>JAZGTN010000094.1:3600000-4199042 GCA_037783415.1 Leptasterias polaris | reverse complement strand
CAATGCCATGGCTCTGCTTATTGCAGAATTCATGCTTACGGAGTTCTGTACAGCACACCATTCAATGGGATGGAAGCATCGTTTGGCCTATACGTTAATCAGGGTCCAATGCCATGGCTCTGCTTATTGCAGAATTCATGCTTACGGAGTTCTGTACAGCACACCATTCAATGGGATGGAAGCATCGTTTGGCCTATACGTTAATCAGGGTCCAATGCCATGGCTCTGCTTATTGCAGAATTCATGCTTACGGAGTTCTGTACAGCACACCATTCAATGGGATGGAAGCATCGTTTGGTCTATACGTTAATCAGGGTCCAATGCCATGGCTCTGCTTATTGCAGAATTCATGCTTACGGAGTTCTGTACAGCACACCATTCAATGGGATGGAAGCATCGTTTGGCCTATACGTTAATCAGGGTCCAATGCCATGGCTCTGCTTATTGCAGAATTCATGCTTACGGAGTTCTGTACAGCACACCATTCAATGGGATGGAAGCATCGTTTGGTCTATACGTTAATCAGGGTCCAATGCCATGGCTCTGCTTATTGCAGAATTCATGCTTACGGAGTTCTGTACAGCACACCATTCAATGGGATGGAAGCATCGTTTGGTCTATACGTTAATCAGGGTCCAATGCCATGGCTCTGCTTATTGCAGAATTCATGCTTACGGAGTTCTGTACAGCACACCATTCAATGGGATGGAAGCATCGTTTGGTCTATACGTTAATCAGGGTCCAATGCCATGGCTCTGCTTATTGCAGAATTCATGCTTACGGAGTTCTGTACAGCACACCATTCAATGGGATGGAAGCATCGTTTGGTCTATACGTTAATCAGGGTCCAATGCCATGGCTCTGCTTATTGCAGAATTCATGCTTACGGAGTTCTGTAAAGCACACCATTCAATGGGATGGAAGCATCGTTTGGCCTATACGTTAATCAGGGTCCAATGCCATGGCTCTGCTTATTGCAGAATTCATGCTTACGGAGTTCTGTACAGCACACCATTCAATGGGATGGAAGCATCGTTTGGTCTATACGTTAATCAGGGTCCAATGCCATGGCTCTGCTTATTGCAGAATTCATGCTTACGGAGTTCTGTACAGCACACCATTCAATGGGATGGAAGCATCGTTTGGTCTATACGTTAATCAGGGTCCAATGCCATGGCTCTGCTTATTGCAGAATTCATGCTTACGGAGTTCTGTACAGCACACCATTCAATGGGATGGAAGCATCGTTTGGTCTATACGTTAATCAGGGTCCAATGCCATGGCTCTGCTTATTGCAGAATTCATGCTTACGGAGTTCTGTACAGCACACCATTCAATGGGATGGAAGCATCGTTTGGTCTATACGTTAATCAGGGTCCAATGCCATGGCTCTGCTTATTGCAGAATTCATGCTTACGGAGTTCTGTACAGCACACCATTCAATGGGATGGAAGCATCGTTTGGTCTATACGTTAATCAGGGTCCAATGCCATGGCTCTGCTTATTGCAGAATTCATGCTTACGGAGTTCTGTACAGCACACCATTCAATGGGATGGAAGCATCGTTTGGTCTATACGTTAATCAGGGTCCAATGCCATGGCTCTGCTTATTGCAGAATTCATGCTTACGGAGTTCTGTACAGCACACCATTCAATGGGATGGAAGCATCGTTTGGTCTATACGTTAATCAGGGTCCAATGCCATGGCTCTGCTTATTGCAGAATTCATGCTTACGGAGTTCTGTACAGCACACCATTCAATGGGATGGAAGCATCGTTTGGTCTATACGTTAATCAGGGTCCAATGCCATGGCTCTGCTTATTGCAGAATTCATGCTTACGGAGTTCTGTACAGCACACCATTCAATGGGATGGAAGCGCAAATTGGGCCCTGATGATAACAACATCACGACGTTGTTGTCACGTGGTCATTGTGTAAATCATCATCAAATATTCGACAGTGTATAATGACGAGACAAGGGAGGAAAATGGTATTAGGCTGGGTCATTTGCGGGCCTGTTATTTCGTTCATGTGACGGCAGGGCAGTATGTTTCTTTTTTAGTATAGGGCACCTTTGTGCGGGGAATTATATTAAGGGCAACAGTGACCTGGGGGGGGGGGGGGGCACGGCGGCAATTGCCTTCGTTGCCTCCGTTAAAATATCAATGAATGTTTTTGATACAAACTATCGACATAGCCCAATTTCATAGAGCTGCTTTATTATCTCAGCATATGCATAGTAACAAAGAATTGTGCAAATATTTGCTCAATATTGGTTTCGAGGTTGCAAGAGAACGACGAAGGAAGAAACTCCGTTGTTGCACAGGATATTGTTCCTGAAGCCTTCCTCAGGTTCTACGTGTATGGCTCGAGTTCTGCCTCAGTCTGGCAGAGTTTCGGATCATGTTGACACTCGAGGGCTCACTAGCCCGGGGGCAGCACATGGCAGGAGAACTCTCATCACTTCTAAATCGACAGCAGAATACTTGACGAGATGGACCCGGTCTCGGTGTGTTTGCTACAATGCCCTCATAACACTCGTTACCTGAGTATGTACCACAACCATCGGTGAACAGCTGAACGTCGTGGTTGGTTTTAAAGAAATAAAGCCATTGTTCGGATGGTTGTCGATAGTAGCCTTGCATGTAAGCCTCCTTCAACTCAGAGGTGAGCGTCTAAGTCAGAGCAAGCCTCTGCCTGCCCATCACAGTCAGCAAGATGAAAGCTCTCACTCGTAATGATTGGATGTGTATCGAACTCTCGCGAGATATAGATCATTCTATTCGCGTTCAGCAGGATCTTGTTATCAGGTACAATAGGTACATGTATGTCTCGGTAGTAGCCAGCCTCGTAGGCTTGATGTATCTCCCATGGCTGACACAGTTTTCAAATTTTAGGCAGTGTTGTAGTCGAGTCACCTGTGTCGAGTCCGAGTCCGAGTCTCAAGTCACTTGGGTCGAGTCCGAGTCCGAGTCCCGAGTCACTTGGTCCAAGTCCGAGTCCGAGTCACGAGTCACTTGGTCCGAGTCCGAGTCCGAGTCACGAGTCACTTGTTTAAATATTGATTGCAAACCAAATGTCGTAAAATAAGAATTGGAAATGACAAAATAAAACACATTTATTTTAAACAAAGTTCTGTTAAAGTTGGTATAACCAAAAGAAACAATACGGGGCGGAACGGCAGATGCCATGATTGAAAAAATGTTGTACTACTTTTTACTAGTGACGTGACCAAACTTGACGTCGTGTGCGTGTGTGTGTCGACCATGTGTAGAAACTGGTGCAAACAACACACAGCCATCGCAGTGTACTTATTTATTGTGCTAGACGTTAACTCCATGTGCCCTCCGGGAATGACGATCGGATCATCGGAATTGTTTTTAATATTTTAAAAAGGTATTGTTTGTGAAAATACGTGACTCGAGTCACGAGTCCTCGGGGACAAGTCCGAGTCATGATAGTCGAGTCCGAGTCCGAGTCCGAGTCTTTTGCAGACGTGACTCGAGTCAAGTCCGAGTCACCGAAATTGTGACTCGAGACGGACTCGAGTCCGAGTCCTGGACTCGAGTCCGAGTCCTGGATTTGTTGGTTAACATTGTTTGTTAAGGACATAAGTGGCACTTTCTTGTGATATGAAAGAGTAATGTTTGTATTATATGTGAGGTGTAAAGGGAAATTAACAAGTTACAAAGATCTGTGGTTGAGAATTAATATGATACCAGGAGTATCCAGTTTCCAAGTCTCAATGCATCAGGATTGATAACCATGAACAGAGTACGAAGACAAATAACATAATATGGTTTGATAAGAAATGTAATTGTTAACCTCTGAGAATATGAACAACAATTTTTTAGGTTAATTTATCTGATGTTAAAATGTGACTCCATCAGTTGGGCTTACTAGCTGTTAAACAATTAATGGCAATGCATATGTTTAAAACCATCCGTCAGTTTGTGATAAAAACAACAAAAATAGGAAATGTTGTTGTAAATCGAATGGTTTTAGTTTTTACCTGTACCAATTTGTCTTGTGCTAAGCTACTTCTTGGGCTTAAGCAGCTCTATGAAATTGGGCCCAGGTCACTCAGTAATTTGCAAATGTTATAGAACTTGGGTTTTTCGTTTGTAGTAAAGTGTGTGTGTGGACATAGGTGTAGGTATACACATTCAAACCGGGGATAGTATAACAAAAGAGGACAATAATTTTGGTCCCCGGTTGAGTATAAAGGGTCCTCAGTTCAAAAGTGTGCTTTAAAAAATTGGAGATGCTGCCGAAAAAAATGTTGTACAATCAAAAACAGGATAATTAGAAGTTCCCCGATTGCATGTGTGTGAGGTCCCAGACAATGTGTTTTATATAGTCAATGTTTGTTCATTAGGAAAACAAATGTTTGCTAAAAAAAAACTATAAAAAAACGGTAAATGAAATATGTAACCTTTTACTTGATGTCAACTTGTATTCTGAAAATAAATATTTTCTAAAGATGGCAAGTGTGGTTTTATGAAATTGTGGAAAAGCATAGGCAAGTCTAGAAGATTGATTTCAACAGATTAATCTGGGCAATCACTTTTGGTGCGAGTAATTAGATAAATTCATGTTTTCAGATCCAACATGTTTATGAAGGAATGGGTTTCGGTGATTATTTTGATTTTCCCACTCGCAGTCAGTAACATCTTCATCGTAGGAGGACACTGGGCTCATGACAGGGTTTTAAAAGATTAAATTTGTTTCTTCTTTATTTACAGCATCATTGAGATTAAAGAAATCAACTCTGCAGCAGAAAGTACGGACCTGCATCAATTACAGGGGTGTTTGTGCGTGAAGATTTATATAGCAAACTCATCAGTAATTCGCAAACGGGCTATATTATGCAATTGTTTAATTAGTTGGGCTGAGTTAATTAGTAGGTTAATTAATTGGGGGCGCCTAGGCATGATGTTTTGGGATTTAAGGAAGACATCTGTGAAAAAAACCTGACGATTTTACAATTTTTCGATGACAACTTTTCAAATGAAATTTTGGTGTTTGTTCCAGACCTTATACTAAATTCGCATACGGGCTATGTTATGCAAATGTTCAGTTAGTTGGGCTGAGTTAATTAGTGGGTTAATTAAATGGGGGCGCCTAGGCATAATGGTTTGGGATATAAGGAAGACAACTGTAAAGAAACATTTAAGATATTATGTTTTTTCGATTACAACTTTTCAAATGAAAATTGCGTGTTTCTTCCGGACGTTAAATAGTAAATTCGCATACGTGCTAATTTATGCCATTGTTAAATTAATTGGGCTGAGTTAATTAGTAGGTTAATTAATTGGGGGCGCCTAGGCATGATGGTTTGGGATATAAAGAAGACATCTTTGAAGAAAAAAACTTAAGGTTTTATGATTTTTCGATGACAACTTTTCAAATGAAAATTCGAGAATTCGCGATTTCGTTCACACTGTCAACGACGGCCCATGACGGTCGTTGACAATGTTTTTAGAAATTTGGTGCTGGCACTAAATTTCTCGCCAGCAACAAATTTGGTGCTGGCACCAAATGAAAAGGCGACGGAAAAAATTGAAAACGCGACGGAAAAAATTGAAAACGCGACGGAAACATTTGAAAACGCGACGGAAGGAGTGGCACATATGGAACACCATAGACAGCACACATCCTCTTCACTCAGTGATTGTAACCAATAGATCAGGTAGGATTCGACAACTAGGCCTTAAAACAAACAGATTCAAAAATTCCTTCTTACCCAGTGCCATCTATAGTTTGAACAGTAGTTTGAACAGATAATTTGTACAACCTTAATGACTCTTCCTGTTTTTTATGTCTCTCTCTTTTTCATTGTGTATTATTATAACAATAATTGTCTATTTTTGATGTACGTAGTTTTATGCAATTTTTAAAAATGCTGTACAATGGAAAACAAATTTCATTTGTTTTCATATGACGAACTAAATAAATTGAATTAAAAAGTCTGACCCAGAAATGAGTCAGAGACTCCCATGGACCTGAGTCAATCTTGACCTGTGAGTGCTTAATAGAGTGTTGTCGCTTCCAACTTAAACTATTAAGAAATTGCAATAATCATGATATTCTGTGTCCGTAATATGAACACCATAACGATTGCCTGCAGTTTTACTGTAAGACATCTACAACGTATTATCACCCACGAACGAAATAATAGTGGTGTACAAACCAAACGATACAGGAGAGTTCTTTAAAGTTTTGTTGTTGTTGTTGAGTTTTTCTTTAAGATGTTTTTTTTTTCTCTGAACGAATTTCGACAAAAATGATGTAATTGTTTCAAAACGAAAAAACATGTAACCGACCGACTTATTCAAATTACTTGCCAGTCGGTTACGCATATACTTGCATCGATTCGTATCTGAATACTGCACGCAATGAACCGTAGGACCATGTGTAGCGGGTTGCTCGTGCCTCGTTTGGTGAGTGAGAGCCATTCCTGCACCACGAGCCACGGCGACAAGAGCTAAACCGTTTCGTTCCTTAAGTTCTCTTGGTTCAATTCAAATTTTGTGGTTCATTTTGTTGAAGTATTTAGACAACCAGCTCTAGCTTCGTTCCAACAACTGTTCTCGACATTTTGGCTTGGTATTTGATTCGACAATATTTCCACCACTCTTATAGAGGAAGGTGTGGATCATCAAACAACACCTTAATTAAAGGTGTTGTTTTGACCCCCATCAATTTACGTGTAGCCTAAACTTAACTTAATTTAAGTGAACTTTATTCGATCTTTACTTTGCTTTAAATTTGGAACTTTTTATAACAAAGGGAGGCAAATTATGTCCTCCGTCACTTTTTATTTCTGATCATTGTTGTGATTTTGACTTTATTTAGTAAATATTGTTTTGGATGTAATAAAACCACCTCAGATTCAAACAAACTTGGAATCGTTTCTCTTTCCAATTTCTTCTGCCTTTTTAGCTTGGTCACAAACATAAAAAAGCTTTCGCGTATAACTATGTACAAAATACACGACAGTAATTCATTGTTAATTTAATTAACTACCATTTATTATTGGCGGATTTGTTTCGCCTTAAAAAGTGAAAGCTTCTATCTTTCTATAATTTATGAGAGCTATTTAAAAGATTGTAATCTAATATTTGGGGTCAGATCTGACCTACACACCTATAGTGCCATTATTGTGCATTGTTTGTTTTAGTGCTTTACTTATAGTGTGTTTACTATGCGGATGTAACCGTAATAGTGACGTTGCTATGGCGTTTACGTTCGCACGAGGAAATATGCAATATTGGGGCTTTACGTCAGTTATATGAGTTACGTTACTTTTCCCCTCCTCTTTGTGTAATGTGGGGGGGGGGGGGGGTCGCAGCATCCCACAGATCATTATTGCATTTCAATTGTTTTCGAAATATTGGTTGGTTTTACATTGTAATACAGCGTGCGTGTACTCTACAGTTTAGGTTCTATTGTAGGTGTTCCAGCTCTATATGAACGTCGTAGTTAACAATATGAACAAGTTAAATTGACTTTGTCAAAGTGAAATCTAACACAATGCTGTATTACTCCCTTTTAATGAGATGAAATTAATTTTACAAAGAGTTGTCGCTTAACGCACTCCTTAAAAGTGTTGCTTTTTTTTTTAGTGGAAGCAACAGCCTGGTTATTAATTTATCATCACGGTATAGACTCCCAAGGTTACACTGTAATATTAATCACGAATCTACTCAGTGTCAGTATAGGCTTGGAGCTGATTAATAATAAACTATCGCTCGGCTAATGACTCGTCCGGTTGTTCAAACTTCAGATAATCTATCAAAAAACCTGTGTGCACTATTAAAGTACTATCTGTACAATTCCTAGGGGAAAACCGGGAGAGCTGGTCCTTGGTGGATTTTTTTTTCAGTGAAAAACAACCCCGATGGTAACAAGACAGTTGGCATGCTATTTGGTTTGGTGTAGTTGGGGAAGATGGAATTTTTTAGATATAAAAAAGCAAACAAAAAATGGCGGAGTACTGACTTTTTAATTAAAAACTGTTAATCAAAAAGTCAACCATGGCATCATGCAAGGTTAACTTGTGAAACCACTGAAATTTCCTTGGTCAGAACTGGTTAACTGGACGAGGGTTAAACTACGTCACCACTATAAAGTGAACAATATCTACGGCCGTGTCCAAATTGGCGGCTACTACGGCTACGGCTAGATTTCCGCGTCATCGTGCATTGAAGTATAGGACGTCCTTAGCAACACCCTTAGCAACAGCCGTAGCCGTAGCTGTAGCCGCCAATTCGGATACGGCATACGTTATTGGATGCACGGCCTGCTGACTTATCAAGGCTTGGCACTTGGCACATAGACAGGATTAAAAAAAGGTATAAAGCAAGTTTGCTAATAATAGTAATGGTTCCTGTACACAAAAGCCTCGCTATTCTGCCGATTAAAACAGTTCAGGGTCCCGATTGCAATTGCTGAGCTGATTTTCGTCAGTCATATTCTCTTTTTTTTTTTTTTAGAATTCCTTGTTGTTAAGTCTCTTCAATTTGTCGCTCATGATGGTCAGCCCTTTTAGCGAACATGTCTTGGTAGAGGTTCGCACTAAACGCTTGCCTTTTTATAGTCTCTAATGTTGTTATCATTGTGGTTGTTGGTGGTTGTCTAACTAAGGTCGTCGTGTTTATGCAGAAATAACCGGACAGCAGAAAACTTGACAAGGGGTGTCTGAATTCTGAATGTGTGCCACAATACCTTCATAGCACTCATCTACGACCCCTGTATGATAACTACAACCGTCATTGAACAGTTTAGCTTTGCGGTTGGGCTCTGAAAAATAGAGCCATAGTTCCGAGCAGCTGCCGGATTGGAGGAGAGGTTGACGGTACCCTTGCAGATAGGCTTCTTTCAACTCAGCAAGGGTACATAGGTGAGCTTCAAGAGCAGAGCAGGCACTCGCCATCCCATCACGGTCTTCCGTTGCGTACGTCTCTTGTATGATGATCGGGTCTCGAGGGCTCACTAGCCCGGGGCAGCACATGGCAGGAGAACACTTTACACTGTGGAGTTGGCAACAGATTACTTTACTAGTATAATATGGTCTCGGTGTGTTTGCCACAATGCCGTCATAGCACTCGCCATCTGCGTAATCACGACAATCATCGTTGAACAGTTTAGAATCGCGTCCTGGTACCGAGAAATAAAACCATTCGCTGTTGTCAGGTTGTCGATAGCCTCTCATGTATGCCCCCTTCAACTCGGCCAGTGTGCAGAGGTGAGCGTCTAAGTCAGAGCAAGCCTCTGCCTGCCCAGAACAGTCAGCAAGATTGTAGCTCTCAAATGATTGGATGTCTACCGAACTCTTGGTAGGTCAGTCCAGTCGCGTTGACCAGGACCTTGTTATCAGGTACAGAGTACCAGAAGCTGGTAGCAATAGGTACATGTATGTCTCGGTAGTAGCCAGCCTCGTAGGCTTGATGTATCTGCCATGGTTGACACAGGTGCTGGTTGGCTCTTTGACACTCAGCTGAAGCAGAGTGGTGCGAATCTGTACGACGGGGCGTAGCTGTTGAAGACATAGTGAAGAATGTAAATTTTTTCAAGTACAGCAACAAGTGAGGAAAAAGTTAGATCTATTGGAAACTACACTATAATTATAGGACATGTATGTACATGATACCTCGTAGGGTTCGGTTTAGCATGAGCTGTTTCAAAAATTCCGGCTGCAAATTAAAGTAAATAAAACGGAAAATATGTTAGTGTGTATATATTATTACACACACCAAAGGGACAAACACTCTAATTCTGCTATAGTAGTTTTGTTATGGACACTTTGGGAATTTGTTAACACAAATGACTATTGAGGGGGGACAATACAAAGCGGTACATCAGAACCCTTCCTTGGCAGGGCCGGGGGCACTGCGTCCTGATGTTCTTGATAACAACTTGTTAACGGTGCGGCCGAAGGTCTAACACATTTTGACGACATGCCCCACCCCAACCCATGTATGCTTCTTATCGTAGCTACAAACCTCCTTGAAGGGTTTGAATACATCGTGAAGCGCCTAATTTGTGTATCGAATGTGTTTGCAGAAAACATGAAATAATGTTCTTCTTCCGTAGCCGTCAATGGCAATTTTAAAGGTTTCCATTGCAAGGAAGGGAGCCTTTGAATCTTTCATACTATTTGTGTTTGTAATGGTGTGACTGCACATAGAAATTTAAACTAGATATCTTGTTATTGTAGACCCTTCCCCTTGCATTCTAAATACTAAGTTCTACATTTTTTGTGAATGGTCAGCTTACCTCCTCTGGTCCATAATAGTGGCTACCGTTCCACTCCATCATAGCCGGCGGGTACTGCGACGCTGTAGCCCCGTTCAGCTCACACAGCTTATCCCGCTCCGAGTAGTTGATGGAGAAACATCGAGTATCAGAAAGACACAAATTGCCGCAACTGATCACCGAACTACCCGCCAAGGTCCGGTATCCTTACCCGTGTAGGATCAGGTCGGCTATGCCACTGTAATACAGGCTTCGAGAGGTGCCGAGGGTTGCGTTTTGACAGAGCTTGGCAGCCCCGACCAAAAGGAAATAAATAAACGCCAACAAGAGAAAACGAACCATCTTTCCAACTAACTGTGACGATCCTGTTAGTAAGGAATCTACTCACTTCAAACCTATACGGTTTATCAAAATTACTGCTCCAATAATGCGCACTAACTACCTCGCTGGCAAAACGAGGGAGCATCACGCCTTTTTGTATGGGGCTGATGGTGGCGTGACGCAGACGCGTTTGTCCGTCTGCGTAGAACACATTTCTGTGATGTTTGCCCACCAATAGTGCATGTACGCATGCGTGAATGCAATTTGCATATTTAATAGGAAGCGCTAATTGCTTTTTACTTTTGATAATTGAACCTGTCGCCTGGCATCGTGTCCCATTTGTATGAACGATGATCAGAAAGATTATTATCATTATCTGCAAGCAAACTTGAATCCTCGATTCTGATTAGTCGATCCAGGGCAACAGCAGCGTGATATTAGTATTTTTGTTATCATACAAGCGCGATGAATACGGACATATACAACGCTTCTGCGTCCCATATCCAACGAATTGATAATTATTCAATGCTCATTGGATGATGAAGATCGCATCTAGGTCTACATCTATTTCATTTAGCCTGTCATTCCTCCGCAGTTCATAGTATATACCGGTACGTAAGCGAGTGGAGCCACATGAATAACAAAACAACAAAAACTTCCGCTCTTATCGTGTACGTACACGATAACAATCATGTACGTACACGGTAACTCCGGACTTATCGTAGCCTTATCGTTGACTTATTATAGCCTTCAGAATATATTCAACGCGTACGATAAACTTGGACGTTTACGTTTTCTTTGCATTTGGTGTGCTAAATGCAATCATTAATATTTCAACTCCAAAGGCATCATCAGCGCATGCCCAAGGGCCATCTTAAAAGTATATCACGACGCATTTTGGGAAACCGAGTACAGTTAAAATGAATAAATAATTATTTATATTAATTAATATAAATACCCAGTGGTGGTATGATCTTTGTATGAATATTCATGTCTGCTCAAAAATTGATGAGGACATGTTTTGTTTGGCAAACAAACAAAAGGACCAAATTCACAGATAGACCTTTACCATTCTGCTACAATATTTGTTTAGTTCCTTGTCTTCAATAACAATGGTAAATACCCATCATCATTAAGGCACCAGACTACTCTTACCTTCCACCCTCAGTTTGGTTTACACTGGTTAGAATGGGAGGTGAACAAATGAAAAAGGTCTTTAATCAAGAGAGGAAAACAAAATTAAATGTAAAGAAAAGATACATTATAGTTAATTAAGACACAAAATGTTCAAAAATAACTCCAGTTTATAAGTGGATTTGTGGGAAAATATTCTTATTTTGGTCAACATTTTTGCCACATAGTTATACAAAACAGCACACTTACATTTTTCCTCTAACTATAGTAACTATCTTAAACTATACGTATAACAAATAACAAAAATAGCATATAACTTTTAAGTTTAAAACCTACAAACCCTTTCAGGGCGACTTTAGTTGACCAAGATGACTCATAAAAAGTACTCAAACCCAAGCACAAAGACTACTTTAAAAAGCTGTAGTTTTGTCCATGTTCGCCGTCCATATATAACCTTATGGTTGGAAAGATCGTTTCTTTCTACTGAATAATAAAAAATATTGCTTTTTGCAATTCCTTCAAATTGCGTGGAAAGATCTGAAATACCAAACACAGACGGAGCCGTATGTTGGTTGTGTACAAAAAGTATTTGGGCTTACAATGAACAGAGGAAACAAAGACCAAGCCCTGTAAATAACTAAAGAAATATGTAAAACTTTAAGTTAAAATATCGTGTTATGACTGAAATATTTATTAATATTATTATTTAATAGAAACAATCCACGAGAAGCCAACTATTCATTACCATTGCTATGACTATACAACAACATTCAAGCGGGGTTGGTTTTCTTTTTCTTTTCTTTTTCATTTTGTTTACCGTGTATGGCCTCAAAACTAAAAATATTTGACTAAATAATATACTTTATATGAAGCAAACTATACGAGCATTTAAATGATGTCTGTACATCAAGTTTTTGGCCATAACATGAATCCCTCACTGAGAATAAAGATGTATGTAACATAATTTACCTATAGAAGTTTCAGCCTCATAATTCATCAAGTTTTTGAGGAAAAAAAAGTGAAAATCACAGAGCAATGTTATCAGGAAAGTCACGTAAATCTGTTGCAACTTCTAGCTTCTAAAATTTCAGTTTAGTTCAACTGTTGCAGGGTTTGGTCAAAATGTTTACTGCATATACAAAATAAAACTTGAGTTTTTCTCTCTAAATTCTTTGTAAAGCAAATTACTTAAGAGCAGTACATCTGTCTTGAAATGCAGTTAAATTCAAGCGAGAAAAGTTAAATTAGACATTTGTATCTTGAGAAATGAGCAAAAGCAAAAAGTAACATTGTAAATAATGATAATGTCTGAAGCAGTTTTAATTTTGTTTTTAATTCAAAGAAATTCACCAGAAGCCAAACTATTCATCACGATTGCTATAATAAGTACAACTACATTCTAGCGGGTTTTTTCTGTTTGTATTATTATTAGCGATATTTTGTTTACTCTGTATGGCCTCAAAATGTCGCTAATGATGAGCTTCAAAAAGTATTCATAATGTACTAATATTTGCAGATGTTCGTTTTAGAAAAGGACATGAATGGCACTTTTTGTTCGTATTCCGTCCTTAGATAATAACAATAACAATGGGTTCTTTTATAGCGCTTTATCACACCCCAAGGGTCGTATCAAAGCGCTCAGTATTTTTCCTGCAATGTATGTGGAGCTATCGCTATGTAGTATGAAACATATTCCTTTATAGCACCATGTAATGGTTTACAAGGTGCTGTGGCGCAATATGCTGCCGATCAGACCAGAAAAAATTAATTATAAAACTAGGGAGGTTTCGCTTACGAACGGATACGGTTAATGCGACGGATACGTCATCATTATGACGTCATACGCTACTCGCTATCCGCTATACGTGCAGACGACACTGATATCCCGCTTGCTACACGTAAGTAAAAAACACGTAGGAAAACTCGAACTTCTAGTAATTCTCCTGTATTTGTTTCCAAATATGTATGAATAGTATCAAAATAAATGAATCACTGAACATGTACGTGTCATTTTGTTGATTTCTAAAGACTTTGAAATACGAAAAAATGCACTGTTTCTTCGTCATTTTCCTCTAAAGCTATGAACATAAGCTCGTCTATGGAAGATGCCATGTTGAACAGCGCCACCAAGTGCTGTGCTGGAACAGCGAACAGTGCCACCAAAACGCTGGGATTACAAAACAACAGAAAGGCTGCTAACGGTTACGGATAGCTAAACGTATGCGTATGCGTATCCGTTCGCGTGCGAAACCTCCCTACTACTAACATTGAAAACCGACGCACTTAGGGTTGCACCCCACTAAATACACTTCCAATTGCATACAGTGTATTATGCTAAATATAAAAAAATACACACAAAACTTAGAAGTCTCACAGCTTTTTGCTGTAAAGGGGAAATTATCCATTGACTATAATAGTCAATAATAAAACTATAATAGAACTTTTATCCTCAATTTGATACGGGGAGTCCCTGGGCCCGTCGAGTTATTCCCCCTCCAAATATTTCAGGGCCTATGTCATCCAAAATACCTCAAGGTGGAAGTAAACAACCCCCAGATTACAATTGAGCACATTTTCTACACTGTATCCCTTTTATTGGGCAAATCTGTCTTTTTGTACAGGTTCCAATTCGGTGGTGGATTACTAGGTAGGATGCCACTCACGATCATTGGCTGTCGTTGATTGCCCGGGGGCACTACGTTCGTCGTGGGTGTCGTTGGTGGCTTCTTGCAAAAAAGGTAGCAGCACAGACAAATGCAGCAAACACATATGAGGACGGGTGCAACACCGATGATGCCTCCAATGACGACAGCTATTATCACCCCGATGCCCCATCCAACAGCCGTCGTGTTAACTGGAAAAAATAATCAGTTTACTAAACAATGGTAAATATTGGAACGGAAAGTTCTCCTGTATAAAATCGATCACCCGTAACTGATAAAATAAATAAAATTTGAAGTCTAAAAATTGCCACAATTTTCCCCCAAAAACCTCTTGGGAGGCAACCGATATAAATGTAGCTCTATATTGTGTAAGCTTTGTGGTGTATGATTTTAATAGGTTTATGAGAAGTAAACAAGTTGTTTTAAATAGCCTGAGCAAATGATGCAAAATTGCCCAAAATAGGTCGAGTTTAAAGGGTTTTAAAGGGCAAGGTATACGTTTGGTAATCACTCTTATGATTAATGGCAATAAAACCTTATTGGTCAGAAGCCTACAGCAGCTTTCGATAGTAGAAAGCATTTTGAGAAATTTTTTACTTCGAAGTAATGTGGTTGTGTAGAAAGATAGCAATGTTTATGACCCAAAATTTGAATCTGAGAAACGTTTCTGTCAGAAAGGCTTCTCAGATTGTCTTTCTATTCCGAACTAGCCAGCCAAACCACTTGCAGTGAATTTTGACCGGTCCTTCAACGTGTATATCGGCACTGGCCGTACCAAGAGAGATTACTTAAGTTAAACAGACGGTTTACTTAAAAAAACACCCAAACAAATGATGGTTTTTAGAAGTCGACCAATAGTGTCAAGTTATATCGACCGAATATCCATCACTTGACAACCACTATTTGAGGCCGAAAGACTTACCGTCATAGCCCATGGCACACTCCAACTGGAACCCCATAAGAATCCCGATGCATAACAGACCACGCCTCACTTTCGACTCTGCCATGGCAAACATTTCTGCCTCGACGAAACACGAGTATTTTATCACGTGTAATTATCTTTAAACGACAGGTTGGCACAGGCAGGTTGTTTCTTACTTCAGTCTGGACGTTGAAAGACTGAGAATAACTTTATCTGCTGAGTATAACTGAGTATAACTGCGATCACAGAGTCGTTTTTGTTCATTTTAATCAACTACTTCCTTGTAATGAGCAATAACGGGCTCCGAATGATCGGCAAGCACTTTGTTGACCACCACGTAAGCAGAGCTGTACCACGCAAAATAAACATCTTTTGTCCTCATTGTACAATTCTATAACTTCAGAATGAAAACAAAAATCATACACTCGAACAAAAAACCTACAAAAACAACAAACTGTAAAAAAACAAGGAGTCGCTCAATTGTTTATTCATTGATTTATTTATTTATGTTTGTCATCATGTAGCGCCCAGCATTGCTTTCCAAGGAGGCCCTCAGTACAAATACATAGTATAAAGAACATACTACACTATACACATTGTTAATAATAGAGAAAGACACCATAGTCTCCATTTAAAAACAAAATAAATAAAAATATTGGAGATTGAAAGACTAAAAAGTTCAATTTGTTTGGAGACAACTTGTTTCAGATCCAAACAATGTCGGTTACGAAAAGTCGATTGAAAAAGTTTGCTTCTAGTCGTATTTACCTAGGAGGGTTGGAATGCATCGTGAGGCGCCTAAAATTATTTGTTTACTGAATGTGTTTGTAGAAATCATGAATTATAATGTTCTTCTTACGTAGCCGTCAATGGCAAATTTTAAAGATTTGCATTGTAAGGTCGATAATAGTGACTACCGCTCTCCACTCCGTCATAGCTGCGACGCTGTAGCCCCGTTCAGCTCACACAGCTTATCCCGCTCTGAGTACACTCAGAAAACAAATGGTAAAAAGAGGTTATGTAAAAAAAGTTGTGTAAGAAACTACCTAACTTAAGTAAAACACGGCCAAAAATATGTACTGATTTGTAATGTAAAAAAAGCTATACATGTTTTGAGAGTAAGTATTGCAGTTAACCAAAGTTATGTAAGATTTACCGAAGTAAAGAGAAACTTGACATGGCATTGGTAGGTCTTACAAAAGGAACTGTGAAAAGAATCCGGTGTTTACATGCAAGTTATGTTTTTCCCCGCGTGTGCGCACGCGCGTGTCTGCGTGACAAGTTGCTAACGTTTCAGTCCATGAGGTCATGTCGTTCGTGCTCGTCGAGCAAAAGTTACAAGAATGGGGATTTTGCTCCTTGATGGACGTATTGAAAGGTGAGTTTCTCAAAAATTGTTACGATCTACAGTCATATACAGATACTGATGTGTGTCGTATTATTATTTGTTAGTTTTTACAACCATTTCGGCCTACATGTTTGCCATGAACTTGAAGATGTCTGCAGCGCTATAGCGCTGCTATAGCGCTGCTATAGCAAAACAACATGTTGCAACACGTTACAACACATGCCCACTTTATAGCGCTGCAGACATCTTCAAGTTCATCGCAAACATGTAGGCCGAAATGGTTGTAAAAACTAACAAATAATAATACGACACACATCAGTATCTGTATATGACTGTAGATCGTAACAATTTTTGAGAAACTCACCTTTCAATACGTCCACCAAGGAGCAAAATCCCCATTCTTGTAACTTTTGCTCGACGAGCACGAACAGGCAGTAAGGGTCGTGTTAGAACAAACTCAAACGTTTAGACGGAAAAAGGGTACAATTTACCGGTAGAAATATGTAATTTTGTACGAATACACACAATCCAAGTAAACATTTTACCTAAACAAACAGTAAAATAATAATAATTACACAGCTATAAGGTAAATAAAAGTATTTACCCATAAAAAGGGTAACGCGGAATAGTTTTACATGTAATAAAAGTAAAATGTAATACAAGTATAAGGTTTACACAATCAATGTGTAAGATTTTACATATCTAGCGTTTACTTAAAATTTAGGTAAATATGTTTACTCCTAAACGAAGTAAGTTTGTAAGTCTTTGTTGTGTAAGTTTTTACCATGCAACGAACTGGTAAAAGTTTACCTAACTGTTAGCAGGTTCACCCGCTGCCTCTAAAACATGTTTTTTTTTTTACACAACTTGTGTAAAAAAAATTCTGAGTGTAGTTGATGGAGAAACATAGAGTATCAGACAGACACAAATTGCCGCAACTGATCACCGAAATTACCGCCAAGGTCCGGTATCCGTACCCGTGTAGGATCAGATCGGCTATGCCACTGTAATACAGGCTTCGAGAGGTGCCGAGGGTTGCGTTTTGACAGAGCTTGGGAGCCCCGACCGAAAGGAAATAAATAAACGCCAACAAGAGAAAACGAACCATCTTTCCAACTAACTGTGACGATCCTGTTAGTAAGGAATCTACTCACTTCAAACCTATACGGTTTATCAAAATTACTGCTCCAATAATGCGCACTAACTACCTCGCTGGCAAAATGAGGGAGCATCACGCCTTTTTGTATGGGGCTGATGGTGGCGTGACGCAGACGCGTTTGTGCGTCTGCGTAGAACACATTTCTGTGATGTTTGCCCACCAATAGTGCATGTACGCATGCGTGAATGTAATTTGCATATTTAATAGGAAGCGCTAATTGCTTTTTGCCTGTGATGATTGAACAAGTCGCTGGCATCGTGTCCCATTTGTATGAACGGTGATCAGAAAGATCATTATCATTATATTCCAGGAAACTTGAATCCTCGATTCTGATTGGTCGATCCAGGGCATCAGCAGCGTGATATTATTCATGTTATCATACAAGCGCGATGAATACGGACAAATATACAGCGCTTCTGCGTCCCATACCCAACGAAATATTCATATTCAAGGCTCATTGGTTGATGAAGATCGCATCTGGGTCTATATCTATATTTCATTTAGCCTAGCCTATCATTCCTCCGCAGTTCATAGTATACCGGTACGTAAACGAGTGCCGCCACATAAAAAAAACACCAAAAACTCCGCTCTTATCGTGTACGCCCACGATAACATTCATGTACGTACACGATAACATCGTAGCCTTATCGTTGACTTATTACACAGCCTTCAGAATGTATTCAACGCGTACGATAAACTTCAACGACATTTTCTTTGCATTTGGTGTGCTAAATGCAATCATTAATATTTCAACTCCAAAGGCATCAGCTCCTAATTATGCCCAAGCGCCATCTTAAAAGTATACCGCGATGCATTTTGGGAAACCGAGTACAGTGAATCAATAATAAATAATAATAAATAATATGAATATACCGGTGGTATGATCTTTGTGTGAATATCCATGTCTGTTCAAAATTTGATGAAGACCTATATGTCACAGCTGGGCCATTCCGTGTCAACTCACCTGATGGGTCGGCAGGCTCCGTCTCAGATTTTGCAATTTTTTTTTCAAACATTCCCCTATGGGTGCCATAAAAACACACCCAATTTTAGAATCCTACTCCTTGACATTTCTGAGATATGACCCCCTAAACATTAAACCCCGCCCCTTCAAATTTACTTTATGTGTTTCGGGCATTTTTAGAGGCCTATATAAACAAATTGAGATAAGATATGTAACTGCAAATTAATATACAGGGTACCTGGTACCCCATCAACTAGAATCTACTGTCATAAGTAGCATAGGAAATTTTTATATGAAGGCATGGGTCTGTAAAAACTGACATTTTAGTCCGCGGAATGATTTTTCGTCCTTTTCGAAACCCCCTAGTGCCTAAGTGAAATGTCCGATTGCTTTTGTATTACATTTGGTTATAAACTAGGTGTGTATGTGTGACCTGTTAAAGGATAGACCAATCACACCTTTGATTGGTATTTGGCAGGGGTCTGAATGTGGGTCCGGCTGTAAAAATGCCAAAGACGCCTTTTTCAAGTGGTTATTGACAACGTTGGACATTACTGACAGATTGACAAATTCTTCCCAATAATACTTTCTATCCAGTCTACTTGTGTGAGAAATTAAAAAAATGCGGACTCTCTACTCCTTCGTGTAAAAAAAATCAATGAATATGACTAATTTAAGGTTATTGGTGTGCATGCAGTTTAGTGAAATCACTTGTTTTCAAAAGAGCTGACAGAGCCTAGACTTCCTGCAGGCATAGTTTGTACACTACCCGAGTGTAGTGCCGCCACATGAAAACAAATCCCGCTCTTACGTGTCTTATTGTGTACGTACACAATAACTATCATGTACGCCAATAAACATACATTTTAACTATCAATACACAATTACTCATCAACGTACAAAATAACTACGGTTTATCATGTACGTAGACGTCAATTATGATGTTTGTACATGATAATTATCATGTACCTACTATGTACTAACGTACACAATAGTTATCATGCATGTGTACGTACACAATAATTATGATTTATGAACACAACCCCCTTAAGACTTATTCTGTATTAGATTAGATTAGATTAGATTAGATTAGATTAGATTAGATTTATTTATTCATCATGTAAACATGAAAAGTGTTTCCCAGTCATAAAAAACACACATTAAAAATAGCCACAAAAATGCAGACAATAAAAAACAATCATAAAAACACAATCAAGAGTAGGTTATTAAAACAGACAATATTCAAAGCAGTTTACAAAGAGGATAAATAAATATAAAAATATATATATATATACATCCCCCCCCCACACGCCCCCCCCCCCCTAGAAAAAGAGTTGTTGTACTGTCTGATGGCTGATGGGAGAAAGGAATTCCTGAAACGATTTGTATTCACCCGAGTGTTTCTTATTCTACCCGATCTGTTAAAAGTAACACTAGAGTGAAGAGGGTGATCATTCTCAGACACAATGGTTAGGAATTTCTTCTCCATGGCACTATTGCACAAGGAATTTAACTGCTTAACATCAGCACCAACCAACCTGCTAGCAGATTTGATAATACGATTTAATTTTCTGATGTTATCAGAAGACAAACCACTGTACCACACTACACTACAGAAGGATAAAACAGATTGAATAACCGCCTCATAAAACAAGTATAAAATATCCCTACCTACATTGAAAGATTTCATGCGCCTAAGAAAATACAGACGTTGATTGCATTTAGCACTGATTTTCGCATTATTACACTTCCAGTTCAGTTTATCATCAATATAAACACCCATGTATTTGTATTCAGACACAACATCAACATCAGCATTCATGATTTTTAATGACTCGTGATTGCTTCTCTTTTTTCTGAAGTCCAATATGATTTCCTTACATTTCGCCGCATTGAGGGTAAGGTAGTTGTTTTTGCACCATGTAACAAAGTTATTCACATTGTCCTCATAAGCACTGACATTATTGTTTGAAATTAATCCAACAAGACAAGTATCATCGGCATATTTTACAGCAAAACAGGAGGGTGCGTCTGTACATTTAAAATTATTGGAATATAAAGTAAACAATGTGGGTGATAAAACACATCCCTGTGGGGTACCAGTTTCAAGATGAGCATACGTTTTGTGCAGTAAGGTAATGACAGCATCTTCTACACCTCGTTTTGCTCTATTACAAGATTTTGTGAAGCATCTCCATGTGATATAATATTCTCAAACAAGTTTAGTACAAACTGTTAATTAACATCCTAATAAAATCCAAACAAAGCCGTGTTTCGGTTGCCATTGTAAATTATTTATTTCGGTCAAAATCGTTGCCACATAGTTATACAAAACAGCCCACTTACAATGTTTTCTCTAACTTGTAAATAATAATTAAAACTAATTAATACGTATAACCAAAAAAACTATCATCTAAAACTTTTTAAAACCTTCCAACCCTTTCAGCCCCAATGGCGACTTTTCTCTAACTAGTAGCTAATCTTAAACTATACGTAATATAACCCCCCCAAAATAGCATATAAAAACTTAAGTTAAAAACCTTCAGACCCTTTCAGCCCCAATGGCGACTTTAGTCGACTGAAGTGACTCATAAAAAGCACCCTAATCCGAGCACAAAGGCTACTTTAAAAAGCTGTATAGTTATGTCCATGTTCACCCTCCATACCCAACCATATAGTTGGAAAGATCGTTTCTTTCTTATGAAAAATATAAAAGATTGCTTTTTGCAATTCCTTCAAATTGGCGTGGAAAGATCCGAAATGCCAAACACAGATGGAGCCGTATGTTGGTTGTGTACACAAAGTATTTGGGCTTACAATGAACAGAGGAAACAAAGACCAAGCCCTGTAAATAACTAAAGAAATATGTAAAACTTTAAGTTAAAATATCGAGTTATGACTGAAATATTTATTGATATATTTTTAAAATAAAAACAATCCACGAGAAGCCAAATATTCATTACCATTGCTATGACTATACAACAACATTCAAGCGGGGTTGGGTTTTTTTCTTTTTCTAAGATGACAATTTGTTTACCGTGCAAGGTGTATGGCCTCAAAACTCACTAAATAATACTTTATATTATGAAGGACACTATACGACCATTTAAAGGATGTCTGTACATCAAGTCGGGAAGCCGAACTATTTATCACGATTGCTTTAGTAAGTACAACTACATTCTAGCGGGTTTTTTCTGTTTGTATTAGCAATATTTTGTTTACTCTGTATGGCCTCTAGGCCTATTGGTGAATCCTAAAATTATTCATAATGTGGTAAACATTATTTGCAGATATTCGTATTAGAAAAGAACATAAATGGCACTTTTTGTTCGTATTTCGTTCTTAAATAAACACATAAAACCAATATTTAAATCCGACGCACTTAGACCGTTACATGGTCTAAGCTTTAACTTCGTATGAGGCTTGACCGTCCCGGAGACTACTTCATGGCCATCGGTGGCTGGCCATAGGCCGGTGGTGGCGCCCCAGGTTGCTGAGCGTAACTCACTTGCTGTTGTTGATTGCCGGGAGGCACTACAATCGTAGTGGTTGTCGTTGCTGGCTGCTTGCAACAACAGTGGTAGCACATGCAAATGCAGCAAACAAGTATGAGAACTGCACCGACGATGCATCCAATGACGACAGCTATTATCACCCCGACGCCCAATCCAACAGCCGCGTGAACTGAAAAAAAATAATCAACAGTTTACTAAACAATGGTAAATATGGGAACGGAAATTTCTCCTGTAAAAAATCGATCAACCGTATAACTGATAAAATAAATAAAATGTGAAGTCTAAAAATTGCCACAAATTTTCCCCCAAACCCTTTGAGAGGCAACCGATATAAATGTAGCTCTATGTGTAAGCTTGTGTTGTATAATTTTAATATTAGGTTTATGAGAAGTAAACCAGGCGTTTTAAATAGCCTGAGAAAATGATGCAAAATTGCAAAAAGGGAAGGCATAATTGTTTAGTAATCACTCTTATAACTATTATGGCAATAAAAACTTATTGGTTAGAAGCCTACAGCAGCTTTCGATAGTGGAAAGCATTTTGAGAAACATTTTACTTCGAAGTAATGTGGTTGTGTAAAACGATAGCAGCTTTTATGCCCCAAAATTTGAATCTGAGAAACTTTACTGTCAGATAATATTATTATTATACGTTTCTCAGATCCTGTTAGAGATTATTCTTCCTACGTGGACATACTCGCCCCGGATTTTTTTGCGATATCTCAAAAACGGGAGCATCTTTTTTAATGAAACTTTCACAGGTTAGTTATATTGTATATATTTACATTTGGATTAAGACAATCGAACGGTTCCAAAAACTAAAGGTATACTTTGCCTTTAAAGATGGGCTCCGAGGTCAAGTTCAATTTTATGATCGACTCATTGCCAATAGAAAGAGACCATACGAAAAGCTAATTCACCTCACGCTAAAACGGTGTAAAATGTCACTGTGTTTAGTACCCTATTGTTGTCAAAATCCCCCAAAATTCGATGACGTCACATTTTCAAGAAGTGTGGTCTGCACGTGTCAACTGAACCAGAATGTCACTTTGACTCTTGTTTGCCCAGCAGTAGCCTATCTGCGTTTGGGACTGACCGAACAACTGTCTAGAAAAATATTGAGACTCATAACTGTGTGATTAATAAGTTTGATTTATATAACTGTTAGAATTTAAAGGCGGGCCATCCTCGGGTTTTGTTTTGTCAAAGAGCAATTCTGATTTACAGGCAAAATGATCAATTTAGAAATACAATAGACCTTATGCATTGACGTCACCAAGCCGCCATCTTAGAGGTAAACTGATGATGAAACAATGGAAACGCGCTGATTTGTACGCGCGGCGCACAAGACTGGCCAATGAGCATCTTCCTTTTGACCTCTAGGTGAGGGCGCCCTACTCAAATGACGTCATATGCATAAGGTCTATAAAAGTCACCTGTCAAAGTTTCTGTTGAATAAAGTGTCTACTCTACAAAAAAAACCAAAAGCATTATAATAAAGTTTCACAAGAACAACGAATCCAGTTGTCGTGATTCATTAAATGACACAACCATCAAACGAATTTTGCCAAACTTTCGTTCTCAGCAGACATGCATCTTTCTTTGTTACATAATATGAAAAATTGTTTTGTTTCAAAAACGTAATTGAAACCAATTAGTGGATATGCGACGTCTGCCGTATTCTTTGTATTTTATAGATATTTTTTAATTCACGAAAATATGCAAAGACTTTGCTCTATAAGTGAAAACGTAAATTATGCTTGCAACATTTCGTTTAATCATTATACCGCACGTATCCGGTGATTTCATAGAAAACAGATAATAAAAACAGATTTTCCCAAAATGCTATTAGTCATTTTTAAAGGAGTTCATGTTCGCTATTACTCTTTTTATATTCAACATTTCTGTTTTCATACATGCATACAATAGGAGGGCTTGCAATACATTTACATACCTCCACATTTTGTCGATAACAAAGTGGTAGAGGAGTCTAGCTATGGGATATGTGCGTGCCGGGGGAAAAAAAGAACAAAACAGCAAACCTTCCAGTAAATTAAAATCATTCATGCATGATTTCGTTTTGACATGGTTTGGGATCAAGATGAGGTCAAATTCATTGTGGTTCAAGAATGAATAAAGGCGTCATGATTTGGGCAAGTTTGCCAGACACGGTATAGACTTGATTTCAAGTCTGAGATCGCGGTTATTTCTCTGCATCAGCCACACAAAATCCCCCCGCAGATTGGCTATCACACGCTCTAACTCGCAATCTCAGACTTGACCCACAAGAGGGCGCTGTTTCAGGCAATAATGTTTCGGCTATCAGGACGACTAAAAACCGCGATCACAGACTTGGAACCAAGTCTAGACACGGTACTGAGCGCAACACCAAAAAATATAATAAAAAGGGAGAGGCTCCAAAATGGCAAAACAAAATGAGTTAAAAGCATACAACAGCATGCCATTTCGACTTCTTACACTGCAGTTTGGCAACATATAATCTCGTTATCTAAAGTAGACTATTTAATACGCTACTTGAGTGCCGTACTTTCCGGCTGTTGGTGTTGGATGTTGTTGTTGTTGTTGCTGCCGCGATGCAAGACTCTCAGGGTGTGAAATTGACACCATGTCGTCATAATTATCATAAATACCCAAGTGAGAATAATCATCAGGGCGTTAAATGAACACCAATGTATTAGTTTTGGAAGAAATTGGTTCTATTTTAACACCCAACATGGTGTAAATTTGATTTTGTTTTGTATCTATGTAACAACACCCAAGTGACAATTTAAACATCAAAAACAAATTGCGGTGTGCTACTGTTTCGTTGCCGTTGTTGATGGTTGTTTTGTGAAATGTCCACTGGATTGACCACTTTCAGCGTTTGCTCTTTTTAGTGACTTATGGCCAGAAGGACAATTAGTTGCTTGTCACTTCAATAGTCCCTCAACTTTTCATTAAAGTCCATTTCAAAGGGGGAAGGGAAGCCTTTCGATTTCGAACTAGCCAGCCAAACTACTTGCAGTGAATTTTGACTGGGGCCTTCAACGTGTATACCGTCACTGGCCGTACCTCTGTTAAAGGAAATTATATGGAGGTCGAAAAGTGGGCATCTGCTTTCCAGCTTTCTAAATTATGAAAAAACAGATTGAACGGTTTTATCCTTGTACATTTTTCAACTTTTCTGCTTTTCGTCCCCCTGAAAAGTAGATTTAAACATTTTTGTATTATTAATTGTTCTACTTGTTTACTTTTCAGTTTCGAGGAAAGCAGGTTTTAGTTGTTCACCTTCACTTAGCCTACGGTCTTTTGGGTTTCCGGGAAGCACTGAGAAAAGCATTGGCAGTGGAGTCGTGCATTCGTACGACAGGGGAGTAAATTTAACTGCTAATAAGTAATGCATTTTTTTCTGTTGGTAAAACAGATGTCCACTTTCAAACCTTCGATCCACTTTCCGGGAACAGTGAAATGGTCCGACGTACGATCGGCTTTTCGGGTTGTTGGAAACCAGTATAGTAAAAGCAGATGATTTTCTGCTTTTTTGTCACTGTGTGACAAAACGTCCAATCTGCTTTGTGGCTAGCAGAAAAGTAGAAAAAATAGATTAATCTAAAACGTTCAACCTGCTTTTCTGCTTCATAGGAAACCCAAAAGACAAATGTCCACTTTTCGACCGAAAGTGTAGGTGAATAAGTAAAACCTGCTTTCCTCGAAACTGAAAAGTAAAAAAATAGAAAAATTGATACAACGAAAATGTTTAATCTACTTTTCAGGGGGACGAAAAGCAGAAAAGTTGAAAATGCACCAGAAAAAAACTTTCAATCTGTTTTTTCATAATTTAGAAAGCTGGAAAGCAGACGTCCACTTTTCGACCTCCATAAGACTACTTAAGTTTAATAGACGGGTTAGCTTTTACCAAAAAAAACCACCCAAACAAATGATGTTTTTAGAATAGAAGTCGACCAATAGTGTCAAGTTATATCGTCCGAAATCTACCACTTGACAACCACTATTTGAGGCCGAAAGACTTACTGTCATCAATACTGTCAATAGTGTCATAGCCCATGGCACTCTCCAACTGGAACCCCATAAGAATCCCGATGCATAACAGACCACGCCTCACTTTCGACTCTGCCATGGCAAACATTTCTGCCTCGACGAAACACGAGTATTTTATCACGTGTAATTATCTTTAAACGACAGGTTGGCACAGGCAGGTTGTTTCTTACTTCAGTCTGGACGTTGAAAGACTGAGAATAACTTTATCTGCCGAGTATAACTGAGTATAACTGCGATCACAGAGAGTCGTTTTTGTTCTAATGAAGCAGAGCCATGAGTACCACTTCCTTGTAATGAGCAATAACACGGGCTCCGAACGATCGGCAAGCACCGACTTATTGACCCCCATGTACGTAAGCAGATCGGAGCTGAATGGTGGCTGCACTCACACGCGAAATAAACACATTTTGTCCTCATTTTACAATTCTACGGAAGCCGGATAGTGCCAGGAAATAAGAAGTGAAATATTTTTTCATGAGCGCGATAATATTTTTTTTGTACCATTTATCTGGCGGCCGCCACTTATTATCCGGCGGCCGCCACTTAATTAAGTGGCGGCCGCCACTTATTATCTGGCGGCCGCCACTTAATTAAGTGGCGGCCGCCACTTATTATCCGGCGGCCGCCACTTAATTAAGTGGCGGCCGCCACTTATTATCCGGCGGCCGCCACTTAATTAAGTGGCGGCCGCCACATATTATCTGGCGGCCGCCACATAATTATCTGGCGGCCGCCACATAATTATCTGGCGGCCGCCACATAATTATCTGGCGGCCGCCACATAATTATCTGGCGGCCGCCACATAATAATCTGTACCACACGTTCTTTATTTTGCGGATTTTAAGAGGACGGGTCATAGGATTCAGGGGGGGGGGTTAAGAGGACATATCGGGTGCGTTCGATTAGCTTCCCCGGGTCGACCCCGGTCTGCTCATCCGGGTGAGCCCCTAACCATGAACTAATCGAACGCCAACTTCCCCCAGCATTCACACCAATGCATCTTGGGACAGCCGACCGGAACTACTTCCATTTCGTAAAGAGGAAAGCTCATAGGTTCCGGGGGGGGGGGGGGGGGGGGGTTAGAGGACAGGTCGTAGGATCATGGGGGGGTTAAGAGGTAAAGTCATAGGATCATGGGGGGGGTGGGGTAAGAGGCGTGTCATAGGAATGGGGGGTTAAGAGGACAGGTCATAGGACCCAGGGGGTAAGATGACATGTCATAGGATCAGGGGGGGGGGGGGGGTGGGTAAGATCCATAGAGACACCAAAGTCATGTCCTCTCACCCCCCCCCCCCCCCCCCCCCAATTATGATCCTATGACATGCCCTCTTACCCTTAACCCCCCCCCCCCCCCATGATCCTACGACCTGTCCTCTAACCCCCCCCCCCCCACCCCGGAACCTATGAGCTTTCCTCTTTACTCCCCTGGTTCCTATAATGGGTGCGTTCGATTAGCTTCCCCGGGTCGACCCAGGTCTTCCCCCGGTGCGTTCGAATAGCTTTGACGTCATTCGCGGGGCTCACCCGGGTCAGCCCCAAGTGCCCTGCTTGTGGAGCGGGTCACTTGGGGCTGCCCCTGGTTCATGACGTCACGGCGAAAAACTTTCTCAATGGCCACCATTTTGTTTGTAATTCAGCGGGACATTTTAGGAAGTTTGACACACATTTTCGCCATTACAACAGCGTTGAGCAATAAGTATTTTTTATTCGAAGCCGGGTACCTTTGTATCACTGTGGGGTTGTACAAATTGTTTAATGTTGCAGTTTTACCTTGAGAATAATTATTTTACGATGTTTTCGTGAATCCACGGAAAGTATCGGACATAAGGCACAAAATGGAAGTAGTTCCGGTCGGCTGTCCCAAGATGCATCGGTGTGAATGCTGGGGGAAGTTGGCGTTCGATTAGTTCATGGTTAGGGGCTCACCCGGATGAGCAGACCGGGGTCGACCCGGGGAAGCTAATCGAACGCACCCGATATGTCCTCTTAACCCCCACCCCTGAATCCTATGACCCGTCCTCTTAAAATCCGCAAAATAAAGAACGTGTGGTACAGATTATTATGTGGCGGCCGCCAGATAATTATGTGGCGGCCGCCAGATAATTATGTGGCGGCCGCCAGATAATTATGTGGCGGCCGCCAGATAATTATGTGGCGGCCGCCAGATAATAAGTGGCGGCCGCCACTTAATTAAGTGGCGGCCGCCGGATAATAAGTGGCGGCCGCCACTTAATTAAGTGGCGGTCGCCAGATAATAAGTGGCGGCCGCCAGATAAATGGTACAAAAAAAATATTATCGCGCTCATGAAAAAATATTTCACTTCTTATTTCCTGGCACTATCCGGCTTCCGTAATTCTATACTTCAGAATGAACACAAAAATCTTACACTCAAACAAAAAAACTACCACAAAACTACAAACTAAAAACTCGTTGGCAAGGAGTCGCTCAATTTGAAATTGTTTATTTATTTATTTATTTATTATTAGTGCAGAATTCGGTGGTAATGAAGCAGAGCCATGAAATTTGGCCCAGATGGTTGACCGTACTCTTATGGATGGAAGAAGAAGATGTTTTGCTATTCACCTACAGAAAGAACCACACTGTATAAAAGTGGACTTTCCCCCACAGGTCTACCGGCTTCCTGCCATTTTCCCAAAAGGGTAATTTATTATTTATTTATTTTAAATCTTCGGACATAAGTACAAAGCATAGGTATGGTGGCCCTGAAGGGACATCGCATATCGCAAACGTGTGCATACGTACTATGCAATGTCGTGAAACAATTCGCGAATATGTGCGCACACGTATGCAATGTCGTGAAACAATTCGCGAATATGTGCGCACACGTATGCAATGTCGTGAAACAAATCGCGAATATGTGCGCACACGTATGCAATGTCGTGAAACAATTCGCGAATATTTATTTATTTTAAATGTTCGGACATAAGTACAAAGCATAGGCTCCCCCTACATTCAAAATTGTTCGGTCAAGACTAAAGTTTAAAGAACTGTCATCATAGATGTGTCAGACCCGCCAGTCAAGACGCCAATCTGCGAGGCAAATATTCGTTAAAATGTCCTCTAAAAGTTGAAGCAGAGAACCTTATTTTCCCCAAAAGTTCGTGGGTTAAAAATGATATGGAAACAAGTTTGGCGGGGTGGGTGATACCTGACCATCAAACTCGTAGCCAGCGGGTATAATTCGATAGACACACAGATTATTAAAATGAACTTAATAAAGTTGATTTTAAATGAGGTCGCCATCGGACGAAATGTCTACAGACATTTCGCCGTATGGTTTGGGACAGGACAGAATCTCCGGGGGACAGAATCTCCTGAAAAATTAAAATTCAAAACAGCACCGAAAGCCTAGCAGACGACGACAACATGCCAAAAGAAAGTCAGGTTCTGCTGGTTATATCTTGGATGGATGCTTCACAAACTATCCTCAGTCTACTTGACTCCATTCAAAGAAAGGCTCTCAACATTATTGGAGTTGATGAAGCCTATATGCTCTTGAGAAGTTGGTTATAACCCTTGTTTACATCACAGGAGACAGATTGCTGCAGCTACAGCGTTGTACAAAATGCACACCAGTCCGTAGCAGCCATTCAGTTCGACCTATGCTGACAACTCCATTATGATAGGCAGTGTGCAACCTGATCCAACACATCCATTCTGCCTCATGACCTCTCCTTGCCTTTCACCAAAACCCACACCCCTGGACAGAAGCTTCCTGCACACACGGCAATCAGAACTTAGAACAACCTCACAGAAGCTGTAGTTGGGAGTTTTTCTGACATTCTTTTAAGGCTAGAGGTCGCGAGGGATCATCTGTCAAGTGCCTATACTCTTATTGTGTAGTGCTCGACCCACACGAAGCCTCAAGTGTGCTTGTAGATTCACAGTGATTTGGTCAAAACATTTTATTGATACAAAACGCCTACAATTAGGCTTCAAGTGATTCCACCTCTGGTACATGCGTTTGTGGTACATGAATCAGCACTACCTGAACCAGAGGGTGCTGTCAGTTACTAAATTAAACAAGTACAACCTCAATATGTTTGACTCCAGGCAGTGGCAGTCCATTTCCCTAGAAACTCATAATGCCAGATGCGTGAAGCGCGCCCCACAGCACAGGGAAGAACAGCCATGGCCGGGGAGACGATTATTACAGTTGTGTGTGCTGCTTATTTTGATCAATTAGCGCACGGTACAACTTGTTTCAGATCCAAACATTCGGTTACGAAAACTTGGATGAAAACCCTGTGAGTTTGAGAATGTAGTTTTGCCCCAACCTGGATCCTCTCATAATTGTATGTAGGGCATGTTAAGTTGTCATGATCAATCATACAAGCTTCATATATTATGTAGGTAGGGTAGAGCATGGAGGTATTCCTACCTCCATGGGTAGAGCATGGAGGTAGGAATGCAAATGTTAAGTTGGGGCCTCTTAGTCTTAGGATTCGATCCACACTAATTGCAATTTTGTAACCAATGAGGTTTTGTTTTAGTCTTCATATTTTCTTCTCATAAATTTTATTTACAACATCATGAATATTTGTGACAGTCAAAGTTTGTGTTAATTTTACTTTAAATAATTATATTATTTTTTATAAACATTTTCTCTTTCAAAAGTTAACTTGCATAGCCCCTTTAATAGTCTTGGTTTGTTTATGAAGTGCGCCCTCTCTAGGTTATATTATTACAGTTTAACATGCGGGAGTCTCGATTTCATTTTCGGTTCCCAAGTTTCTACTTAGAAATGTCGCATTTGATACAAACTATAACGCTGTACGGGTTACCTGGCTGTCCATCAAAGGCAGAAGAATCACTGGATGTTATACGGTACGTTTTAGATTGATATATTGGCAGATTTGTCGGGTTTTCTATTTGTGTAACCATGGACTCGAGACGTTTTGACGTAGCCCAGGTTGGACACCGATCCTCCGTTGCATCCTACCAGGGCTAGTTTTGACGTAGCTTTCAACTCAATCAATTCAATGTCAATGTAAACATACGCGTTGATCCGTATGTATCTGTTTTGTGTTTGATCTGATGTGTTTGATCTTTTGCCTGCCCCCTCCCCCTCCCCCATCCAACCCCAAACTGATGATGCCTGCAGCATGTTTCTTTCATCCATGCTCTGGACTCATCTGAGAGCCATCCGGTCCATATAGAAAAAATAGTTGTAATTGATCAACGTACATCACATGCATCATGATCTAGACCAACATACTCAGCTCTGGGGCGCTGTACTCGTTTTTTCGAAATTTTGATATCTGCGCTAGTACCGCAGATGACAAAATTTCGAAAAAAAAACGAGTAGAGTACAGTGCCCCAGTTACTGGGTCTACAATAACATGCATCATGACTTAAGACCCAGTATTCAGTAACTAACTGGGAGTGGGCTGGGACTGGGGTGCTGTGCTCCCTTTTAAAATATTTTGGTACCTTCGGTTGTATTAGTGCCCCAGGAAAGTTCTCACTCCAACAACAAAATAAAAAAGCCTATTAGATAATCGCCTATTACTATTAGATATTTAAAATACGTTAAAGAAGCAAAATCAGGCATTTAATTTGTACTCGCAATCATTTTTTGTGTGTTTTCAAGGTCCAAATCGGAGAAACGATGTCATTGAGTCTGTCTGCCCTTCTCATTGGGTTATCACTGGAGCCCTGCGGTCGCATCGTCAGTGCGGTAGATGTCAGTGGTGGATGTAAATCATCGACTATTTATCGACACATTGGTTACAGGCGCTGCAGTGAGTGCGGATATCAAACATGAGCAACGTAACTTCTGCGGGGAGAGTTTTGTGAAAGATAGGCCAACAGGATTTAAAAAATGTTTGCTCATGATTAAACGTGCACACCCGCTGCAGCGCCTGTAACCAGTGTGCCGTTAAACAGTCGTTGATTTACATCCACCATCTGAAAAAGTGATATGCACACTGACCGCGACTAAAATTCACCACATTGGGCCATCTGAACTTAAGTCCGATGCGCTAGACTGCTCGGTCAAGAATTTCATCTGGCGCTATTAATGTTATTTTTTGTGATTGGGCGTAGTATATTCTTCCTAATTAAATCTGATTTTCTGATCAGTGCTACCACCACATTTATTGGTCAGACCTTGCACCTCAAGTTGGTCAGCCTTTGCACCCCAAATGTTGGTCAGCATCACTTGCACTCCAAGATGGCAGCCCTTACACCCCCATATGTTGGTCAGCCCTTTCATCTTAAGTTGGTCAGTTCCTGCACCCCAAGTTGGTCAGCCCTTTCACCCCATGTGTTGGTCAGCACCCTTAGCACCTTAAATTGGTCAGCCCTTGCACTTCATGTTGATCAGCAGAGCACCCTAAGCACCTTAAATTGGTCAGCCCTTGCTGTGTTGGTCAGCACCCTAAGCACCTTAAATTGGTCAGCCCTTGCACTTCATATATGTTGATCAGCAGCCCTTGTACCCCAAGTTGGTCAACCCTTGCTGTGTTGGTCAGCATCCCTTGCACCTCAAGTTGGTCAGTCCTTGTTGTGTTGGTCAGCACCTTTAGTACCTCAAGTTGGTCAGTCCTTGTTGTGTTGGTCAGCACCTTTAGTACCCCAAGTTGGTCAGCCCTTGTTGTGTTGGTCAGCACCTTTAGTACCTCAAGTTGGTCAGTCCTTGTTGTGTTGGTCAGCACCTTTAGTACCTCAAGTTGGTCAGTCCTTGTTGTGTTGGTCAGCACCTTTAGTACCCCAAGTTGGTCAGCCCTTGTTGTGTTGGTCAGCACCCTTAGTACCTTAAATTGGTCAGCCCTTGCACTTCATATATGTTGATTAGCAGCCCTTGTACCCCAAGTTGGTCAGCCCTTGCTGTGTTGGTCAGCACCCTTAGCACCTTAAATTGGTCTGCCCTTGTACTCCATATATGTTGATCAGCAGCCCTTTGCACTCCATGTTAGTCAGCCCTTTCACCCATCATGTTGGTCAGCCCTTTGACCCACCATGATGGTCAGCCCTTGAAGTCAATAAGATTGTCCTATGTTTTTTTTTCAAGAGTTAAATGTATCCTGACTTTTCTTTCTGGATTGTTAGCCTTCAGATGCAAGGTCAACCCCACACAGCCTCCATCATCGTCAGCATCTGTGAGGAGTCAGCCTTCGGGGCAGTCTTCAAGCCCTGAATGACCGTCATGGACCATCAATATGAGGACCGAGTCATTCAAATGGTCAGTGAAGGTTACCAGGGCGAGATTACACTGGATAATATACACAGCAAACCAGCCGAGGAGAACTGCTGAATAACGACAATCAGGTCTCAGGTAGGTCATCAAGGTTCAAAGGTCACGGTTCGTTTCTTTCCACACAATCAAAACCAAATAAATGCACAATCTTCCCTGAATTTGCAACCTGTAGGCAAACACCACAAAAAATCACTTAAGACCAAATTTCATAAAGTAATACATTTCTTTGCTAAGCAAAAAATGTGAGTGGGGCACCAGTGGCAACAATGTCAACTGTAAGGAATGTTAATTGGTTGGTTGCCTGTTTCTGTTAAGCAAAATTTGCTTTTGCTTAGCAAGTTTTGTGCTTTATGAAGTTGGGCCCAGGGCCAAATCTCATGAAGCTGGTAAGCAGAAGCTAGCGGCCCTAAGCACAGGTTCAATTTCATTACAGTACCATGAGCAAAGTAAGGGCCTTAAGTATTGTGTTGTGTTGGTAGTTTGGAGTTCAACTTATATGGGTCCATCCAGGTTTTATATTATTTTGGAAGAGGTGGTGACTCTGAAAAGATGCAGAAAGTTTGTCCTGCAGGTTTTGACTAGTTGCCTTCTCAATTGTCTTCCAATCTCACAAAGTTCAAAACTTCAACAGATCAGCAGTACAATCATTCCCATCATGCATCACTACATCCTGAACAAGAACTAGTACAAGCTCATCAGCCCATCCCAGCCGTCTTGGATGAGACCAGAGGGGCCGAGCGAATATTTCTAACTTCTACATGTAACTTCCATTGTTGCGCATATCTCATTTCAGTGTCGGACCTGAACATGCAAGAAACTCAGGAATTCTTCTACCACTTTGTGCATTGAAGCATAGAGGTAGAAATAGACCTCCATGATTGAAGCGACGTCAATTAAAGATGTTGTCACTGCTCATGTAATGAACTCATCGCATGTCCTGAGAGGAGTTGTACACACTAAGCTAGCAGAGTACCGGTATTTGATGGTTAGTATTCTTAATTACCAGTCAATTTAAACCTGTTTGTGTAACTGAAGGGTTTGTCCAAAGGGAAGTCATTGTTTTTTTGTGGCGTGTCATTGCTGAACAGTCTACTGCATCGGACTCAATAACTGATGGTTGAATTATCAGGGTGTGGGTGCCATTCCTGGTCATGACACTTGTGTCCTTGAGCAAGGCACTTCACCATAATTGCTTTGCTTAACCCAGGTGTATAAATGGGAACCTAAGAGGGCTGAGACAGTATTGTGTTAGATTAACCCATTTAGCAGTTGGGGTTGTATGCTCCCCAGAGAGTTGAGAAAGTTAGAGGAATATTCTAAAAGTATGCCCAATGAACAGGGATAATAATGTTGTGAAGTGCCTTGATCTAGCTGCTAGGATATGTGCGCTATATTTTTATATAGCGCATTTCAGAACTGGAAGAAATATCAATGCACTTTACAAACAAAAATAAGAGCAATTATATTTACAGGCATACATACATACTTTTAGTATACTTATTAAAAGGCATTAGAAAACAGATACGATTTGAGTTGTGTCTTGACCTGTTCAATGTTTTGTGCAGAACGGATGTGGCTGGGTAGAGAGTTCCAGAGTCGGGGGGCAGCACTGGAGAAAGTCCTCGAACCAAATGATTTTGTTCGTACGGCTGGTGTGGTGAGGAGATGTTGAGAGGAGGAACGGACTGGTCGGGCAGGTACATACGGGGTGATGAGGTCAGACAGGTAGCTGGGGCATGTTCCATGAATTACTTTGAACGTCGTGATGAGGAGCTTGTATTGCATTCTAGAGGAGATGGGTAGCCAGTGTAATTCTTTGAGGACCGGAGGGATGTGATTGCGTTTCATTGATCGTGATACAAGACGGGCAGCAGAATTCTGGATTCGTTGAAGTTTTATAGCTATGTCTTTTTGGGGGAATGTCAAACAGGAGAGAGTTTCAGTTATCCAATAGAGAGCTAACAAATGAGTGGACTAGAATTTCTGTTGTTTGCTTGTCGAGGAGATGGCGCACTTTGCCGATTCTATAAAGTGCGAACGAGGTGTTGCGACATGTTGTGTTGATATGCTGGCGTAGAGATAGATGAGTGTCTAGTGTGACTCCAAGATCCCTCACTGAACCAGTACATGAGACTTGGGTCTCACCAACATTTACAGGAGGTATTTCTTGTGCTCGCTTCTTGTGTGAAGTTACGTGAAGAATCTCCGTCTTACTGTCATTCAGGACGAGCTGATTTGTCTTCATCCAACACCGCACGTCATGAACACAAGCCTCTAGCTTCGCTATAGCTTGGTGTCGCTCTCCTGACTTTGCTGACACGTAGAGTTGTAAGTCATCCGCGTATGACCATTATCATTTTTGGAAGAGTAAAGTCATTCCCATCCTGTAGTTTTCAACCAATCTGTGAACATTCCATCCAATTAGGTGGCCATATATGATTGAAGAAAAAAAATGCATATGTTTTTGTTATAGACTTTGCGCACAGTCATGTTGGGCTTATTTCAATTTGGGCAACCCAAATAAACAACAGTAGTTTGAAGGTTATTTTGAGATTCCAAGCTTTTGAGAGATTCCAAGCTTTTGAGAATTTCTCAGGTCCAATGATTTCAAGTCAGAAGCCTGATTGGTGATGGGCTCACATTGTGCCAGAAAAAAGGCAGAAATAAACTCCAATATTTTGATCATGTTTCAAGAAGAGAAGAAGACAACCTTGAGAGCGTGACATGGTCGAGCGGTCTAGTGCACCGGACTCAAGTTGACAAGCAGAATGTCCTTAAATATGGCCCTGGATATGGCCCTGAATTCGGCTCTCTCTGGTCAGCTCTGGTTAGACAGAAATGGAACTCAATCTTCAAAAGACTCAGACATGGTTCATACGACTACAACTACAACTTTGTCTTCAAATATTTGATGTTTGAATGAATTAGTTTGTTATACTTTTCAGACTGTGGAACTGCCAGAACAACACTCAGTACAATTCCAAGTTTAGACGGAGCTCAACTGCAATCTTTACTGGAAGAAGTGGAACTCATCCAAGCAGAAGCATTAAAGAAGTTTATAGGTGAGCAGGGCTTGGAACACCTACGATACAGCTGACTCAGTAGAAATAAATGGCCAAAGTCAAGTTATGTTAGCATCCGACCAGTAGATTAATGGCTAAAGTCCAGCTTAGGTCCAAGTTAATAAAAAATCACTCGGTCATGAAATCGAAACAAGAGGAACAGTATTAAACATGTCAACAACAATTAAAACACTTTTTAAATCTAAAAAAGTATCAAATTTTACATTTTACCCTAACAAATGACAGGAAGTCTGAGGGCAGGGAACCGGTCATCACAGTTGCTGAATTGCGGTCGTTGATGGGAACCGTTTAACTCTACCTTCATGGCAACAGAAGAAGAACAGGATGACGTAGACGCTGACAACTTGAGAGTTGAAAATCTATTTTCAGGTGAATGCCGTATATTTATAGTGTCTCTGAATTGTAGGAGTTTTTTTTATGAAAAAGCAGAGTAGAGGTGTGCAAGCCTAATTCTTATTTCAAGGGTACTAAGGTTATGAGTGCATGCAATCTTGGTGGTGTGTTGGATGTCATTCCAAGTATTGAAGAGTCTGGGTTTACGACCAATGCGTGTGCAAACAGCGCATGTCACACCAATCTTGAAGGGCTTGTTATGAATGCATGCAATTGTGATGGTGTGTTGGATGTAATTCAAACCCAAATCAAGTGCAGACGGCGCAATTACTTTCCAGATAACTCACGTCAAACTGATCCTGAAGGGCTTGCCATTGCATTGGTTGAAATCACTAGAGATAAATATAAGCTCTTACATAAGCTCTATGCATCGTATTAAATGCGCTTGCTCCAAGAGTCCAACATGCCTCACTATCTAATACTGAACTCCAAAGTATCTTAAATGTACATTCTTGTTGCAAAACTTCAAAAGCACAGTTTGGGATGGAACAATCTTCCCTTCAGCATCAGACAATCTTGTCCAATATATGCTTTCAAAACTTCTTACAAGCCTTCCTTTTATCAAGCCTGATACTTACCGGGGCATTGCATCGATGCCCATATTCATTGCCTTGGTGTCCCTGAAAACGCTGCAGTAGAAATGTAAATTCCTCTCAAAGGGTTGCCCTTTGCTAGTCCAAAGAAAAGTTGCCTTGCCCTTACAAAATATCAGGCCTGAATGGTGTATAACAGTTGGAATGGTGTCCTATAAATGTTATGGTTGATATTTCTTTAAAATGTTCTGATCCCCTCTGGTGTATTCCACAGAGCTTGATGTCCTCCCGTCCAGCTGGATGGAACGTCTCGCTCTCCAGAACCATGAGGCAATCAAGAAGAAAATCAAACACTTCAAGTCTGGGGAGATGATGCTGGCTGGGTTGCCTGTACCAGCCCCGGCTGACAACAGTGAGTTACCAGTACCTTAAAGGGAAACTATATTATTTTTGGGGAAGAGTAAATTCATTCTTTAATTCCTCCAGGTTTCAATAAACACAGCAGTGTTGTAGTACTCATACTCAGTACTTGTGCTTGAGTAGTAATCAAGAGCCGCTTTGATTGTACTCGGCAAGCAAAGTATCCATACTAGAAGTCCATACTTGATACTCCACTGAAAAATAATCTGTACTCGAAAGTCATGTACTCGATACTCGATTGAAAATGCACTGAGACTCTGATTTTAATTACTTGAGGTCAAAATACCACTTTTCTATACATGGGTTGATACTATTACTACGAATAGAGGAATAAAACTCTAGAAAAAGTACAACTGAAGTTGTCTTGATGTATTCATGTTGAGAAGATAGTTATCATAACAAGCACACATGCCAGAAAATAGTAAATAACAAAAATCAGTACCTCATTTTGCAGTATTTTGTTTATAAAGTACTTGTATTCATACTCAGAGATCCAAGTACTTGGTACTTGGCTGTTGGTCTCAGTAGTCAGATATCATAACTTGGTACTGGGTCACTTGAACTTTGTACTCGATGGCTCATGTTCTCAAACATTTGGAAAACTATTAAAATAATGTTTTTTCCCGGGTGGATGAATAGTGAGGGTTAATTTTTAATGCTTTTAAAGCTTCACAACATTTATTTGTTAACTTTCAATATATTTGTAAGGTTTTTTTTATTGTTTTTTTTTAATGAGATATCACCTAACTCACAAGGCCACGGACGGCCACTCAAGGTGAGGGCTACACATAACTGATTTGGGCTATCAACCCAAATCAATTGACACTAGGGGCACGTTGCCTCCTACTCCTGGGGCTGAAACAGGGTTACCCCCTTCACAGTCCTTAAGGATGTAGGCATGGGTATCATCCACTAGGAGCCTGTCTGGTAGAGCAGAATGCACTACCTTCCCAACTTTTTCGAAGCAATTATGGTTAAGTGCCTTGCTCAAGGGCACAAGTGTCATGACCGGGTATCGAACCCACACTCTGCTGCTGAAAACACCAGAGCTTAGGTCCGGTGACCTAGACCGCTCGGCCACGACACGCCACAAAAGCATGCATGTTTCCTCTTTTCAAACAATTTCGTCCCAGATGAAACCACTCCTTAACATAATCTTAACTTTATTGAACATCATAATAATTAATCAGTTTTCAAGTGTTCAACTCATGAATTCAAACCATTATTATTTGATTTATTGAAATTCGTGCGATACATTTGTTACAATTTTTAATGAATAAAGCATTATTAGTATTAACACATGTAAAGTGCTCTTGAAAAAAGGAAAGTAACTATATAGTTTTCGTAAATTTCTTGGAACTTTAACTTTAAAAAGGTGGGGGGGGGGGGAGTGATAAGAAGATATATTATTACACCGAAGAGCGCAGAACTTTGGTTTATCGTACAAATTAACTACTGGAAATCACCACCCCCCCTTTTTCCGGCCTCCCGTGCACGTTTGAAATCTTGACTTTTGACTTAATAAACATTACTATAATGTGATGTTTTTATGTTTTGAACATTTTTTATTACCTCCTTATGTCAGATTATCTTATACAAAATAGTAAATGGCGTAAAAATGCAAAAAGGAACCAGTGGGTGGCGTAACTAAGGGGGCGGGGTGTGCCCCCGCCTTATTTGAAATCTGGCTTTTGGGGATTGGAAACTTCCAGAGTTTTAATATTATTTCGTTTTGACGTCAGATTATCTGGAAAAAAATTGTAAATTACATAAAAATGTGCTAAAAAAAGGTTTTAAGAAAATAAAAGAGCAAACGGCCCCCTGAAAGTTTACCCTAGTTACGGCTGACGAAAACTAGTTTTATTTTGCCAGAAATACCACCTAGATGCACCCCCAATAAAAATTGTACTCTTTAGTTTTGTCTCTGCAATTCGCAATTCTTGTGATACTTTGTTTTTTTGTATAGGGGTGTGTAACTTAGATGAAAGAAACCTGTCCATGACCAAACAACATGATGATTCTTCAAATAGAACGAAACAGCTTTGTTATTCAAATGAGTTTAAATGCCGTGTTGTTTGATCATGTGACACGAGCAGCTGGTTGAACCGCTCATCATAAACACAAACATGGTTGCTGTCAACACGTCTCCGCGCTGTACTCTTCATCGAAGTTCACGTTTTCCCCCGAGATCCAAGGAAACAACTACCACAAAAGTTAGTGTGATGGTGAGTTCCTAGTTTGATAGTGATAATGGTGATTTTTGCAAGGGTCGTCCGATCACTTCTGACAAGTGAGGGTGACATGCGAGTGCAAATCTTGGAAATTAATCTTCGAGTCTGCACCCCCATTCTATGTAGAGTAACAGTGGTTCGTTGGGGTTCAAAGCTATTTTGGGAGGTCCTCCAAGGGTTCTTCGGTTTGGTCTGCTACCCGGACTATGGGGACCAAGGGGGGGGGGGGGTGACATTTTATCAAAAACAAACCAAATATCCCCCCCAAAATGGGTGTTGGGTATGGGTTTCTCACCTAATAGCCCAGAAATTGACAGAACCTTCTGACTGGGTTGGGAAGCCTATTTTGACTGCCCACTTTATGACAAATTCACACTATGAAATTATGAGGCCTTTTTGAATCAAAACTTTATTGCTTTCAACAAATTCTGTAACATACATGTAAAGGTTCTACCCCCAAATCAAACTCGCTAAAAACATTGAACAAAAGTTTGTTATTGGTCTTAAATTATTCAAAGGCTTGTTGTGCAGTTGTACTTTGAGGTGGTCTTTCCATTCCTTTTGACTTTATTTTCTTAGTTGAAGTTGATTTTTGAATAGATTGAATTAATTGGCTTTATATAGGCCAAATTGTTTTCTTTTGTTTTACACTAACCAACTTTGCTAGACAACAGTCTCAAGACTACCGTTAACGTGGGGTGCTTATTGGCCAAAACTTTGAAAGCCTTCAATCTTTGCAAAATGCAAATCTTGCATTATATGAGACTGTTACCTCAATCGATCACATTGAATTTGTTTTGAATCACTGCATCATTTCTAAAAACCATCAAAAAGGGACTGTTTTTCCATAATATGATAACATTAAATCATTTGTTACATTTTGCTTTTGCAGAGCTAATGCAGCTGAAAAGAGATATGCCAATCAACACAGTGGATACGTGTGCAAAGTACATCAACCTTCAGATGGTAAATTTTTAAATACAGTGTACATAAACTGTAAAGCAATATCAAACATGAAATACTGGTTGAAATAACTTTTTCAAATAGATGTCTTTTAGATAGCCTTCCCTTGTATGTAAATTACTTTTAAATATTTGTTTAAAGACTGGTAATATTTTGTCAGTTTTAGCGACAACCCTTTGCTGGTTTGATCAACATTTAGATCCGCTAAAATAGTTCCCAATTCTTTCTTGGAACAAAAGCTTTTTGAGAAATCATCTGAAATACCATCCCTTTGTGTTGTAGAATTAGTTTCTACACAGACCTCTACAAAGAGAATGATAAATTGTTTCCCATGGTTAGACATCAATCATCTTTTAAAAGCAGGGTACACTTTTGATAATCACTCCACAAGTCAATGACCATAACAAAATTACCTGGTACTGAGCAGTGGAGAGTTGATATTATAAAACATTGTTAGAAAGAGGTAATTTTCACCAATAACATTTGACTCAGAGCAAGGCTTCAGGCATGCAGCCTTTCGCAGGCATCTGAAAGCACACAATTCTATACAACAAGGTTTTATTTTCCTTTCATTATTTTCTTGTTGCAACTTCAATGACCCCAAGTTTTCACAGTTTTGTTATGTCATGTATTTTGTTGAGATACACCAAGTAAGGATACTGGTCTGTGACAATTACCAAAAGTTTACCCTGCCTTTAATGTGTACTTTGAATGCTTGGAAATCTCAAATGACAATTTTAAAGGTCCCATTCAAACTGTACCTTGTAAAAAATACATATTTGGCTTCATGTTAAAAAGATTTCATTTGTTTGTATTTTGAAGGTGTCTTCTGTAGATGATGTTGAACTGTCACAAAAAGAAGATTCCTGAGACCTGCTAGTGCCTACCATCAGCCCAATATGTCTACTTGTGACAGGTGTTTTTTATGTTTTCCTTTAAATAAGTTGCATTAATTATTTTGGATACATTTGTGTTGTTTAAGACTTTGAATGATTTAATAACTTATAGCAGACTGCCCCTTTAAACACGAGTAGGTACAATCTTTGTAAGAAGCGACCAATTGCAGGCAGGCACTGCACTGCAGAGGGTTGCATCCACAGTAGTACACCAGACCACTTGCCAGCTAACACTCACTTGGGTGAGGTCATATTACTGTTCCTCTTATCATATTAAGTCAGGAGAGTTTTAATGCAAGGGGTGAGTACTAATTGTTTACCTGTTCTTTGATTCATACTTTGTTTAATTGTTTTTCATAATTATTAGAGATATTTAATAAGTTTATTCACCATCAGTTGTATACTTGACATCACTGATTGTAAGCTCTATAGAAGTCACAGAATATGACTATTTCCACATTTCTTAAGAAGTTGTCTCTATTGGTTATTCTCAATACTTCAGTCATTGCATATTTCCAGGAAGTTTAAGTTACTTTTGATTGGTTTTAGATTGTCTATCATTTAAAGTAAGGTTTTGCTTAATCACTTGACTAGAAGCCTTAAGACTTAAGAAATTGCCTAAATTCATTCATTTATTAACTGTTGGCTTATAGAACTTCTTTTATCTCTATTATTTAATTCTAAAGTTGATTGGTTAAGTTGGAACAATTGTAAGAAACACTTTCTTTTCAGGTTCATAGTCAAACCTTTCAAATGTATTAGTAAGCCATTGTTTCATATACTTGCTACAACTTATTAATGCCTTACTGTGTGGAATGTTTAATTCCTCTGTGGTCAGCCAGAGGGCAGCTGAGGGCAGAGAGTAGAATTGCCTTGGGGTATTGCCGAGTAGTGTTTGAGGTTAGAAAGTGAGCATATCGATAGTCAGTGTTGCTGCACAGCATAGTTTATCGATATACAGTATATTTTAGTGCACTGTGTTATATTCGAGGTTAGTACAGCAATTGATATGTGATCACCGCTACATTGCCATTACTATTCCCTTGGATCTTTGTTTATTACTTATTTGATAGGAGTGAAAGGCAAGAAATACCATCTCTGTAAACTCATTATGTATTTGCTCTGTTGTATCCACAAGTGGTGGTATAGCTTTTGTTTTTCTTTGTGCGAGTCTTTGACTTATTATTACTCCTTGAATGACCCCTATATATTCTTTGGAAGTATTTACTCTTCGTATTGCGTTAGTGGTTTAAGACACAGGTTATTAGCCTTTAGTATTTTGTAGTACAAAGAATTCCTTATTCAAGCAGTGTTCAGCAAAGAGGTTTTCTTTTAGTGATTTGAAGTTAAGTTTAAGTTATCTAAACATGAAAGGATTATAATTGGTATGAAGACTGAAGAAACTTTAACTAAGTCCATTCTTAATCTATTGAGAAGCCTTACACTTTCTTTATAGAATTTGGTGTTTCTTTTATAATGATTTGTATTTGTTATCTTCTTTAAGAGTGATTATTAAGTAGCTATTGTTATTGATTATTAACATATTATTTCTTGTCTCATTTTCTATCTTTACATAGTCAATGTGCCAACCTTTTTGTTTTGGGACTAAATAAATACAATTGCAAAAAAGAACTACTGTCACATACTCATCACAGTTTAGGTATGAGAGGCTTACAACAAAGGTACGTCAAAGCTGAGTAATATGCCGGGGGATTTGGGAAAGTTCTGAGTATACATTGCTTTAAATTGGGAAAGATCCACGTATCCAGTTTATAACACACATGGATCCATGGGTAAAACACTAACAATATTCATCATCCCTGATGCAAATTTACATCCATTCAAATTCAAACTGCATTTCAAACTGCCTCTAGCTACTGGGCAAGCTCAGTGGTCTAGGGGTAAGACATCCACTCATGTCAAAGGTCATGGATTCGAATCCCAACTGAGTAATAAGCCAGTATGTCCAGGAAAGTACCCAGTATACAGTGATTAACACGAATGGAGTGTTCAGCCTGCAGAGTTCACCAGAGACCAAACTCATCTATCCCATGCAGGGAAATATCCAGACCTATCTAGACGGTCAGTAAAAGTTGGTCAGCCCTTGCACCCCAAGTTGGTCAGCCCTTGCACCCCAAGTTGATCAGCCCTTGCACCCCAAGTTGGTCAGCCCTTGCACCCCAAGTTGGTCAGCCCTTACACCCCAAGTTGGTCAGCCCTTGCACCCCAAGTTGGTCAGCCCTTGCACCCCAAGTTGGTCAGCCCTTGCATCCCAAGTTGGTCAGCCCTTTCAACCCATATGTTGGCCAGCAGCCTTTGCACCCTAAATTGGTCAGCCCTTGTAGTCAATAAGATTTTCCTACTTCTTTCCAAGAGTTATATGACGCCTGATTTCTTGAATATGAATCTTTCTTGATTGTTACCTTCAGATGAGGGTGAAGAACCCATTCGTCATCCCCACACAGCCTCCATCATCGTCGGCGTCGGTGAGGAATCAACCTTCCAGGCAGTCTTCAAGCCAGAGGTGGCCCGCCGCTTTGAGGGGTCCATCCGAGTAACTGTAATGGACAATCAATATGAGGACCGAGTCATTCAAATGGTCGGTGAAGGGTACCAGGATGAGATTACACTGGATAATATACACAGCATACCAGACGAGGAGAACGTAGAGGCACTGCTGGAAAATGACAATCAAGTCTCAGGTAGGTCATCAAGGATCAAAGGGCACGGTTCGTTTCTTTCCACACAATAAAAATCAAATAATCGCACAATCTTCCCTGAAGCTGCAACCTGTATGTAGGCAATCACCACAGAAATTCAGTTCAAGACCAAATTTTATAAAGTAACAAATTCCTTTGCTAAGCAAAGCAATGAGTGGGGCACCAGTGGCAACAATGTCAACTTCATGGAATGTTGGCTGGTTGCCTGTTTCTGCTCAGCAATAATTGTTTGTTCTTAGCAAGTTTTTGTACTTACAGGCTTTATAAAATCGGGCCTAGGGCCAAAAGTCTTGAAGCCTGTAAGCAAAATGTTTTTGCTTATGGAGCGGCCCTAAGCAGTGGTTCAATTTTATTAGATTACCACAAGCAAAATACCCTAGGGGTTCGAGTTAACAAATAAATGATGCAACAATAAACACATTGTCAACGCATACACGTGCTGTCAAATCGACTTGATCGTTTATGAAATATTTGTTTACTAAACGCAAGTTTTTCTGCTGTAGTGAGCACAACAATTAAGATGCTAATCTGAAGGAATTCTGGAAATTATTTTGAACGATTTTGGTACAAATCTTCCCCACAGCTGTAGCATCCAATCATATCCACTTTGGCCACTGCCACATTGGGGAGTCCTATCAGCTGACCTTCACGATGACCAATCACAACACGGTAGATACTGTGCGCTTCCAGTGGCCGGAGCACCCCCAGCTAAAATTCTCTCCATCGGTGGGGCACCTCCACGGCGGCCTGGCGAAGGATATTGCAGTCACCTTCAAGACGGATTCGGCCGTCAGTCTTCAGGATACGGTGATCAACTGTAAAGTCTGCAAGATCACGTTTGATAAGCCGGTGGATCAGGTAAATATGATGTGGTGTGAATGATTAGCAACCTGTGTGCCCACTTTTAGGTTCATCACTAAAAATGAAACTCAGGGTTTGGACATCCACACTCAAAGGCTTGTCATGATCAAGTCTTAACCAAATTGTCTGTGAATTTTTTGACCACATTGTCTGTGAATTTGTTAACCAAGTTGTCTGAATTGTTTGACCAATTTGTTTGTGAATTTGTTTACCAAGTTGTCTTAGAATTTGTTTACCACATTTTTTGTGAACTTGTTTACCAAATTGTCTGTGAATTTGTGTACCAAGTTGTCTTTGAATTTGTTTACCAAGTTGTCTTAGAATTTGTTTACTGCATTGTCTGTGAATTTGTTTACCAAGTTGTTTGTGAATTTGTTTACCAATTTGTCTATGAATTTTGACTAAGCATTCAAAATCATCCTCCTTCTCAAACCTAGGTACCTGATTGGGATGACAGATTGCGCACAGTCAAGTGGGTGGACATCCCTGTGGCTGCCCTACGCCCTCCGACCTCGGGCGACACCCCGGGGAACCGCCCCAAGTCCAACCAGGATGCCAAGAAGGAGGAGAAGGAAGCCAAGAAAGAGCACAGGAAGGGCGGGGCCAAGGACAAGGAGGCTGCTAAGGAGGCGGCCATGGAGCAGATGGATAAGGAGAAGACAGAGGAAGAGTTGAGACGGAAGATAGCGGCGGGCGAGATAGTCGTTGAGGTCCCCAAGCCTGCCAAGAAAAAGGTAATGGTGCTTTCCTTAACCCTTTAGAGATCAGAGCGGCCACAAGCAGCTTGTACCAAAACGGCCATAGCGGCCGCAAAAGGCCGCAAATGTTAGCTCACTATTATTTACATAAAGAGGTCAAAGTAAAGGTCATAGCCTACATATGAAATTTTCCGATGTTAGTATGTTGACATAGTATCCCAATTTCTAAACAAGAAACTAACTTTTCTCTTTCATTTTATTTGTGTCGTCAATTGTATATATGTGTATTGTGGCACCACACTTTGCAATAGCAATTAAGAGTGATTCGCTGTTAGGGTCAATGTTACCTTTTTGTGAAATCGGCCTCTGTAGTGTCAAATCTGACAGACATGTGGCACTATAAATTATTATATTTTGTGTTGTTATTGTTATTGTTGTGGTTCTTTAATTAAGGTTGTTGAGACTGAGCCCGAGCCGACCAACACACCATTGGAAGACACAACACGCGACGTTGAACTCCGCGTCAGCGCCAATGCAGACTACGCCAAGTACAAATGCAAGACTGACGTTGTTCACTTCAAAGACACTCTCATGTTCCAAACAAGACAGTTTGTGTAAGTGACATTTTTGTTCAGTTTGCTGCAACAGATTCTTGTGGTTTAGGTATTATGCCTGATATTCTAATGAAGCAATGAGTGATACTTGGGCTTAGGAATCACTGTGACCAGTCACGCCAATATGGTTTAATATAGATATTTCCTCAGAAGTTATTCCTTGCTCAGCTTTTTAATCCCTCTTAACTCAACCTTACCTTCATTGTCCATCCCTACAGCTTCCAGCTGACCAACAAGGGCACAGTCCAGCTCGCTTACAACTGGCAGGTGGTAATGGAAGACGAGATTCTGCGCCGTAAGTCGGTCAGCTTCGCCGACGAGGACCAGATGAGACTGCCGTCACGCTGCAGCACAGCAGCCACGAGCTCGGATCTCGCTGATGTCTACCCGTTCACAGTGGTTCCCGAGATGGGAACCGTCGGAGTCGGCAAGAAGCAGAACTTCACCGTCAAGTTTGCCCCACTGGATATGCAAGACTATGAGGGACGTCTCATCTGCAGGTATGCAAGACGTTATTTTTCAAATGAATTGTCAAGAATAGTTCAGACCCCTAATTTCATAGCACTGCTTACCGTGGAATTCTAAATACACCCTGCTGCAGCCCATAGCGCAGGTAAGCGCAGAATTTTTGGTAATTGGATGAGAAATTAAATAAGATTGTTTACACAAATTAACTTTCATGCTTGGATACTTATCCAGGGTTCCAAATCTTGAAGAGGGTAAACAGGGACCAGTGATCTCCCTCCGCGGCCCCAGCCTCATGCCCTACTGCCACTTTGAACTGGAGGACTCCGACTACATCACCGGTTCCCGTCGAAACCCGGAGCTCCACGGTCCAGGCGGTGCCCCGCCAGGGGCTACCCTTGACCCCAACACCCGGGTGATCGAGTTCGCCTCGGTCGGCATCCAGGTGAAGAACCGAAGGAGTTTCTACATCATAAACCCGACCAACACTCAGTATTCCTTCATCTGGAACTGTGAGGATGAGGAGGACCCTAAGATAGTTAAGCAGTTTAGTTGTGTGACGACAAAAGGGTTCGTTGCACCGGGTAAAAAGACTGAGGTAAGCATCCTTCTTCTTTAATCACAAGACTTGAAAAGTATTTGTGTGTTTGGCCTTAACCAACCCGTCCTAAAACTGTGACTGACCCTAAAAGTTGTTACTCTTCGTGAACAAAATTACTGTAAAAAGGTTATAAACAAAACCTAAATTGATCTAAAAAGCGCTTAATTGATTTAAAAGCACTTACAAATGAGCTCTCCTCTCCCAGTTCCTGATGTAGTTTATTCTCACGATGGCTTGTTTGCAAATGTCCTCTTTTTACTATTGCTAAGTAGTCAGCTACATTACTTAACTTATTATTATTATTATTACTATTATTTTCATCATTTCTGTCTTTGTTCAACCTGTCTGTCTGTCCGTTCTTGTTCCTGCTTATGTTCTGTTTGTATGTCCTTCAGGCATCTCTTTCTTAGGTCCTCATCTCTCACTCTGTCCTTCTTAGTTATTCCTATTGTTATTCTTTCCCAAGCCCTCTCTGTTACCCTTAGTTTGCAGCCACAAACCTCCCTAATTAATTGTTCTCTCCAACAAATTTGTCATGTTCAATTTAAGATTGACACAATTTTTGACTTTGCCGTTCCAGATCAGCTTTGACTTCACCCCATCCCAGCTGGGCATCGTTGAATCCTTCTGGCGCTTCACCATCCCAGAGCAGAACATCCTCGTTCCGTTCCTCCTGGTGGGTGATGCTAAGGAACCTGCTGTAGCCACTGACCGATCACACATCAACTTCAAGTCATTACTGCTAGGTAAGAACTGGAATGGTGTTGTTAATGTCCCTTTACTTTCTTTAATCCTGTACAGACCATCTTTCCTGTAAAATCATAAACAGACAATAAACCCAAGCACACTGGACTCAAGCTCTGGTGTTTCTGATCAGCAGAGAGTGGGTTGGAGTCCCAGTCTTGACACTTGTGTCCTTAAGCAAGACACTTAACCATTATTACTTAGTCCTTCAGATGGGACGTAAAGCCGTAGGTTCTGTGTGCTGTGTCGTGGCCGAGCGGTCTAGGTCACCGGACCTAAGCTCTGGTGTTTTCAGCAGCAGAGTGTGGGTTCGATACCCGGTCATGACACTTGTGCCCCTGAGCAAGGCACTTAACCATAATTGCTTTGAAAAAGTTGGGAAGGTAGTGCATTCTGCTCTACCAGACAGGCTCCTAGTGGATGATACCCATGCCTACATCCTTAAGGACTGTGAAGGGGGTAACCCTGTTTCAGCCCCAGGAGTAGGAGGCAACGTGCCCCTGGTGTCAATTGATTTGGGTCGATAGCCCAAATCAGTTATGTGTAGCCCTCACCTTGAGTGGCCGTCCGTGGCGTTGTGAGTTGGGCGATATCTCATAAAAAAAAAAAAAATGCTCGTAAAAGAACCCAGTTACACTTATCGCTAAGCGAAAGGGTTTGCTTTGGTGGTTCTGGCAGTAGTTGCTGCACCGCAGCACCTTGTAAACCCATATAAGGTGCTACATAAATGGCTCTCATAACTCAAAACTCATAACCCGCCTTGAAATAGAAATGAGGAATGGTTTGAGACGCCCGTAGATAAAGCGCTATATAAAAAGTAGTTATTATTATCATTATTAAAGATGAAAAAAGATCAAAACTAGAGATTTCAGGATTGAGAAAACAGTCTGGAACGATCGGAAACACTTTTCATTTGTCTGAGAATCCTAGTTTGACTTTTACTTTCCCAACCAGGTAACCAAGCTAGTGAGAGGATTCAGCTGATCAACAATGAGAGTCGACCTTTCACCTTTGACATCTCTGAAGCCTCCTGTCACTCTGAGGCATTCTCATCTGAATTAAATGTCACCCCCAAGGAGGGTATCATCCCGCCGTTTGGAAGGTGAGTTCACAAAGAAAAACTATCCATATATGATGGAACTGGGAAATCAATACTTGTTGTTTGTAAGACATTTTAGTGAAAGTCTGAAGAAAGAAGTGATATTTTATAATAACAATTTGGTGTAACTGTGCCTGAAGTTTGCCAAACTAAAGCCCAGTTCATTTTCCAAGTAAATATAAAAGTAGGCACCGATGGAGAACAGCATGACTTTATTGTCAATGCTACGCCATCATTTCAAGTATTTGAACAGGAGTATGTTTTGACGACTTTAACCAAAACTTATCCAGTGGCAAAATTAGCTAAGCACAAAACAATTGTGCCTACCAGAAATAAAGATTACCAGCCAAAGTACCTTGTCATGTGTAACATTTGCAACTGGTTTCCTGCTTAATTTTGCTTAGCAGAAATCATTTAAGCAGTAATGTCTCCTTAAGCAGCTCACTGAAATTGGACCCAAGACTAGCAGCCAAAATAGTTTATACTCACGGCTACCAAAAGGCAACTCTTTACAAATGAAACTGAGCAATATAATAATTCATTTTACCTTTCATTAATGAAATCTGTTTATTCATCAAGTAAAAAGGAAACTTTCTCCCCCCTCTTCTCAGGATTCCGATCGACGTTTCCTTCACCCCTCACGAAGAGAAGGTGGTCAACTTCAATGTGGAGATCAACATCAAGAAGAAGAGACGCTGCCGATATACCTGAACGTCAAGGCAGAAGGGTATTCCATGAACGCTAAGGTCCTCTGCGAAGATTCCACCGGCAAGAACGTAGAGCTGTCTTCTCGTGGAGTCAACGAGATCAACTTTGGAGAGGTAAAATAAAACCTTTGGTCTTCTAAAATAAAAGATGACAAAAGACTTTGCAAGCCAAGTTTAACAAAATCTGCTCGGGGCTGTACTAGTTGAAGACTTTGGAATAACCTCCGTGTCTAACGCCGCCCCCAACTTCAGTACATGTCTTCATTAAACAACAAAACTAACTATTTAGATCTTTGAATCTAATACTTGTCTGTTTTGATTGTACATCACTTTCATCTAGCTGCTATGATTTGTGTGTTCTATAAGAACTCAAATTTATTTTGATGACCATGAGGGGAGAACTAGTGTTATTTAAATTGGTTATTTACTTGTATTCAGGTGGAAGTAAATGAGAAGGCCGTTCGTTCAATTTTCATCGTCAATGCTGGGAAGTTCAACTTTGACTATGAGTGGTCGATGAAGGAGCGTTCGGGCAAGGCAATGAAGATGGTCAGCATCTCCCCAGAGACTGAGTCTGTTCCCTGCAGCGACCGCAAACGATGTGTCCTGGCGTTTAAACCACCCCACAAGACGTCGATACGGGGATGTGAATTCCTGCTGAAGGTACAATAACATGGCTGTTGATCACTTTTGTATTTTTTTTATTGACTAAAAAGCTTGTATAAACAAAGTTATCCAGATATTTGAAGTTGCAAGTTCGTTTTGAAATCAATAACTACTCACTCCGTGGCAGTGAAGTATGTCACAAGAAGTCACCTTGATCCACTAAGCTAAGTAATAGTCCAGGCTGGTTTCCAACCCTCTGGGTAAGACCTCATTAGGAGGATAATTCATTTCAGAGCTAAGAAGTCCCCCGAGTTCCGAAATCTACTCTGCAGTAGCAAGACAAGTTCTAGCAAGAACAATCTACACAGCAAAGTAGCCTAATATTATTCGGTAACCCCCAATTGTGACTCTCTTGGGCCATGTATGTCATTCCCTAAACTATCTCAGCTCCCTGCGGAGTAACCAGACTATGCTGCCAAGTATATAGCGCACAAAGTTAAATCAATCACAAGAACCATCTCTGCCCTCACAGGTACACATTTACTCCTGGGTGAAGAGAAGCAATTATAGTTCAGCATAGAATATAAAGAGTCTGGTAAAGATAGCTGACTTGGCTCTTCAAAAGAATTTTGTAAACTACATATGTCACCTCTTGGCATTCTCTCAAGCATTAATAAAATTCTAATAATTTGTAAATGCGAGGAAGCAAAATTAGAGTTGGCCCTCAAATTTCTTCCCAAATCTTCAAAAGTTCCTCTATGAGAAAGCAAAATTAGAGTTGGCCCTCCTTCAAAAGTCCCTCTGTGTCCAAACCTCTGACTTACTTTCCATCACCCATCCTGACTAGGTCACCAACGGTCCCAGCTACCAGATCAGCCTAGCTGGTCAAGGAGTAGCCCCAGGTCTTCACTTCTCCTTCACCAAGTTTGACTTTGGGCCGTGCTTCATCCATCGAGCTGGAATGCCAACCTTGTCCAACCTGCTGACAGCCACCAACAGGGATAATAAGGCCATCAGGTATGTAGCTTCTTCATCAAATTTTTTATTCCATCATTTATAATTTTCTCTCCAACTTCTCTTCACGATAATGCACTGGGTTCTTTTACAATTATACAACACACAGGACCTACAGCTTTACGTCCCAAGGGTCTTATACTTCAAAACGTAGCTCCACATGCAGTGCAAGAAAAATACTGACTGTTGAAGCGCCTTGAGCGTCACTGAGTGACAAATTTGAGCGCTATATAAGAAGCCACTATTATAATTATTTTCCCCTCATCGTTTTTATGAGCAGATAAACAAATGAGTAGTTTTGGCATGGAGCGTCACATCTGCAGTACAAACTAGTACCACTTGTAAGCTAAACATCAAGTTCAAGAAATGTTCATTTTCATTTGTAATTTTAGCATTGATTGTCTGTATACGAGTACATCCCATCTAGAGGTGCAGTTCTCAGCGTGTGTGTTGCAGCCAGGAGACAGCCGGGATGTCCACCTCACCTTCTACCCACGGGAAGCCATCAAATACAGAGAGCTGGTCATCTTTGAGCTCAACGGACTATCTCGTACTCAGGTATGTTAGTTTTATCAGCCCACAGAGTTTTATCCAGACCAGGGCCTTATTTCATCAAAGAGCTGCATAAGCACAACAAGATAATGCTTACCAGAATAAGGTTACCAGCCAAACTACCGTGTCACGTGTACAATTTGTGACTGGTATTCTGCTCATTTCTGCTTAGCAACAAACTGTTAGGCGATATTTTCTGCTGAAGCAGCTCTATGAAATTTGGTCCAGCAGTTCTCAATTTCACCGAGCAAGTGAAGTATGGCTGCTTCAGCTCTACCAAGTTTCAAAACTTAATCAGATGTCAAGTTTGACCCCACTGGTTCCATAATAAAAGCAAAAAAACCCAGAAAAACTTGTTCGTATTGTCAACACTAAATCAATTTTTTTATAAATGACTTTCAATCCATCCTGTTATTGATGATGCTGTCAGAAATCCTCAGAAACTTCATCGGAAATCTTTTGAGAATTTGTCTTTAATATTTTACTTAACTATCTCAGTTATTGAAAGTAAAAACAGTTCATCATGTTCTTAACACTTACCTCATTTTTTAATAGACATTTTTCAATACATCTCTTTGTTGTTTGTCCAGGTTGAAATTCTCGGAGAGGGAACAGAGATGAGGGTTGAAGTAGCCAACCCCAAGGACAGACTGGTTAACTTTGGCGCCCTCCGCATCGGCGAGTCGATCAAGCGCACTGTCCCAGTGATCAACAACAGCCCAGCCCCACTTACCTTCACTGTGGTCATCACCCCACTCAGCTCCATCCTGCAGCAGCTGCCTAACGTCCTCTCTCTGTCCCCTACCAAGGAGATCTATCTCAAGCCCAAGGGAGGCACTTGCAACCTGGATCTTGTCTTCACGCCAAAGTGCCGTATTCCACAATTCACAGAGGAGGTAAAATCCAGATTTTGTTTTTTTATCCGAGTATGAATTTCAAAAACTCTATTACCTCGCACCATTTCGGTTTCATGCATTAGTGCTAGTTTTATTTAAGTTTTTTGTCTTCTCTTTTAAGGTAGGGAATTAGGGATGTGTGTAAGATTTTTCCTTTCAACTTATTAATGATAGTTATGGATTGTTTGAATCAAAATAACCAAAAGTATAAGAGCCAGCAAAGAAATTTGGAAGGGAGAAAAACTTAGGTTGAACTTTGAACTTTGAACTTTGGGTCAATCTTTTACTGGCGGCTTGAACAGCGAAGAAGTTTTAATGTCCCTGCATTATTATTCATGTTTCCCATCAATGTCTTAAAAATAAAAAATGTTTTATTAGGAAGCTAAATTTATTGGAACCTAAACAGGTAGAGACAAATATTAAAGTCTGGGGTGATCAAATATAGTTTGCAAACTTTCCTTTTGAAGAATTTCCCTTGGTGTTTCTGACATGGTTGGGTGCGCTGTATCACCTTTGTACACCCTCACAAGGTGTTATATAAATGGGTCTCATAATGCAAACAACGCTCTGCATGCCTGTGGCAAAAATAATGAGCCTTAAGAGGCCCATCAGGCAAAGATAAAGCACTTTATGAGAACTGCGTACTTTTATAGTTTTGCTTGAATCAATGTCAATAAGTTGTTGTTCTAAATGCAAGAAAATTTGTTTAATATACACTGTACTCAGCCTTTTTTGCCATCTTGTTCTTGTTCCCAGGTGATGTTAGAATGTGCTGGTTTATCCCAACCATTGTTTGTAGTGACCGGATCCTGTCAGGGAATTGACATCAGCCTTGATCAGGAGTCTATACCGTTTGGTGCCGTCGTACAACGAAGCAGCACTACACGCAAACTCCTCATGTATAACACAGAAGACATTGGAGCAGGGTAGGTTTACATTTCCTGTCCAAAAATGTCCAGAAAAAGTTTTGTTAAGTTCAGCCTGGAACTCCAAGGTTCCTTTTAATGCATTGTTATAAAATGCAACAAAATCCATCATTGAAACTGGAAATATCCTAAATTGGAAAATATGGTTCAACTCATTCACAATTCATGGTGCCATGGGCGGCTAGCGCTCGCCTCTCAGCCTTGTGGCCCTGGTTTGATTCCCGGCTAGGGCCATATGTGAGTAGAATTGCGTTGGTTCTCTCCTGTGCCACAAGGGTTTTTCTCTGGGCCCTCCGGTTTTCCACTCTGTGGAAAACTCAAACACTTTTGATCTCTGCCTGTGCTCCGTGGTCATATATTGGTGGATATGGCTGGCTGCAAAAAGGCGCCTTTACATGCCACTGGCTCGACGTAAGAATGATTAGCCCCACAAACTATTATTATTATTCTTACAACTGACAAGGTTTACCCTTATTCTTACAAAGATGAGCGAGCGGATCCAACTAGTTTGTCATTCCACTGGTCCACCAGTTCTTCACCATATCCTAAGTAGTTCTTTCAACATTGTTATTTGTATCAAGCGTGATACTCTTCCTACTTTAGTCTGATTTCCGATTTGTTTTTTGCCCTTAAAAAAATCAGGTAATGAAACATCCTTAAAGCCGTCTATTAAAGTTGAGTACATATAGGTCAGCCCTTGTGCTCAATAAAATGTTCTTACTTTTTTCCATTGACCAAATATCATGCCTGTTGTATGAGACTTGAACGAACTTCTGATTCATTGTATCTTTTGTTTTTTAGTTTCAAGTGGAACAGCGCTAAGTTTGGTCCAGACTTTGCAATCAGTCCAACGGAAGGTTACATCTCGCCCGGTATGACTGTACCGCTTGAAGTCACGTTCTTCCCCAAGGAGCTCAGTCAGGATATCCGATATGACGTAAGTCTTCTAGATTTCAAGTAACCTGTATACAGAATAATACATAGATAAGCGAAATAATAAGCACAGAAGATCGGGGAAAGAGTTAATCTATGTATACCAAATTAAAAGAGAGAATGAGGCTGTCAGATTAAGCCGAGGCTTGTAGAAGACAGCCTAGACAGACAAACTACAAACATGGAGACAAGACAAACAGGTACAGGGTTCACTAAAAGACAAAGTACAGTATTGGTTAATTGTTATAAATAAAACAGCTTCCCGGGTTGTATTATAAACTTGGGTGTGATCCCTTGCTACACGGCAGTTTATGGTTGAATGGCTAATTCTGACTGCCACCCCCCGAACAAAGATATTGACAAAATAGGGAGACTGCCAACATAGGACTAGATAGATCAGTTGGTAGAGCGCCGGCACACTAATTCGGAGGTTGTTGGTTCAAATCCCGCTCTAGGCTATTTTTCTTTGTTCAACCCCAAGTTGTTATAAATAAAACTTTAACAAATTCTGTCTGAAAACTTGCTGTTTTAAAGTTCATTCCAGCAACAATTATTTCAGAGAATCACTTCCATCTGAAATACAGTTGGGAAAAATGCATTTGATGGCCCTTCAAATCAGTGCACAAAACCTTTCTGCCTTTTTATTGCCGGACACCTTTGCTGATGATTTGTTTGGGGTTTCTTCACAGAAACTACGCTGTAACATTGAAGGAGGGCGCCCTCTATGCCTTGTCCTGACGGGGATGTGTGTCGGCAGTCAGCCCCAGAAGGAGGTCCTCCACTTCAACACGCACGCCCGGGTGAAGGACACGCGCAGCCTGACATTGCACAATCGCACCAACCTACGCTGGGAGCTACGACCGGTGATTGAGGGCGAGCACTGGGCTGGAGCGGACTCCATAGTGCTGGAGCCGCAGCAGAGCAAGCCGTACGAGATGACCTACAGACCGCTCATCATGACAGCTGAGAGCAAGAAGCATACGGTACAAGAATTCTCTTATCATTATCAGATAAATAGTTGAAAATATTATGTTGTGTCGGTACAAAAACATACCTCAAATAATAACCTTTATGGGCCACGTGTGTAGAAAATGCACAAACATCAATATTGCTCAATCTATCCAAGATGTAAACACAAACCATATTATGGTGCCAAGATACAATGCAGGGAACCTCTTGTGAAAGTTACAAAATTTAACCAAATGTAGATGCAAAGTTTTTGCGCTGATGAGAGACTTTTATACTGAGTCCTTTCAGTTTGAGCCTGCAGAAAATAAGAAATATCCCCAGCTGTTCGTAGTTAAAGTGGGAAATACTTGTGTTGAATATACGAGTGTTGCATTGTAAAGCACTGGGTGACGAGAGAGTGCTACGTTACCGCCAAAAGTAAGAAGGTAGTTTGGCCTTGGTTTATTTCAAGTTGATAAAGAGAAGACATCTTATTTTCTTGATGCTCCTACAAAGATTCATCTTTACCGAAGCTTTGAAAGATTCACAAGGCATCGACAAAAATGCAGATTTTGTTGTGTTTTGTTTGTAACCAATCACCGTTATACAATTAAAGAATCATGTACAGCTTCAGAAGTTCTTCCTGCAACAAAGCGATAAATTTGTTTGTATTGTGACCTCTTTGCAGGGCACGGTGTTCTTTGCACTGCCTGATGGCTCAGGCCTCCTGTACAACCTGACCGGCGTATCTGAAGCACCCAAGGCTGCAGGTAGCATCACTAGGGAAGTACCCAGTAAGACACAGTACACAGAGCAACTATCCGTCTCCAACTGGCTAAAGAGACCACAGAGGTAGGTTGACGGTCTCTACATTCGCATTTTTGTTGCCCCAGAAATGCAACTTGATATCTTCTTTTTCTTTTTCTTAGTTTCATTAAAAGTTGGGTCAAACAAAGAAAAATTGACTAGAGCGGGATTTGAACCAACGTCCTCCGGATTAACTTGCCGGCGCTCTACCAACTGAGCTATCTAGCCCTATGTTGACAGTCTCCCTATTTTGTCAATATCTTTGTTCGGGGGGTGCCAGTCAGAAGCCATTCAACCATAAACTGCTGTATAGCCAGGGATCACACCCAAGTTTATGATACAACCTGGAAAGCAGCAGCTAGGGTTCACCTTAAGGGGATTTGACTTTTCAAAGAAATTGAAAGTCTTTATAGACCAATCCGCTTGAGGTCATTTTCATATGCCCTGCGTATTTAGTGTTTACCATCGTCAATGGCATTTTGTATTGAGCCCTTGCACGCTGCAGAACGCAACTCCCCACAATGCATGTGAACGTTTCTGCCATTTTCATAAGCTCAGTGTTTCTGGTTCCGTAGCAAGCACCCTTGTTTGCAGGTTTCCTCAGGCTTGCAAGCTACAGTTAAATTAAGTTCACTTTTGAGGCATCCTTAGTTTGTTACCAGAAATATATAATATTAAATACTGATAATAATTCAATGTTTTTGCTCAGAGTGTTTTCATGCGAGATTTGATGTTAATGCACAATCGAGATAAGACCTTGTTGCACCGCTGCGACGTATTGTCCAGTAATTCTATCCCATGTTGTGTTTCGTTTCCCTCGCAGATTCAAAGTCATCATTGAGATGATCAAACCAGACAAGCTGGATACAGCCACGACGCTCAAGGGTCTGGATTACATTGACGTACCTGGCCTGAGTAAGAGAGAGTACAAACTGAACTTCTTCTGTCATAAAGAAGCTTCATACTCAGCTAAGGTAAGGACTGACAATTGTACCAGGTATTGGACGGCATTCTTGTAGCTTTTGCTCAAGGGGACTTTTTCTTCAATTTGATTTTGCTCAAATGCAGCATCAATAGTTTTGGTTTTCTTCCGTGTGAATCTCTCTGTTTCTTTGTCTTCCCAATCTATGTTTTATTCTATTTTTAAGCTTCACCTTGAGTGGCCTTGCTAAGGCCTTGCTAATGCCATGTGATCGATGAACTTCATAAAGTTCAAAGTTGGTTCTTAAACTCTTTATCCTAATTAAGACAATCTCTTTTGGATGACTTCTCTTGTTTTATATTCTGCATCTTCTGTCTGCTCTCTGCTCCTTGCTTTTCACTCCATAGCAACTTCTCCACCTGGGCTCAATTTGATAAAGTAGCTAAACACAACAAAATTAATGTTATTTATCTATTTTTCCTACAGGTTATCTTCCGCAACGAGGTAACCGGTGAGTTCCAATTTTACTACGCGACATTCAAGAGCACCGCGCCCGGCGTGATCGACACCATTGAGATGACCACGCCCGTACGGCTCAGCACGTCTCATACCATCTCCCTGGACAACCCTCTCAACCTACCGGTGACGTTCACCACCAACTGTCCTGTCCCTGACATCATGCTCCCGCCTCAACTTCTGGTGCCTCCTCAGTCAGAGGTAAGAACTAATCAAACAGAAACTTCTCCTAAGTGGTTCAGAGGCACACTCACCCCCTCCCTCCCTTCCACGGCAAGAATAGACCTTATGCACAGGATGTAATTTGTGTAGGGCTCCCTCAACTAGAGGTCAAATGGAGGTTGCCCATTGGCTGACCCTCTGCACTGCGCATACATGATGTGCGTTTTCCATTGTTCTGTCATCCTTTTACATCTTTTACATCAATGCATAAGTCCATTCCTGCTTGTATGATAGCACACTGGATTGAAGGCCCACCTGAAATAGTCTCTTATCTCAGCCTTCTCAAGGCCTCTGTTTCTGTCAGCTTTGCGGCCAATTTGACAAAAAATTCCTAGCAGAATTTTATTGAAATACTCTTGCATGACAAACCAAGCATAGGGTTGTTAAGGATGCACGCTGACCCCTTCCCCGCCCCCCCCCCCCCCTCCTTCCAGGGCAATAATTTCTGCTAGTATGATAGCACACTCTATTGAAGGCGCCCCTGAAATTTTCTCTTATTTTCCCAGCTATTGATTTCTCACTTGCTATCTGTCTTGCGGCCAATTTGACAAAAAATCCTCATGGATTTTAATCCAAAGTCTCTTGCATTACAAACCAAGCAAAGTCAATACATCATTGGAGATGGGGGGGGGGGGGGGTAGCTGGATGGATTGGTCTCCTTTCCTGAGAAATGTATTAATAAAACTTTGTTGGACTCTGATTGTAGCTCTGTCTTATTGCTAAGCAAAGCTAATGAACAACAATTGACACAACTTTCCAGCTATTTTTATGAAAATGGGATCATTTAAAGGCAGGGTACGCTTTTGGTACTTGGTGTATCCCAGCATTATGCATAAAATAACAAACCTGTAAACAATTGGGCTCAATTGGTCATCGAAGTTGCCAGAAAATAATGAAAGAAAAAACAGCCTTGTTGCACAGAAAGGCTTCATACCTGGACCCTTTCTCAGACTCGAAATGTTGGAGTAAAAAGTACCCCTTTCTCTAAAACTACATTACTTCAGAGGGAGTGGTTTCTCACAATGTTTTATAATACCAACAGCTCTTCAGTGCTCTTTACCAAATAAGTTTTTATGGTCATTAACTTGTAGAGTAATTACCAAAAAGGTGCAGAGAGAGTCTGAAGATGTTTCCGCAATCCTAGATAAATCAAATGAATCCAAAGTCTCTCTTGATTAACAACACTACTTCCTGTTCTTTTATTTCACAGGGATCACTGAGCTTTGAGTTCCTACCCTTGAAGACCGGAGTCGCCAACAGCAAGTTGCAGCTGAGCAGTGCAGAGCTTGGCATGTTCCAGTACGACCTTCAGCTCACAGCGACTGCAGCGGGACCGGAGAAGGCGGTGTACTTCAGGGCCCCGCTGGGCAGCGGGCAGCAGCAGTCGGCGCACTTTGTCAACTTTGCCAAGCTCAAGACAGAGTACACATGCAAGGTAAACAATCAACCTTAGATTGTTGTGGCCAGGCGGTCTAGATCATCGGAGTCGATGGTTGTAACTTGTCCTAGATCAGCTGGAGGGAACGCTAACGTAGCCTGGACCTTCTATCTAAAGGGTATCACCCCTTGAACACCAACCACTCCAACTGTCAAATCTAAGATGTTATAAATCGCCTTGTCAGTGCTGAAACATTGTATCTCGATTGTCCAACAACGTCAAGTCTTGCACGAAAATTCTCCGTGCAAAAACATATCTCAGCACCAATTGATTTTGTGTGTGCATCTGGATTTATTGGAAGAGAGATACAACGTTTTGAAACTTTCAAACTTGTGTGTAATGTAAATGCTCTTTTAGGAGATGAAACATTGGACTGACACGGCCAAATATGAAGGCAGCCCCAAAACTGTCTTCCCTAAACATAGTTTCGTCTAATTGAGTTTGGAGTTCACATAACAAATATTTTCCTCTGTAAATTTTCTTTAATATATTAGAAAAAGTATTTAACCCTGGGGTGATTCGCAAAGTTTTGCTACTTCAAAGCTGCCTCAAGTTTATCTGTCTAATTTCACAAATTGCCAGCGTTTAAAGGCATTTATTCAATGGGAACTGACCATTCTGTTGTAACATCAATGCAAAACATATAAGAAAAACAAGTCCAAAAATTATCATTATTATTCTGCACAAAATGTCAACTAGACCGATGCATTTCTTTTAACCACTTCTTGCTATCGCTGGAACCAGTTTGTTTGAAGTGGGCGTGGCTTACAGCAAAATTATGTCACACTTTTGAATAAGAACGTTATCATATGCACTCTCAACCAATCACAAGACAGAACTTGAATATTTAAAGCGCTTTACGCTAGCGATCAAAGTGCTGTACAAGAATAGGAGAATTACCAGGGTGTCGTGAATGAGATGTGTCTATAAGACGTTCCATGATAATGGTGAGGGATGGGGCGCCCCCGATGTTGATGGGAATATAGTGTTTCAAAGTTTGGGACCAGTTATTGAAAATAATCTATCTATTTCAATGGACAATATTGCTCCATGAATACTGGTATTGATGTATTATGTAAACTATATCATTTCTCTTTGTAAAGATATTATAATTTGGAATGATCTGTGTTGGTATTTTAATAGTTGGAATTTTATGATAAATTTAACTTAACTTTTCCTTTATTCATACTGTAGGAATGTTCTCATTTAAAGCTAGAGTCATCTCTTGTTTTTTGTCACCACAATGCTGATTTATAGGCCAAATTATCAAGAAAGATACAATAAAAGTCACCTGTTAAAGTTTTAGCTGAATACAGTGTCCACTTGTTGAGAAAACAGCAAAAAACTGTCACTGCATTTTCATCAATAACATTGAATCCATTGACATTTAGCGAGGTGACAGCGAGTACCAACTGCATCTCTGGCCACATTGAGGGCAGCATTCAAACAGACACCACGCAAATTTCATAGTCACTTACTGGCTATCTTTGGAGACTCGCATGTTTTCACAAACTTTTGTTGATTATCAAATCAACAGGGGCATTTCAGACAAAATAAGTTCACAGGATGCTTTCTACCGTTACCATCTTTATAATAAGTAAGCTTTTGGATAAAAATCACACCATATATTTTCGGGGTCATTACCAAAGTATGTCCCTACCTTAAAGGGTGTGTACAACATTGGTAAGACTGAAAATATAAATGTTCACAGATTTGCACATAACTTACATGGTATAGAGATGGTCATGGAAAACTTCCCTTGAAGTAGTTTCGCTTGAAATGCTGTAGTTTTTAAGAAAATTAGTGAAACAATTAGTCTTTATCACGCGTGATAAAATCTGATGTTTGAAAACAATGAAAATATATAATGTTTTTTGTGCACTGTTTTCTCATGACGCCAGAGACCAATTTAGCTAAAACTTTCACAAGTTTTTTATTTCATGTATATATTGGGTTCACATAAAGTGTGGATACAGGTCTTTGACAATTACCAATGTTGTACATGTGCTTTAAAAGTAATGAAATTGGTAACCTTGATTTGTATGTATTAAAGTAAAGTATGACTCAGTAGAACTTTAGGCCTAGTCCGAATCAATAGTTTTGGCTGTTGCTTTGTCAAGATCGTAGAACCTTCAATGTTGTCACTTCTGACTACCACAGCTGGAGCCAAAGCTGGAGCCAAAGTTGCTTCATTCAGACACAGCATTTACCATCCGTCCAATGAGGTACTTCACTTACATGTTAAGTTTATAGCTAATGGAAACAAATAATCAACTTTTTATGAAGAATAATGTAATATCTACCTAGCAAGTAGATATACACATGGTGTTACCGCAAACCAAATATACATTGATACTTCACCATGCCATGCCTCAAATCCCATATAATGATGTAATATTGTCGCTTCATTCAGTTACAGCCTTTACCATCCGTCCAATGAAGTACTTCACTTTCATGCTAAGTTTATAACTAATGGAAACAAATAATTAACTTTTTAATAAGAATATTGTAATATTGAGAGTTTAGATCAGATTTTGATTATAAATATCCGTCCAAGTATTTTTCATTCCACCTGTTTTCCTGTAAATATATTATTGACTATTACTTATACCACTTTTGTGATGTATTTTTGAAGTACAAACTTGTAAACATTGTGTGATTTGAGTAATAAAAATGAGTGCATTGGTTTTATCACATGAACCATAACCGAGTTGTGTTTTGAATTAATTTCAAATATGCAAGAATTCAGATAAATATTTTAATTCATTTCCAGCCTTTTTGATCATCATCAAACATATCACCTAGGCCCAAGCTGCTGCAGCAAATATTGCTTACACATTTTCTGCTTTATAGCATAAGTTAATGAGCAGGATACCAATCACAAATCGTAGACGTGGAAAGGTAATTTGGCTGGTTTCCTTATCCTGGTAAGCATTATTTTGTTGTGCTTAGCTACTTTTTGTGCTAAAGCGGCTCTATGAAATTAGGCCCTGCCTTTAGTGGAGATTCCTGTTGCCCCAAAATCTTTTTGAGTCATATTATATTAAGAGCTGAGTGTGTCATGGATATTGTTTTTATACATACTATTGTTTATGCCCAAAACCATGGAGGTAGAAATATACTAAAAGCCACTCTTGGTAAGGGGCTACAAGAAGCAAACATTTAAAATGAATATAATTCGGGGAGCTGAAGGTAGGAATTAATATTCCTCTTTAAACAGTATAGAGTGTAGGATAGAGGGAAACATGCACCAGGCAAGGAGTACCAAAGAGATGCAGTGCGTGGAATAAAGCTGTTGGAATGGCTCTTTGTTCTACATCTCAGCAGCTAAGCGAGAGTGTATGGATGATGAAGCAGAAAGCCTGATTTCACGCTCAAACATCCTGACAGGAGAAACCAGGTCGATGGTGGCACATTTACCGTGCAAAATATATGTAGAGGCTGACCACCGAAACATTTAAGATTAAGGAAGCCGCTAAGGTAGAGTTTCTCTCTTAATAAACATTACAAACAATACAACGGAACACTTAAAAGTTTAGACCTAAAATAACAAAAGGTAAAAGACCTTGCAAATAGTTTCCTATCAATTCATTTTTTATTCTCCGTTTTAATATATTGACTTTTATAGATCCTAATTGTTTCTATTGATGTGTCAAATAAAATAATCTCTGCTTGGAAATATGCACCAATTGGAGGGAACATTTGTGCCTCAAAAGTAACGCTTATGGACAGCATTTGAGTGAGGGTGTATAATGTTATAATAGCATTATAGGTATATCATATCATAATGGTATTAGCTTTTGAGTAAAGGGTTCGTCTTTGGTACAAATGGCTTGAGTTTTTGGATACAGGGTACTGAAACTTGGGGTACGGGGTGAGGCTCGGGGTGCCGGATAAGTAAGACTTTGGGTACAGGGTGGTTTATCTTTTGGGTATAAAGGGGAGCGGAAGCCCTGGGGTACAACACATTTTACAAGGAGAGACCCTCGGGCTGCCACCAGGTTGATAAGCATTTGGGTACAGGGTGATCCTTGTTGATAACCCCTGTATTTTAGGCCACATGTGCAGCACTGAAATATAAAGCATTCACGGTTAAGCAGTATAAGCATCAATTCAATTTTCAATTCAATTCAATTCAATTCAATTCAATGTCAACATGTAGGAAACGAGGTGAAGCATGGCTTTTGTACCTTTCCCTAAAAAACAGGACAACACTACAAAAACAACAACAGACGGCGGACTAGGACAGGACAACACAAACAAAAAGTGAGACTAGGCACAATGTATTGATTCACTTAAATAAATTATAAAATAAGATACAAGGTGAATTCTTACACGTAACTGTTGATAATGGATTTTTTTCAGATTTCTAGCAAATAAAAACAGACTAGTACTGTCTTTTAACCCAATGTCCAGTTCATTCCAGTAAATGACACCATGTCAGAGTACGACTACGAGCAGTGGTTTAACAAGGGAGGGAGCAAGGTGGCGAAAAGCCCCCTGCTTAGAACCTTTCCCAATCCCCCTAAAAATTATATTTTAAACAATGTGCACAAATGAGTAGTTTGGTTCAAAAAAGTAGCCCCCAGTTATGACTTTGCCTTGCCCCCCCCCCCCCCATAAAAAAATCCCCCAACAAACCGTCTGGTTTGAATGCATTGCCCACTGGGTACGAGAGAAGGAAGACCTAGGGGGGTAGGTCAAACTAGGTTGAAACTTGGGTTACGAGTTGAACTTTGGGGTGTACACGGTGAAGGCTTTGGTTTGGGAAAGTTTAGTGTCATCGAATAGTTTGCAAAAAGATGGAATCAAGCGAGATGAATCTGTTTTCCATTAGTGATGAGTTTTTATCATTGACAAAGTTAGTAGAAAAACAAAATCAAATACAATGCAGAATCATCTCAAATATCGATCTCAAAATTTGACAACTGGTGGGACCCAAATTGTTTGCAAGAAAAAAAAACCACAAGTGATGAACAATACACAAAATAATAAAACATTGATTTATTTTCAAAGTTCTTACATAAAAATATAACAAAGTCTAATGAACCTCCAAAAAGCCTTTTTAAACCCTTTTCAATTCATCTAAAAACACTTGTTTTAATCTAAAATTCAAAATGTGCACGGCCTAAGGAGCAAGTTTGTAAGGTTCCAAGTTCATTCAGTTTGTCATCATAGTTTGAAAAACACAACCAGAGAACCAACCTCCTTCCTTGGTTGCAAAAAATAATGGCAGATAAAAAAAACTCAAAACAAAATTAAAAACCATAAAATACTCTGAGTTTAAGATCTCGGGGCAGGTTAAAACATCAAAAAACTCGTTTTCTGTTAATTTTGAACCCCAAAAGTCACTTTTGAAACAAACGAGAAAAACCCCCATCACAAGAAAAATCACGTTTTGACCCAGGATATGAGCGAAATCCTATGCAGTTATTTTGTACACGGCCTATGGAGCCTGGTGGATCCACGATATGGAAATATTCTTAGACGCCGTGTCCCCATACACTGTGCACAAGCTATGGGCACAGGAATATGGCCATATCACGGGTCCACAAGGCTCCATAGACTGTGCACAAGCAATGGGCACAGGAATATGGCCATATCACGGGTCCACAAGGCTCCATAGACTGTGCACAAGCAATGGGCACAGGAATATGGCCATATCACGGGTCCACATGGCTCCATAAACTGTGTACAAAATATCCGTGTAGGAAATCGCTCATATCCTGGGTCAAAACGGCAATTTTCATATGGAGGGGGGTTTGGCGATATTTGGAAAACTGTTAAAATTTATGTTTTTTCGGGATGGATGAGTACCGAAAAGCCGTTTTTAATGTAATTAAAGCTTATTACACTTATTTGTAAACTTTGAAGATGTTTTTTTTTTATTGCGAAAACACGAAAGTAATGCTTTTTGGTAAGGCTCTTGAAACACATTTAAAGAAAAAACAATTTAATTTTGAAAGTAATAATTTAATTTTATTTAAAACTCTTTGATTTTAATACTTTATTTTTGTCAAAATTGTAGGGTTCCCTTCCACCAACCACCACAGTTCAGTTTGTCATAAGTTTTCAAAAACACAACCACCGTCCGTCAAAGTCACTTTTGAAACAAACGAGAAAACCCCCCCCCCTCAGTAATAAGAAAATTGCCGTTTTGACCCAGGATATGGGCGAACAGAGAATACCACCAAGGAATTGGAAATAGATGCACCCCAATACAAATTTTGCTCTTTAGTTTTTTGTCTCTGCAATTTGAAGCTACATGTCATGCCGCAATTCACTTGAGACATTTTTTTATATGGTTGTAACTTAGATGCAAGAAACCTGTCCACGACCAACCAAAATGATGATTCTTCAAATAGAACGAAACTGCTTTGTTATTCAAATGAGTTTAATGCCGTGTTGTTTGATCATGTGACACGAGCAGATCATAATAAACACAAACATGGTTGCTGTCAACACGTCTCCGCGCTGTACTCTTCATCGAAGTTCACGTTTTTCCCCGAGTTCCAAGGACACGACACAACTACCACAAAAGCGTGATGGTGAGTTCCTAGTTTGATAGTGATAATGGTGATTTTGCAAGGGTCGTCAGATCACTTCTGACAAGTGAGGGTGACATGCGAGTGCAAATCTTGGAAATTCATCCTTGAGTCTGCACCCCCATTCTCTGTAGTGTAACAGTGGTTCGTTGGGGTTCAAAGCTATTTTGGGAGGTCCTCCAAGGTTTCGATTTGTTCTGCTACCCGGCTGGGGACCAAGGAGGCGATTATACGGGGGGGGGGGGGGGGGGGGGTGACATTTTATGAAAAAACAAAATAACTATCTCCCAAAATTGGTTTTGGACATGAGTTTCTCACCCCTTATAATATTATAATAGCCCAGAAATTGACAGAACCTTTTGACTGGGTTCAACTTGACTTGCGATAAATTCATACTCTGAAATTATGAGATCTTTTTGAATAAAAACTTTCTTTCAAACAATTATGTAATATGAAGGTTCTACCCCCAAATCAAACTCGCTAAAACCATTGAACAAAAAGTTTGTTATTGGTCTTTTATTATTAAAAGGCTAGTGCAGTTGTACTTTAAAGCTGCCTTTCTATTCCTTTTGACTTTTTTTTTCTAAGTTGAAATTGTTTTTTGAATAGATTGAATTAATTGTCTTGAGCCCCAATTGTTTCTTTTGTTGTACACTAACCAACTTTGCTAGACAACAGTCTCAAGACTACCGTTAACTTGGGGTGCTTATTGGCCAAAACTTTGAAAGCCTTCAATCTTTGCACATTAAATGTGATTGTGATAAAACATGCCCAATTAATGAAGAAGTTTCACTAGCTTAGCTTCTAATAAATCAGACAGTCTTCAAAAAGAAATGTGTACAGGAAGTGCAGAAAATATCAATTCTTCCAATGATTTTAAGTTTTTATTTCTTTAGACTTATTTAATTTGAAATTAAAAATAATGCTCTGATACCAGTAATGTTGGAATTATATTGTTTATGTGGAGTTATCAAATAAAATGATACATGTAGCAAGAAATTTGTTCATTCCCCTTACTTTGTGTTATGGTTACAAGTATTTAGGAAGACATAGAGATCTGATTTGAGCCTATACCCTGCACCAAAAGCCATTGAAGTTGCAAGAAAATAATAAAAGAAGAAACACCCTTCTTGAATAGAATTGTGCTCAGTCTTTTGCAAGTAAAAAATTAACAATGTTAAAGTTTCCGTAAAACACATAACAATACTTACCACATAACAAGACTTTTTTTCAACCATGCCAAATACTTATTCAATACATTGTTAAAATTTCTTTTAAAAAAAACAAGCGTGCAGAGAAATTTAATGAAACGTTAGGTCAGATAACAAGACTTTTTTTTACCCGCGTACATTCCTTTAAGGCATTGTTAAAATTTCTTTTAAAAAACACAAGCGTGCAGAGAAATTTATGAAACGTAAGGTCAGATAACAAGACTTTTTTTTACCCGCGTACATTTATTCCTTTAAGGCATTGTTAAAATTTCTTTAAAAAAAAACAAGCGTGCAGAGAAATTTTATGAAACGTAAGGTCAGATAACAAGACTTTTTTTTACCCGCGTACATTTATTCCTTTAAGGCATTGTTAAAATTTCTTTAAAAAAAAACAAGCGTGCAGAGAAATTTTATGAAACGTAAGGTCAGATAACAAGACTTTTTTTTACCCGCGTACATTTATTCCTTTAAGGCATTGTTAAATATGTCTTTAAAAAAAACACAAGCGTGCAGAGAAATTTAATGAAACGTAAGGTCAGATAACAAGACCTTTTTTTACCCGCGTACATTTATTCCTTTATGGCATTGTTAAAATTTCTTTTAAAAAACACAAGCGTGCAGAGAAATTTATGAAACGTAAGGTCAGATAACAAGACTTTTTTTTACCCGCGTACATTTATTCCTTTAAGGCATTGTTAAAATTTCTTTTAAAAAAAACAAGCGTGCAGAGAAATGTTATGAAACGTAAGGTCAGATAACAAGACTTTTTTTTACCCGCGTACATTTATTCCTTTAAGGCATTGTTAAAATTTCTTTTAAAAAAAACAAGCGTGCAGAGAAATTTTATGAAACGTAAGGTCAGATAACAAGACTTTTTTTTACCCGCGTACATTTATTCCTTTAAGGCATTGTTAAAATTTCATTTAAAAAAAACAAGCGTGCAGAGAAATTTAATGAAACGTAAGGTCAGATAACAAGACTTTTTTTTACCCGCGTACATTTATTCCTTTAAGGCATTGTTAAATATGTCTTTAAAAAAAACACAAGCGTGCAGAGAAATTTAATGAAACGTAAGGTCAGATAACAAGACCTTTTTTTACCCGCGTACATTTATTCCTTTATGGCATTGTTAAAATTTCTTTTAAAAAAAACAAGCGTGCAGAGAAATTTAATGAAACTTTATCACACATAACAAGATATTTTTTTTTTTACCCGTGTCAATTTATTCCTTCAAGGCATTGTTAAAATTTCTTTTAAAATAACACAAGCGTACATGTATTCATTCAATTACAATTTACAAGAATAAACAAATATATATATATAATTTACTGGTAAATTAGCGAGGGGTTTTGTACAGTAATACTGCCAATTCCTGTCTTGAGATGAGATTACAAACATTTATCCCTATAGAGGGTTTTAGCTGTGAGCTAGCCCACTGCGACAAATCACCGCTTGACAATAACTGCTCGGAACTAATGTATAAACCATAGGATGGATAGTTCAAAAATAATTACAAGATGTGTTTACGCTAAAAATTAATTAAGAAATTAGGTAATACACCTTTAAGTATTAAGATAAACTAAAATGCATAATTATTGTCTCTAGTTGACTTTAGTTGCGACATTATTCCCTGTAAAACAGATTCAAATCATTGTGTGGTTTTAAAAAGAATTTCAACTGTAGTAAAATGAAAACACTTGTAAAACACAGTGCTTGCAATGTAAGTGCTTTCTATTAACTATTACACTCTAATATTTATAGCAATCATGTGTTTGTTTTAAAGTTTCTAGCCGCCCTCAATAAAATTGCACTCAGACACACGCATCTTTAATAAATTAACAATCAAATTAAATTTCTTAGGTGTGATAAAGTGGTTTTTATAATAACAAAGTTTACATTAAATTAAATTTATTTACCTACTACCAAGTAGAATTGGGTATCAATCTAATGTTTGAACACACTGATTAAATTAAATTTATTGCAACTGAGATAATTATTTCTTTATTTTATTATCACAGTTCCAGTATTAAATGATACTATTCTAAAGCGAGGCTGCTTTTTCATGGATTAATCGATGCATCGATGATCAATCTCTGCAGCGCCCGTTTACAAAATCGATACACGATTGTTTATTTCATCGATGTTACTCAAAAAGAGTCAAGATCTTTACGAACGTACAAGTCATGGCCGATATTTTAACTTTTCATTTTCACAAAGATTCTTCATAATGATTGGCTATCATCGCAAAGTAAATAAGAGGGCGCTACCACTATCTAGCTGCCTCTCGTGTTAGTCATTCTTGATTGCACTCCAACACACATATTTTATGTTAATAATTAAAGCTAAGTAATATTTCTTAAAAATTACAAAGTGGTTTTATAATATTAAAGTTTACTTCAATTATATTACTACCAAGTAAATGGTGGGACCATTCTGATCTGTTATACCTCTGAAGCGAGGCTGCCTTTTTCACGTATACACTGCAAATTAACGCTCAATCTTTGTTTACGAAAACCAAAACACATTTGTTTATTTCATCGACGTCACATGAGATTTAAATATACTTGTAAGTCGTAGCCCATAGTTTCCCTTATCAGTTTCATAGTATTTAATAAGTTAATTAAATGCTTCATAGTAATTTATAATTATTGCATAACTTTCTAAATGTTAATTAAAATGTGGTGCATACATTGAAAACTGATGTTAAAGGGGGACAGGCGTCAAAGACAATGTCTGACTGAACCATTTATTGTATGTTTTATTTTTGTTTAGTAACTCCAAAAGATATTAATTTGCAGTTTTTATTGGTGAAATTTAATTGATCTGTAATGAGTTAACCAAAATAATATGTTTTCTCCTAGCTACAAATAATCTTTATATTTTATTTATTTAATAGTTCTTATATATTTGTTATTATTAATTCCTTGTGTCACCACACAACTCTTTTGGTTACAGGAAAGTTAGTTTCCCTCCTCTATAATCATATTTTTTCTGAGGTTAGTTGAAACAAATTAGAAAATTAGAAATATATGTTTTTGTTTGTGCTTGTTAATACCTCTGACGAAGGTCCAGTGTGGATCAAAAGCTAAGGCCATCTCCCCAACTAGTTTTCTATATATATAGGCTTGATAAACATGTATTGTCATACTCTTATCACTTTGAAAAAAGTTGTCAAATGTCTATGAATTATTGAGAAATAAGATAATAACACATACCAGGGTCCTATACAAAACGGCAACTCTGATATTGGTCACATTATCTTCAACGCGCGATGACTTTATGTCTGCTCGACTCACACTCCAACTCATCATATTAACAACGACAAAATTTCAAATTCTGGTTAGTGGTGCATAAAATAACATAGATAATATTGTACAGTTAATTTCCAACATTTTTTTTTTTTTTCAAAGAAAGTTCTTGACTGAAAAAGTTTATGGTAAATATTTCATTTATGTTTGATATTTATTTTAATAGGTAATCAAAATTAAAAAAACACTTGAGGTTTGAGTCTAAATCAAGCTGCAAGGTTGTAATACAATAGATATTATAGGCTTAATAATAATAATAATACAAATAATCAACTATCTTGAAAGAAAAATATTTACAGAATATATGTATCGGCTAGTTTCGACTGTTGAGAATTAGACGTATTTGTTTCACTGAGAATTTAGAAAAGTAATTCATTAGTAGTAGTTTTATTAGTTTTATTACTAGGCCTTTTAACAAAAAATGGTAAATCTGCATGTCTATGTACGTGTAGGTCTAACTTATTCAATGTAGCTGAAATTAAGAGGGTGTGAGTCACTGTATAAAGTTTGTGTAAAGTAACTGTTTTTGTTAATGTAAATGTATAATTTGTTTAACTGTAATTGTTTTGTTAATGATAAAAATCATAGGCCCTAGTTGTCAAAAAGTGTTCATCTACATCAGGTACATATAGAGTTGCTTATGTAAGAGGGCTTCAACCCCCCCCCCCCCACCACACACACATCTTAATGGTGTAACCTGTCCAAATAATTGTAAATAAATAACATACATATATTTACTATTAATTTGTTATGTTGTACTGTCATTGTATGTAATAAAAATGGGCAGTCTTCATAGGCCTTGAAGCAGACCCCATTTTCCAACATATAGATTTGAATTGATGTCATTGGATTGTTATAATGTATACAGTAAAACTATTTCTAGGTTTTTAAAGCCCATAGTAAATTATTGTTATTTTTCATATCAATGTTTAAAGTTAGTTCTAAAAACCTAAACATGTTTCATTTTAATTAGTATTGTAAAATGTATAGTTATTCAAATTTGAAGCAAACAATTCTTAGAGTTAGATTAATGTTGATATAATTGGTATATATTTCTTATAAAAGTTGGTCAATTTATAAATATTTAACAATGTCATCATTAATTTAACTGAAGTGACACAATGAAAGGATTTGTTAAAAACTTGTAAAACTTTTTTTTTGTTTTTGATTTATCATTTATGTATTTGGGAGATAACAATTTTGATATTATATCGTTGTAAGATATGTTCAATGTTTAATGCCTTTAAACAAAGATGATGAATTCGGATTCAAAATCTTATTTAATCATGGAATGTTAGTAGGTGACACTTAATCATATAGTTATTTTCAAATTCATGAACCAACATGCACAAAACTAAAACTTTTATATTGAATTTTGTTGTTGTAAGGACGTACATCAGTAATACATGGCGATGTGAATGGATTCATTTTTATAGTGTAGTGTAAATAATTTTTATGTATTATCATTTATGTTTAACTATTTTTTGTAAATTTTTCTGATTAAATACCAATGATACTTGTAGGCCTAACTTAATTGAGTTTTAGTAAATAAATCATCAGTTGTTTTATATAACCAACCTTGTTGTCAACAAAGCCTTACCAAGAAATCATTAAATACAAAATAATAATATGAATGGTTTACATAAAAACATTGGATTATTTTTAACTCCTTGTTTGATCCCCCAACGTTGTAATTTTTGGGATACAGGAAAATTGATTTCTCCCAGAGTCTATACAGCCTTCTCAATAATTTTGTTTTGTATTTTGGTTCAAAATTTATTTATTTGTTTTTAATCTCACATACTTATAGTTATACAATTCTGTGCCTTTATGTCCTACTCTTTTTACATACGCATACAGCTGTGTATGTTTATTTTGGTCTGTGAACAATGGAGGAGTAAAACATTCCAGTGCATTTTTAAAAGTCCAATTCTGGAAAACAAGAATTTCCTCTTTTTATATGAGATGAAAACTCTCATACTGGTCGCAACATTGTCAACACACAGAGACTTTAAGTCCGCCCAAATCACATTCTAACCCATCGGCAGCAGCCTCGATTCCGTTCTTCAAAAAATCCTATTTATTAACAAAATTAAAGACAATCTCATACTTATTTTGGGTCAAGGATTTACAGAGGAATAAATGCATAATATGAACACATTCCAGCGTATTTTCAAGGGTTTTGTGGAAAGGCATTAGAGTCCCATATTTATACCAGACAAAAAAACCTCATGCTGGCCACAAAATTTTCAATGCAAGGAGACTTTATGTCCCCTTGACTCACACTCCAACCCATCGGCAACAGCCTCGATTCTGTACTCCATTTATTAAAAAAATTACAAACAATCTTATACTCATTTTGGGTCAAAAACTAACACATGAAAGTAACTGTATATACCACTGATGATAAAGTTAAACATCTGAAATAGTAATGCAGAACAAGGAGATCTTGATTAGAGTTGGTTTAGGAATATGAAGTGATTGATCAACAGTCATCTCAAATTGGACTCATAATCTTATATTGAAAAATAACTAACAATTTATAAATACACCATCGCAAGCATTTTAATTCAGTCAGCTTTTTAAGCTGAGATCATCCTGGTAAGCTTAGTCAAAGCAGGGCCACCACGTGCAGGTCCCAGGATACCAGCCCCAACACGCATTCCAGATCGCTAGGGCCATTGCACCTCCTGATTAGGAAGGGTCCGGTACGCCACCCCAAGGTTGGCGAACCAGTCCCTAAGGCAGTCCCCTACTGTAGTAACGCGGTCCACTAGCCCCCACGGCCAAAGACTAGGGACTACTCCTGTTCGGTCAACCATGTGTGATCACACCGGAACCATCCAACGCCGCGGTGGAGCTCGGAGCATCTTTAGGATCAACCACCGACTGTTACCCCGGCCAGGAGTAGGACCCCACATGCCACGTGCAAGTGTCCAGGTCCCTTTAATTATTCGGAATTTTCCGTGTTTATTCCACCATTTATTCCGAATCTCGGATCGAGGCACAACATAACGGATCGAGGCACAGCATATCGGATCGAGGCACCACCAAGGCTCTAAAGTCTGCAACTAAATAGCTCCAAAAACGCATATGTGCTTGCTTGCAATGGTGTACTTATTTACAAGAGGTTAACTGTATAGTGCTGCAATAACAGCCCATAATAAGATGATAACAGAAAACATTAAAACATCAAACTAACACATCTACATTATCTTACAATTAAAAACAGCAGATGGCTCGGTTGTTCTTTCATGATTGCTATTGATGAACAGCTGAGATGACTTGAAGATGCTGATGTTTACATACATATTGCTTTATACATGTACCATGTAGCCTTCAAGGTGTCAGTATAGATGATTCCATTTGCACTTGATTTCAGGGAACTGTTAGCTTCATCTCTGGCAACTGAAAGGTCAAGTTTACAGACATAACTGTTAACACAAGCCAAAAATTGCAATGGGGAAAATCCCAGTTTTTTCTTTTTACAGTATCATTGTTTTTCACTTGATTTTTTAACCTTAGACATAGCCAGTCTGTGAGAAAGTTCAACATGTATTTTTCTTTTAAAGATACTAACATTAGTTTTCTTCTTTCTAATATCTTTAAGGGAAGGTATGGGTGAAATATTCTGGGGGGAGGGGGGTGGGCTTGCAATGGTGTACTTATTTACAAGACGTTAAATGTATAGTGCTGCAAAAACAGCCCACTATTCGATGATAACAGAAAACATCAAAACATCGAACTATAAACACATCTACAATATCTTACAGTTGCAGACAACAGATGGCTTGGTTGTTCATTCATGATTGCTAGATGAACAGCTGAGATGTTTTGATGATACTGAAGTTTACATACATGTTGCTCTCCCTTATACCCTGTAGCATTCAAGATGTCAGTAGAGATGATTCCATTTGCACTTGATTTCTGGTAACTACTAGCTTTGTCTCTGGCATCTGAAAGGTAAAGTTTAAGGATAACAAATGTTAGACAAGAACAAAATTGCAATGTGCAAATTCACAGTTTTTAGTTTTTACAGCCACCATTGTCTTTTACTTGATAAACAAATCAAATAAATTCTTATCCTTTCTTAGGGATCATTGGTGGCATATCCTGTGTACTGGTAGAAACCACTTGGGTCCCATAGATTGACGAATATTTGAGGGTAGGCGCGGCATGACAGAAAAACTTGTAGTAACAGCGGAAGAGGGCATGTCCACACAAACTTAATGTCAGGTACCTCTTTCGTGTCGCAAAACTCATCAGAGATAATTATAGATATTGCGTCCCCAGCCTCAAAAACTGACCCATAGTCAGCTTGTTCTGGAGGTCAGGGACATTTCAGAAGGGACCATGTAGGCTTTGCAATCACAGATGCCACAGAGTTTCCTGACGGGTGCTCTGCCTCAACCGTTACGACTACGCGGTTGAGGCAGGGCATCTGTCGAGACATGCAAGATGTGGCTCGTGATGGAAGGTTTCTCAGATTGACTTAAAAAAATGTCAATTTGGAGCACAAAACATGAACGTGAGTAAAATAAAATGCCTGATATTGCATCCATTCTTAGACATATCAAGAAGCCAGTAGGCGTTTCTAAAGCTATTTTGTTGGGTATTTTTGTCATTCTGAGGTTTTTTTGGTGTCTTGGTGAGGGGAAGCAAATTGAGGTTTCCCAAACGATCCTACAATAACTACCCGTGCTAAGGGTGCTGACCAACACAGCAAGGGCTTACAAACTTGTGGTACAAGAGCTGCTGATCAAGAAATGAAGTGCAAGGGCTGACCAATTAAAGGTGCAGAGGGTGTTAGCCAACAACACAGCAAGGGCTGTAAAGTGCCTTGATCTAGCTACTTGAATAAGTGCTCTATATAAGAACCAAGTATTATTGGAAAGGTCAGGGACAAACCCTGTAAACAGCTGGCCTTTCTACGGCAGACTTTACACTTACAGGATTCCTGGGGAGCTGGTGAATTTCTGGGCATCCTGGAATGTCGCCTTCTTGAGTTGATGTCAGTCCAGATCGATGAGCAAACATGCCTTGATGCTGTCAACCCACTGGGTCTGTTTGCTGCTCCTACAACCATGGGGCACATATCCTCTGTGCTACTGGGTAGTCCACTGGCTAGAAAGTGTTTCAGGAACCCTTCATTGCTGAGCTTAATTGCTGATGATGTGGTGGAATGGAAAAATAGACAAGGATTGCTTTTTTTAAATCAAGTTCAAACAAATAATCTTGCATGTCATACTTCATAGTTTGTAGAAAGCAGAATAATTTTATGCTTGTATTTTAAATACAATTTAAGACCCTAATTTTAAGGTAAAATGTAGACAGGACTTGTAGTTGAGTCCTCAATCCTTGACTCTTGTTGCAAAACTTTAAACGTTTTTACTTGACAAGTTGTTTCAAATAAAACTTGACTGCCTGATTGGATGAAATCCTCACAGGTTGGTTGTGTGGTGTGTTTGGTTTTGTAGTCCAGTACTTTTCAGCCGAGTTTAAAGAAATGTTGAGTATTAGGATTGTTGAGTAGTACTTGAGTTTGAGAACATGAGCCATCGAGTACAAAGTTCAAGTGTCCCAGTACCAAGTTATGATATCTGACTACTGAGACAAACAGCCAAGTACCAAGTACTTGGATCTCTGAGTACGAATAAAAGTACTTTATAAACAAAATACTGCAAAATGAGGTAAAAAAACATTTACTGATTTGTTAATATACTAATTTCTAGCTCAGAGTCTCAGTGCATTTTCAATCGAGTATCGAGTACATGACTTTCGAGTACATATTATTTTGCAGTCGAGTATCAAGTATGGACTTCTAGTATGAGTACTTTGCTTGCCAAGTACGATCAAAACGGTTCTTGATTACTACTCAAGTACAAGTACTGAGTATGAGTACTACAACACTGCTGTGTTTATTGAAACCTGGAGGAATTACAGAATGAATTTACTCTTCCGAAAAACCAAGAGTATAGGATCCCTTTAAGGTACTGGTAACTCACTGTTGTCATTTGGCTGGTACATCAGGCAACCCAGCCAGCATCATCTCCCCAGTCTTGAAGCGTTTGATCTTCTTCTGGATTGCCTCATGGTTCTGGGGAGCAAGACGTTCCATCCAGCTAGATGGGGGGGGGGGGGGGGGGACAACAAGCTCTGTGGAATATACCAGAGGGGATCAGAACATTTTAAAGAAACATCAACCATAACGTTTATAGGACACCATTCCAACTGTTATTCACAACATAGTACACTAAGCTCTTGCAAAAAGCAAGAGGCCTGATAGTTTGTAAGGGTAAGGGCAACTTTTCTTTTTCAAGATGCCAATCAGATCCATTCAACCTGTAACTGCCGTAAGTACCCAAGTTTACGATACAACCTGGGAAGCAGCAGGAGAATTGGATCAACTTTAGGGGATGTCTCAGTTCCCATTTATACATCTGGGTTAAGGAAAGCAATTATGGTTAAGTGCCGTGCTCAAGGACACAAGTGTCATGACCAGGAATGGCACCCACACCCTGATAATTCAACCAATAGTACTTCGATGGATCAACTTTAGGGGATGTCTCAGTTCCCATTTATACATCTGGGTTAAGGAAAGCAATTATGGTTAAGTGCCGTGCTCAAGGACACAAGTGTCATGACAGGGAATGGCACCCACACCCTGATAATTCAACCAATAGTACTTCGATGGATCAACTTTAGGGGATGTCTCAGTTCCCATTTATACACCTGGGTTAAGGAAAGCAATTATGGTGAAGTGCCGTGCTCAAGGACACAAGTGTCATGACCGGGAATGGCACCCACACCCTGATAACAACCATCAGTACTTGAGTCCGATGCAGTAGACCGCTCAGCAATGACACGCCACAAAAAAACAATGACTTCCCTTTGGACAAACCCTTCAGTTACACAAACAGGTTTAAATTGACTGGTAATCAAGAATACTAACCATCAAATACCGGTACTCTGCTAGCTTAGTGTGTACAACTCCACTCAGGACGTGCGATGAGTTCATTACATGAGCAGTGACAACATCTTCAATCTAGGTTGCTTCAATCATGGATGTCTATTTCTACCTCCAAGCTTCAATGCACCAGGAGGTAGACAAATTCATGAGTTTCTTGCATGTTCAGCTGAAACGAGATAAGAGCAACAATGGAAGTTAGAAATATTTGGTCTTCTGGTCTCATCCAAGACGGCTGAGATGGGCTGATGAGCTTGTACCTATTCAGGATGTAGTGATGCATGATGGGATTGATGTACTGCTGATCTGTTGAAGTTTTGAACTTTGTGAGATTGGAAGACAATTGAGAAGGCAACTAGTCAAAACCTGCAGGACAAACTTTCTGCATCTTTTCAGAGTCACCACCTCTTCCAAAATGATATAAATCCTGGATGAACCCATTATAAATTGAACTCCAAACTACCAACACAACACAAAACTTAAGGCCCTTTTTCTTTGCTCATGGTAATGTAATGAAATTGAACCTGTGCTTAGGGCCGCTAGCTTCTGCTTACCAGCTTCATGAGAATTGACCCAACTTCATAAAGCCTGTAAGCACAAAACATGCTAAGCACAAGCAACCTTTGCTTAGCAGAAACAGGAAACCAACCAGTTAACATTCCTTACAGTTGACATTTTTGCCACTGGTGCCCCACTTACTTTTTTGCTTAGCAAAGAAATGTATTACTTTATGAAATTTGGTCTTGAACTGAATTTTTGTGGTGTTTGCCTAAAGGTTGCAGTTTCAGTGAAGATTGTGCAGTTATTTGGTTTTGCTTTGTGTGGACAGAAATGAACCGTGACATTTGAACCTTGATGACCTACCTGAGGCTTGATTGTCATATTCCAGCAGTGCCTCTACGTTCTCCTCGGCTGGTACGTATGCTGTGTATGTTATCCAGTGTTATCTTACCCTGGTAACCTTCACCGACCACTTAAATGACGGGGTCCTCATATTGATGGTCCATGACGGTCATTCAGGGCTTGAAGACTGCCCCGAAGGCTGACTCCTCACAGATGCTGACGATGGAGGCTGTGTGGGGTTGACCTTGCATCTGAAGGCTAACAATCCAGAAAGAAAAGTCAGGATACATTTAACTCTTGGGGAAAAAACATAGGACAATCTTATTGACTTCAAGGGCTGACCATCATGGTGGGTCAAAGGGCTGACCAACTTGGGATGCAAGGGCTGACCAACACAAGGGGTGAAAGGGCTGACCAACTTGGGGTGCAAGGGCAAGACCAAAGTACTATTGGTGCTTACAAACACATGGGGTGAAAGGGCTGACCAACTTGAGGTGAGAGGGCTGACCAACTTGGGGTGAAAGGGCAAGACCAAAGTACTAAGGGTGCTGACAAACACATGGGGTGAAAGGGCTGACAAACTTGGGGTGAAAGGGCTGACCAACTTGGGGTGAAAGGGCAAGACCAAAGTACTAAGGGTGCTGACAAACACATGGGGTGAAAGGGCTGACCAACTTGGGGTGAAAAGGCTGACCAACTTGGGTTGAAAAGGCAAGACCAAAGTATTAAGGGTGCTGACACACACATGGGGTGAAAGGGATGACCAACTTGGGGTGAAAGGGCAAGACCAAAGTACTAAGGGTGCTGACAAACACATGGGGTGAAAGGGCTGACCAACTTGGGGTGAAAAGGCTGACCAACTTGGGGTGAAAAGGCTGACCAACTTGGGTTGAAAAGGCAAGACCAAAGTATTAAGGGTGCTGACACACACATGGGGTGAAAGGGATGACCAACTTGAGGTGAAAGGGATGACCAAAGTACTAAGGGTGCTGACAAACACATGGGGTGAAAGGGCTGACCAACTTGGGGTGAAAGGGCAAGACCAAAGTACTAAGGGTGCTGACAAACACATGGGGTGAAAGGGCTGACCAACTTGGGGTGAAAGGGCAAGACCAAAGTACTAAGGGTGCTGACAAACACATGGGGTGAAAGGGCTGACCAACTTGGGGTGAAAGGGCTGACCAACTTGGGGTGAAAAGGCTGACCAACTTGGGTTGAAAAGGCAAGACCAAAGTATTAAGGGTGCTGACACACACATGGGGTGAAAGGGATGACCAACTTGGGGTGAAAGGGCAAGACCAAAGTACTAAGGGTGCTGACAAACACATGGGGTGAAAGGGCTGACCAACTTGGGGTGAAAAGGCTGACCAACTTGGGTTGAAAAGGCAAGACCAAAGTATTAAGGGTGCTGACACACACATGGGGTGCTGACACACACATGGGGTGAAAGGGATGACCAACTTGAGGTGAAAGGGATGACCAAAGTACTAAGGGTGCTGACAAACACATGGGGTGAAAGGGCTGACCAACTTGGGGTGAAAGGGCTTACCAACTTGAGGTGAAAGGGCAAGACCAAAGTACTAAGGGTGCTCACAAACACATGGGGGGAAAGGGCTGACCAACTTGGGGTGAAATGGCTGACCAAAGTACTAAGGGTGCTGACAAACACATGGGGTGAAAGGGCTGACCAACTTGGGATGAAAGGGCTGACCAAAGTACTAAGGGTGCTGACAAACACATGGGATGAAAGGGCTGACCAACTTGGGGTGAAAGGGCTGACCAACTTGGGGTGAAAGGGCTGACCAAAGTACTAAGGGTGCTCACAAACACATGGGGTGAAAGGGCTGACCAACTTGGGGAGAAAAGGCAAGACCAAAGAACTAAGGGTGCTGACAAACACATGGGATGAAAGGGCTGACCAACTTGGGGTGAAAGGGCAAGACCAAAGTACCAAGGGTGCTGCCAAACACATGGGGTGAAAGGGCTGACCAACTTGGGGTGAAAGGGCTGACCAACTTGGGGTGAAAGGGCAAGACCAAAGTACCAAGGGTGCTGCCAAACACATGGGGTGAAAGGGCTGACCAACTTGGGGTGAAAGGGCTTACCAACTTGAGGTGAAAGGGCAAGACCAAAGTACTAAGGGTGCTCACAAACACATGGGGGGAAAGGGCTGACCAACTTGGGGTGAAATGGCTGACCAAAGTACTAAGGGTGCTGACAAACACATGGGGTGAAAGGGCTGACCAACTTGGGATGAAAGGGCTGACCAAAGTACTAAGGGTGCTGACAAACACATGGGATGAAAGGGCTGACCAACTTGGGGTGAAAGGGCAAGACCAAAGTACCAAGGGTGCTGCCAAACACATGGGGTGAAAGGGCTGACCAACTTGGGGTGAAAGGGCAAGACCAAAGTACCAAGGGTGCTGCCAAACACATGGGGTGAAAGGGCTGACCAACTTGGGGTGAAAGGGCTGACCAACTTGGGGTGAAAGGGCAAGACCAAAGTACCAAGGGTGCTGCCAAACACATGGGGTGAAAGGGCTGACCAACTTGGGGTGAAAGGGCTTACCAACTTGGGGTGAAAGGGCAAGACCAAAGTACCAAGGGTGCTGCCAAACACATGGGGTGAAAGGGCTGACCAACTTGGGGTGAAAGGGCTTACCAACTTGAGGTGAAAGGGCAAGACCAAAGTACTAAGGGTGCTCACAAACACATGGGGGGAAAGGGCTGACCAACTTGGGGTGAAATGGCTGACCAAAGTACTAAGGGTGCTGACAAACACATGGGGTGAAAGGGCTGACCAACTTGGGATGAAAGGGCTGACCAAAGTACTAAGGGTGCTGACAAACACATGGGATGAAAGGGCTGACCAACTTGGGGTGAAAGGGCTGACCAACTTGGGGTGAAAGGGCTGACCAAAGTACTAAGGGTGCTCACAAACACATGGGGTGAAAGGGCTGACCAACTTGGGGAGAAAAGGCAAGACCAAAGAACTAAGGGTGCTGACAAACACATGGGATGAAAGGGCTGACCAACTTGGGGTGAAAGGGCAAGACCAAAGTACCAAGGGTGCTGCCAAACACATGGGGTGAAAGGGCTGACCAACTTGGGGTGAAAGGGCTGACCAACTTGGGGTGAAAGGGCAAGACCAAAGTACCAAGGGTGCTGCCAAACACATGGGGTGAAAGGGCTGACCAACTTGGGGTGAAAGGGGTGAAAGGGCTGACCAAAGTACTAAGGGTGCTGACAAACACATAATAATAATAATAATAATAATGAAAACTTATAAAGCGCACAAATCCATCAAAGTGCTCATGGTGCTAAATACAAACAATAACATACACATGTACAATAACCAAAATAGAAACGTATTAAAGCCTAAGCTAAGAAGAAATCCAGAACATGTGGTAGAGAAATACAATACAAATGCAATATCTAAGAAAACATTGACGGTAAAAATCAAACCATTTACTCAAATACTTGATTGAAAAGATGTGTCTTAAGGTTTGTTTTAAATTGGGTTAAAGAAACAGATGATTTTACTAGTGCTGGCAATTTGTTCCATAGGCATGGGGCAGCATGTGAGAAAGATCGGTCACCCCATGATCACCCCATGTGTTTGTCGGCTGACAAACACATGTGGTGAAAGGGCTGACCAACTTGGGGTGAAAGGGCTGACCAACTTGAGGTGAAAGGGCCGACCAACTTGGCAGTGTTGTCACTAGCATAAGTTTAGTGCCGGCTAATTTTCTGCACAGGAACGTAGTATCGCGGAGTATTGCGCCTCATGGCTGGGGGTCCAGAGCCCAAACTCGGTTTAAGTATAATTTAATATTCAGCAGTTTGGTCGAATTTAGTGCCGGTCAGTAAAAGCTTTAGCAAGGCTAAGTCCCAGTCAGGTAGCTCCGAGTCCTGGCAGGTCCGACCGGCACCAACCGGCGTAGTGACAACGCTGCAACTTGGGGTGAAAGGGATGACCAACTTGAGGTGAAAGGGATGACCAAAGTACTAAGGGTGCTGACAAACACATGGGGTGAAAGGGCTGACCAACTTGGGGTGAAAGGGCAAGACCAAAGTACTATTGGTGCTGACAAACACATGGGGTGAAAGGGCTGACCAACTTGGGGTGAAATGGCTGACCAGCTTGTGGTGAAAGGGCAAGACCAAAGTACTAAAGGTGCTGACAAACACATGGGGTGAAAGGGCTGACCAACTTGGGGTGAAAGGGCTGACCAAAGTACTAAGGGTGCTCACAAACACATGGGGTGAAAGGGCTGACAAACTTGGGGTGAAAGGGATGACCAAAGTACTAAGGGTGCTCACAAACACATGGGGTGAAAGGGCTGACCAAATTGGGGTGAAAGGGCTGACCAACTTGGGGTGAAAAGGCTGACCAACTTGGGGTGAAAAGGCTGACCAACTTGAGGTGCAAGGGCAAGACCAAAGTACTAAGGGTGCTGACAAACACATGGGGTGAAAGGGCTGACCAACTTGGGGTGCAAGGGCAAGACCAAAGTGCTAAGAGTGCTGACAAACCCTTGGGGTGAAAGGGCTGACCAACTTGGGGTGCAAGGGCAAGTCCAAAGTACTAAGAGTGCTGACAAACCCTTGGGGTGAAAGGGTTGACCAACTTGGGGTGAAAGGGTTGACCAACTTGAGCTGAGAGGGCTGACCAACTTGGGGAGAAAGGGAAAGACCAAAATACTAAGGGTGCTGACAAACACAGGTGGTGAAAGGGCTGACCAACTTGGGGTGAAAGGGCAAGACCAACCCAACTTGGGGTGAAAGGGCTGACCAACATGGGGTGAAAGAGATGACCAAAGTACTAAGGGTGCTGACAAACACATGGGGTGAAAGGGCTGACCAATTTGGGGTGAAAAGGCTGACCAACTTGGGGTGAAAGGGCAAGACCAAAGTACTAAGGGTGCTGACAAACACATGGGGTGAAAGGGCTGACCAACATGGGGTGAAAGGGCAAGACCAAAGTACTAAGGGTGCTGACAAACACATGGGGTGAAAGGGCTGACCAACTTCTTGGGGTGCAAGGGCAAGACCAAAGTACTAAGGGTGGTGACAATCACATGGGGTGAAAAGGCTGACCAACTTGGGGTGCAAGGGCAAGACCAAAGTACTAAGGGTGCTGACAAACACATGGGGTGAAAGGGCTGACCAACTTGAGGTGAAAGGGCTGACCAACTTGAGGTGAAAGGGCTGACCAACTTGGGGTGAAAGGGCTGACCAAAGTACTAAGGGTGCTGACAAACACATGGGGTGCAAAGGGCTGACCAACTTGGGGAGAAAGGGCTGACCAACTTGGGGTGAAAGGGCTGACCAACTTGTGGTGAAAGGACAAGACCAAAGTATTAAAGGTGCTGACAAACACATGGGGTGAAAGGGCTGACCAACTTGGGGTGAAAGGGCTGACCAAAGTACTAAGGGTGCTGATATACACATGGGGTGAAAAGGCTGACCAACTTAATAATAATAATAATAATGGCTTCTTATATAGCGCTCATATCCGTCACTCAGTGACGCTCAAGGCGCTTCAACAGTCAATATTTTCCTGCAAGGTATATATGTGGAGCTACTTTTTGAATTTTGAGGCCTATTTCTTTACATAGCACCATGTAATGGTTTACAAGGTGCTGTGGCGCAATATGCAGCCGATCAAACCAGGAACACCGGGGCAAACCCCTTCTCTTTTCGATAAGTGCACTGGGTTCTTTACGTGCATTACACTTGAGGTGAAAGGGATGACCAAAGTACTAAGGGTGCTGACAAACACATGGGATGAAAGGGCTGACCAACTTGGGGTGAAAGAGCTGACCAAAGTACTATGGGTGCTGACAAACACATGGGGTGAAAGGGCTGACAAACTTGAGGTGAAAGGGCTGACCAACTTGAGGTGAAAGGGATGACCAAAGTACTAAGGGTGCTGACAAACACATGGGGTGAAAGGGCTGACCAACTTGAGGTGAAAGGGATTACCAACTTGAGGTGAAAGGGCAAGACCAAAGTACTAAGGGTGCTGACAAACACATGGGGTGAAAGGGCTGACCAACTTGGGGTGAGAGGGCTGACCAACTTGGGGTGAAAGGGCAAGACCAAAATACTAAGGGTGCTGACAAACACATGGGGTGAAAGGGCTGACAAACTTGGGGTGAAAGGGATGACCAACTTGGGGTGAAAAGGCTGACCAACTTGGGGTGAAAGGGCAAGACCAAAGTACCAAGGGTGCTGCCAAACACATGGGGTGAAAGGGCTGACCAACTTAGGGTGAAAGGGCTGACCAAAGTACTAAGGGTGCTGACAAACACATGGGGTGCTGACAAACACATGGGGTGAAAGGGCTGACAAACTTGAGGTGAAAGGGCTGACCAACTTGAGGTGAAAGGGTTGACCAAAGTACTAAGGGTGCTGACAAACACATGGGGTGAAAGGGCTTACCAACTTGAGGTGAAAGGGCAAGACCAAAGTACTAAGGGTGCTCACAAACACATGGGGTTAAAGGGCTGACCAACTTGGGGTGAAATGGCTGACCAAAGTACTAAGGGTGCTGACAAACACATGGGGTGAAAGGGCTGACCAACTTGGGGTGAAAGGGCAAGACTAAAGTACTAGGGGTGCTGACAAACACATGGGGTGAAAGGGCTGACCAACTTAGGGTGAAAGGGCTGACCAAAGTACTAAGGGTGCTGACAAACACATGGGGTGAAAGGGATGACCAAAGTACTAAGGGTGCTAACAAACACATGGGGTGAAAGGGCTGACCAACTTGGGGTGAAAGGGCTGCCAACTTGGCAGTGTTGTCACTAGCCTAAGTTTAGTGCCGGCTAATTTTCTGCACGGGAACGTAGTATCGCGGAGTATTGCGCCTCATGGCCGGGGGTCCAGAGCCCAAACTCGGTCTCATCACAGTCGCCATTTACAGCTAAGTTTAAAAGTACGATCAATTTTTCCCACTTATAAACATCCCATACTACTCCAACCTACATTATTTTTTTCCCTTCGTCCAGATAATATGGTTTGAAAATGGCCAAAAAAAACTGGGTAAAAAAAATACATTGAAGTCCGTCGTGCTTGGGGGCCGCCATCTTATTTATGATTTGCTGCCTGTTGATCGTGAGAAAGTCAGGGCACCCGGCTGATCTGCTAAGTCATAAATATGTATGAGGTGACGCCGCGCGATATACTGTAGCTTGAGACTTGTCCATCTAATGAATATGCAAGCACCCGTGACGTTGCATATAGCTTCACAAGTTGCATGTTCATTGGTTGAGTTACGTAAGTTACCGCGCGACGTCACCTTATGCATATTTATTACTTGGCAGATCAGGCGGGCGCCCTGAAGAAAGATCGTTAGTTATCGTGGACGCTGCGCGTAGCATGATTTTTGGGTCTCTCCGGCATGCAGGCCAAATTTTGTGATCATCAATGTTGTGCGCAAAGCCACAATACGGTACAAACAGAATGGGACAAAATAAAATTAATTACGACACATGCAAATTTGGTCAGATATTGTAAGGAATGAATACTAAAACAAAACCCGATGTATTTTGTTGTAAATACTGGAATTTATTGTTGGCTTCTGATTACAAAATAATTTAATATTCAGCAGTTTGGTCGAATTTAGTGCCGGTCAGTAAAAGCTTTAGCAAGGCTAAGTCCCTGTCAGGTAGCTCCGAGTCCCGGAAGGTCCGACCGGCACCAACCGGCGTAGTGACAACGCTGCAACTTGGGGTGAAAGGGATGACCAAAGTGCTAAGGGTGCTGACAAACACATGGGGTGAAAGGGCTGACCAACATGGGGTGAAAGGGCAAGATCAAAGTACTAAGGGTGCTGACAAACACATGGGGTGAAAGGGCTGACCAACTTCTTGGGGTGCAAGGGCAAGACCAAAGTACTAAGGGTGCTGACAATCACATGGGGTGAAAAGGCTGACCAACTTGGGGTGCAAGGGCAAGACCAAAGTACTAAGGGTGCTGACAAACACATGGGGTGAAAGGGCTGACCAACTTGAGGTGAAAGGGCTGACCAACTTGGGGTGAAAAGGCTGACCAACTTGGGGTGAAAGGACAAGACCAAATTACTAAGGGTGCTGACAAACACATGAGGTGCAAAGGGCTGACCAACTTGGGGAGAAAGGGCAAGACTAAAGTACTAAGATTGCTGACAAACACAGGGGGGAAGGGCTGACCAACTTGGGGTGAAAGGGCTGACCAACTTGGGGTGAAAGGGCATGACCAAAGTACTAAGGGTGCTGCCAAACACATGGGGTGAAAGGGCTGACAAACTTGAGGTGACAGGGCTGACCAACTTGAGGTGAAAGGGATGACCAAAGTACTAAGGGTGCTGACAAACACATGGGGTGAAAGGTCTGACCAACTTGGGGTGAAAGGGCAAGACCAAAGTACTAAGGGTGCTCACAAACCCTTGGGGTGAAAGGGCTGACCAACTTGGGGTGCAAGGGCAAGTCCAAAGTACTAAGAGTGCTGACAAACCCTTGGGGAGAAAGGGCAAGACTAAAGTACTAAGATTGCTGACAAACACAGGGGGTTAAACACATGGGGTGAAAGGGCTGACCAACTTAGGGTGAAAGGGCAAGACCAAAGTACTAAGGGTGCTCATAAACACATGGGGTGAAAGGGCTGACCAACTTGGGGTGAAAAGGCTGACCAACTTGGGGTGAAAGGGCATGACCAAAGTACTAAGGGTGTTGACAAACACATGGGGTGAAAGGGCTGATCAACTTGGGGTGAAAGGGCAAGACCAAAGTACTAAGGGTGCTGACAAACACATGGGGTGAAAGTGCTGACCAACTTGGGGTGCAAGGGTTGACTAACATGGGGTGCAATGTCTGACCAATAAATTTGGCGGAAGCACTGATCAAAATTTGGGATGGACTTTCACAGGCTTTTTAATTGTCTTACTGATATTTTGATAGGCCTAAGGCAAAAACAGAAAAAGAACTAGTAAAATCAGATTTAACTAGGAAGAATACTATGCCCAAGTAAAACATCACTAAAAATAACAAAAGCACTGGATGAAATTATTGACCGAGCAGTGTAGCGCATCGGACTCAAGTTCAGATAGCCTAGTGTGGTGAACTTCTAGTCGCGGTCAGTGTAATCACTTTTTCAGATGGTGGATGTAAATCGACGACTGATAACGGCACACTAGTTACAGGCGCTGCAGCGGATGTGCACGTTTAATAATGAGCAAACATTCTATGATTCCTATTAGACCATTCTTTCACACAACTCTCCTCGCAGAAGTTACGCTGCTCATGATTCACATGCGCACTTGCTGCAGCGCCTGTAACCAGTGTGTCGTTAAACAGTCGATGATTTACATCCACCACTGACATCTCACCTACCTCACTGACGATGCGACGGCAGGGCTCCAGTGATAGCGCTATGAGAAGGGCAGACTAATGACATCGTTTCTCCAATTTGGACCTAGAAAAAAAAAAAAAAATATGTATCTTTAACGTATGAAGAATATCTAGTGAGCAATTTTCCAGCTTTTTTATTTTAAATTGTTGAGGCATAATTTTGTGTCTATTGTTCGGAAAATCATAGCAAATTGTCGATTGTGTTGTTGGAGTGAGAATTTTCCTGGGGCGTTAATAATAGTACAATCGACGGTAACAAAATGTTGTTAAAAGGAGTACTGCGCACAGTACCCTAGCCCACCTTGTTGGGCTGTAATGGCTCTCTTTTAACATCGGTCTCATAACACTCACCATTACAGCCCACCATCCATACATGTCTTAAACGCGAAGTTTTAAAAGTACGAGCAAGTCGTACCTCTTTCTCCCATTTATAAACATCCCATACTACTCCAACCTACCTTACTTTGTTCCTTACATCCGAGGAATTTTTATGATACATTCCATGGCTCACCAAATGATGGCTTCATTTAAATATGATTTTTTGAAAATGGCAAAAAAAAACGGTGTACAAAAATCGCATTCAAAAATTCGTCATGCCTGGGGGCCGCCATCTTACTTATGATTCGCTGTCTGTTAATCATGAGAAAGTCAGGGCACCCGGCTGATCTACCAAGTCATTAATATGCATTTGACGTCGCGGTATAACTTATGTCGCTCACCCAATGAACATGCAACTTGTGAAGCTACATGCAGCGTCACGGATTCTTGCATTCATTAGATGGGCAAGTCTCAAGCTACAGTACCGCGCGACGTCACCTCATACTATGACTTGGCAGATCAGCCGGTCGCCCTGACTTTCTCACAATTACAGGCAGCGAACTATAAGTAAGATGGCGGCCCCCAGGCACGACAAACTTCAATGCGTTTTTTGTACACCGTTTTTTTTTGCTATTTTCAAAAAATCATATTTAAATGAAGCCACCATTTGGTGAGCCATGGAATGTATCATAAAAATTCCTCAGATGTAAGGAACAAAGTAAGGTAGGTTGGATTAGTATCCAGGGATGTTTATAAATGGGAGAAAATTGCGATCAAAGAGGTACGACTTGCTCGTACTTTAAAAACTTCGCGTTTAAGACATGTATGGATGGTGGGCTGTAATGGTGAGTGTTATGAGACCGATGTTAAAAGAGAGCCATTACAGCCCAACAAGGTGGACTAACAGTACCCCAGTCCCACTCCCAGTTTAGACCCAGTAACTGGGGCGCTGTACTTGATTTTTTTCTTGAAATTTTGACATACAACCGCAGATGTCAAAATTTCAAGACAAAATCCGGAGTACAGCGCCCCAGTTGTGGGTCTACTCCACCAAGTCACTCTGTCAGTTACTGGGTTTTATGTCACTGTCAGGATGCATGTGATGTACGTTGATCAATTACAACTATTTTTTCTATAGGCCCCTATGGATGGCTCGATGGCTCAGATGATCTGAGTCCAGGGCATGGATGAAAGAAACATGCTGCAGGCATCATCAGTTTGGGGCAGTGTTGTATGACTCGAGTCCAGGACTCGGACTCGAGTCCGTCTCGAGTCACAATTTTGGTGACTCGGACTTGACTCGAGTCACGTCTGCAAAAGACTCGGACTCGGACTCGGACTCGACTATCATGACTCGGACTTGTCCCCGAGGACTCGTGACTCGAGTCACGTATTTTTTACAAACAATTATACCTTTTTTAAATATTAAAAACAATTCCGACGATCCGATCGTCATTCCCGGAGTGCACATGTCATAGAGTTAACGTCTAGCACAATAAATAAGTACTGATGGTGTTGCAAGTATCGTGATTATTGTGTAGATGGCCATCTAAGTACAGCGCGTGTATGTTCGATTCGTATGTTCGATTCGTATGTTCAGTACGCATATTAACACTGGGATGCACGACACATTCTGTCAACGTTAACATCATAGCCACTGCTTGTGCTTGATGCCAGGGAAATGGCATGTCTGGTACCTGTAAAACACAGCCTGCATATTTCACTGTGATGGCTGTGTGTTGTTTGCACCAGTTTCTACACATGGTCGACACACAAACACGACGTCAAGTTTGGTCACGTCACTAGTAAAAAGTAGAAAAACATTTTTTTAATCATGGCATCTGCCGTTCCGCCCCGTATTGTTTTATTTTGGTTATACCAACTTTAACAAAAAACTTTAACTTTGTTTAAAATAAATGTGTTTTATTTTGTCATTTCCAATTCTTATTTTACTACATTTGGTTTGCAATCAATATTTAAACAAGTGACTCGTGACTCGGACTCGGACTCGGACCAAGTGACTTGTGACTCGGACTCGGACCAAGTGACTCGGGACTCGGACTCGGACTCGACCCAAGTGACTTGAGACTCGGACTCGGACTCGACACAGGTGACTCGACTACAACACTGGTTTGGGGTTGGATGGGGGGGGGGGCAGGCAAAAGATCAAACACAACACAAAACAAATCTATACAAATCAACGCGTATGTTTACAAATAACATTGACATTTGATAGTTTGAGTTAACTCCTGAAAGCTATGTTATAAAACGTATCCTCCCCTGTCCGGTTTTGATGTAGTACATGTATGCCTTTTTCTTTGAATTGAAAAAATATATAAAAAATTCCATAATCAACCGATGCCCTAATTACCTTCCTTTGTTTATAAGAAATATGCAAACATATATTAAAACGTGATGGACATTGAAACTTTCACACCACGCACCGATCTTCGATGACTTCAATAGCGTCCCATTTGTTTTGAGTTTGACCTGTTTTCGATGCAAACAAGAAAGTATGGTGTCCAGGTGAAGCCATACATGTACGTGGAAGAAACATCTGCAGTGACTACAAGTGTTCTGTGAGACTTAGTGTATGACTCTATAGCCAGCAGTTTTCTTCATTTTATTCAACATATTTTTTATTTAGTTTTAAAAATAACCATGGTATTTTTCAAAAACTTATTTAAAAAATTAAAAAATTAAATGTAAATATAATTCTTGGCTTTCAAATCTTATTTTTATTTAGTTTTGTGTCTTTTTATGTTTCTTAACATTTATAATAAAGCATATAAATAAACAGTGATAATCGAATCACAAAGCTGATGTTTAAATTTTAATATTAATAACAAAAATGAAAGTGTTACAAAAAAAAATTTCCAGACTATTAGAAAATGATAAGGCACATGGCTTCTTTAAGCCTCTGTATTTTTTTCCACAGAATGCTCAGCAGAATGTTCAGTCACATGATTTGATCATCGTGAATTGTGAATTGAAAAAGTGTTTGATGACACTTTTTCGGTGGGAATTTTTTTTGTTATGGCCCCGACAGTATGACATATTTTTGTACCTTGCAGAAATGCCTAAAATACCACAACTTTTTGCATTTACAAGTGCAACTAACCAGTGGAGCCTTACATGTTTCTAAGTTTTGGTCAAATGAGAGGAGACTCTTTGCTTGGCAAGTGAAACCACAAAAATTGTATCTAGGGACTGTTTACATCGCGTGCAGAGAGGTAAAAGATTTGCCTCGATTTCAGGCAGGGCGTCCTACGATATACTCTTTACCAACCAACATGACCAACGTCAACGTCTACGGACATACATGTAGTCCATGAAAACCCGACAAATCTGCCTATATATCAATATAAAACGTACCTTTATAACATCCAGTGATTCTCCTGCCTTTGATGGACAGCCAGGTAACCCGTACAGCGTTATAGTTTGTATCAAATGCGACATTTCTAAGTAGAAATTTGGGAAAAGAAATTGAAATCGAGACTCCCGCATGTAAAACTGTATTATTATAACCTAGAGAGGGCGCACTTCATAAACAAACTAATTAGACTATTTTTATTTTTTTTATATTTTTTTTAATGAGATATCGCCCAACTCACAAGGCCACGGACGGCCACTCAAGGTGAGGGCTACACATAACTGATTTGGGCTATCGACCCAAATCAATTGACACCAGGCAACCACGTTGCCTCCTACTTCCTGGGGCTGAAACAGGGTTACCCCCTTCACAGTCCTTAAGGATGTAGGCATGGGTATCATCCACTAGGAGCCTGTCTGGTAGAGCAGAATGCACTACCTTCCCAACTTTTTCGAAGCAATTATGGTTAAGTGCCTTGCTCAGGGGCACAAGTGTCATGACCGGGTATCGAACCCACACTCTGCTGCTGAAAACACCAGAGCTTAATTTAAAGGGGCATGCTAGTTACCTTTTGAAAGAAAACAATTTGTAAAAAATAGTATAAACAACATCAAATTTGACTGTCAGATGTTATAAATCAAATTTATGAGAAGAAATTAATTTGAAGAATTAAACAAAACCTCTTTGGTTACAAAATTGCAATTTATTGTGTGGATCGAATAATTTTAAACATTAGGGCACTATAAACTTAACATTTGTTTGCTTGAATTGACCCTTGACCCATACATTATGAAGCCTCGCTTGTGGAATCATAACGACTTTAACATGAGTTGCCCTACATACAATATATGAGAGGATCCCGGTTGGGGCCAAACTACACCCCGTTTTCAATCGAGTTTTCGTAACCGATAATTATGTTTGGATCTGAAACAAGTTGTTTACTGTGCGCTATATTGATCAAAATAAGCAGTTAAAGGTCGCCACACACAACTACTGTAATAACCGATGTCTTCCCGGCCGTGGCTGTTCTTCCCTGTGCTGTGGGGCGCGCTTCACGCATCTGGCATTATGAGTTTCTTGGGAAAATGAACTGCCACTGCTTGGAGTCAAACATGGGGGGTAGTTTAAAAAATATTAATTCTCAAGAGCATAATTATAGGCTTCATCAACTCTAATAAAGTTGAGAGCCTTTCTTTGAATGGAGTCAAGTTGACTGAGGATAGTTTGTGAAGCATCCATCCAAGATATAACCAGCAGAACCTAACTTTTATTGTTGCATGGTGTCGTCGTTTTCTAGGTTTTCTGTGCTTTTTGAATTTTATTTTTTTCACTTTCAGGAGATTCTGTCCCCCGGAGATTCTGTCCTGTCCCAAACCATACGGCAAAATGTGTAGAAATTTCGTCCGATGGCGACCTCATTCAAATTACCCGCTGGGTACGAGTTTGATGGTCAGGCATCCCCACCCCGCCAAACTTGTTTCCATAATCCACAAACTTTTGGGGAAAATAAGGTTCTCTGCTTCAACTTTTAGAGGACATTTTAACAAATATTTGCCTTGCAGATTGGCTTTCTTGACCGGCAAGCGGGTCTGACACATCTATGATGACAGTTCTTTAAACTTTAGTCTTGACCGAACAATTTTGAATGTAGGGGGAGCCTATGCTTTGTACTTATGTCCGAACATTTAAAATAAATAAATAATAAATTACCCTTTTGGGAATATGGCAGTGGGGGAAAGTCCACTTTTATACAGTGTGGTTCTTTCTGTATGTAAATAGCAAAACATCTTCTTCTTCCATCCATAAGAGTACGGTCAACCATCTGGGCCCAATTTCATGGCTCTGCTTCATTACCACCGAATTCTGCACTAATTAGGGAATAACAGTGTGGGTAGCCGGTCTTCACTGCGTGGTAATGACCGGGGTGGTGGCTGGCCGCTGTTAATGGACCGAGCCGAAGGCGAGGTCCATTAACAGCGGCCAGCCACCAACCAAGGTCATTACCACGCAGTGAAGACCGGCTACCCACACTGTTATTGCCATTAATAAATACCTTTAACGAAGAAAAAGGGTAGTAATCATCAGAATTTGTGATTTTTCTTTCGCCGTAAATTTTGGAAATAATCCACTCATGTTCAGGGGCCATTCTTTTGGCCAAACGGGTTTTAAAATGACCCGTATCGCAGTTTAAAGAGGATGCTGACGCTTCAACAACCATAGACTGCAATGAAAAGGGTTCGCTTTGCAATTATAATCGCGCATCCAAAACAAGCGTTTACATAAGTTTTATGATCGGAGGCGAGCACAAAATTCTTAATTTTTTGCAATAACCGGAAGCTGAGGTCAAGGTTAATTCTCGGGTTTTCTTCGTTATATTGTTGAGTTGGTTTTACTTTCATATTTTGTTATCACTTAGTGTTATATTCCCTACCGTACATGTATAATTTTCTAGGTCATAAACTACGTTAAATTAAAATAATTGACGAAACAAAATCTCGCCCACGTAAAACTCCATATAGTGGTTAGGACCACTATGGTCCCGGAAGTTCGAATGCGCGTGAGACTTGCACAGTCTATTGTGGCACACAGTCAGAATTCAGACACCTCTTATCGAGTTTACTGCTGTCCGGTTATTTCTGTATAAACACGACGACCTTGGACAACCACCAACAACCACTATGAAAACCATACTAGAGACTAAAAAGGCAAGCTTTGCAGTGCGAACCTCTACCAAGACATGTTCGCTAAAAAGGCTGACCATGTGAGCGACAAATTGAAGAGACTTTATGAAAAAGAATTCTAAAAGACAAGAGAATACGACTGACGAAAATCAGCTCAGCAAATTGCAGTCGGGACCCTGAACTGTTTCAATCGGCAGAATAGCGAGGCTTTTGGGTATTTTAGAACTATTAGCAAACTTGCTTTAATTATAGAGTGTTAAAAATCCTTTCCATGTGCCACGTACAACGTGCCAAGCCTTGATAAGTCAGCAGGCCGTCATCAAATAACGTAGATATTGTTCACATAAGTGGTGACGTAGTTTAAAAGGTATTATACAGGATTGGTAGAGCTGACAAAATAATCACAGACAGTGTTCATGTTTTGTGTAATCAACCACATACATGAAATAAACAAACCTGTGAAAATTTGAGCTCAATTGGTCATCGAGGTCACGAGAAAATAGTGAAAAGAGACCTTATGTGTTTTCTGTTTTTCAAACATCGAGTTTATTATCGCGCGTCATAAAAACTATTGTTTTACTCATTTCTCAGAAACGATAGCATTTTAGGCAGAAATATTTTAAGGAACCCTTTCTACCATTACTTACTTTAAATCATGTGAGTTATGTGTGAATCTGTGAACATTTGTGTTTTTCGATCTTACCAATAGTGTACAGGGCCTTAAACCCTCTAGGGAGGAGGCTACGGACTTTATTTCGTAGATTGGTTTCTTTATTTTGTCATTCTTCACCAGTAATAGCAAACTTCTCTTAATTGCACTAGACAGAAGATCCCTCGCGAACTCTAGTCTTAAAACTTAAAGAATGTCGGAAATACTCCCAACTACAGCTTCTGTGAGGTTGTTCTAAGTTCTGATTGTCGTGTGCATGAAGCTTCTGTCTGTGGGTTTTGGTGAAAGGCAAAGGAGAGTTCATGATGCAGAATGGATGTGTTGGATCAGGTTGCACACTGCCTATCATAATGGAGTTGTCAGCATAGGTCGAACTGAATGGCTATGGCTGGTGTGCATTTTGTACAGCTGTAGCTGCAGCAATCTGTCTCATGATGCAGACAATTCAAGTTATAACAAACTTCCCAAGAGCACAGGGCTAGGGTTCATCAACTCCAATAATTGGGGCCTTTCTTTGAATGAGGATAGTTTGTGAAGCACAAGCATTCATCCCATAAGCAGAACCTGACTATTTCGCATGTTTTAAGTACTGTCGTCGTCTGCTAGGTTTTCTGCGGCTGTTTGAATAATATTTTTTCAGGGACAAGGACTAAAAATAAGGCTCGGTATCTATCATTTTCGGATTCCGCAGCCCAAATTAGGTAAACTTAAAAATGCCACTTGATGTTTACCTTTTTAAAATCTGGACTAGTCTAAAAAATGTGCGTGCGCAGGTAGAGACTCGCTAGTTTCGATTTTGCGCCCTCTTGTGATAAACACGAATGTTACTCCCCCTCCCCCCCCCCCCCCCCCCCCCCCCCCTCGCTCCGACGCAGCGGGGAGCGGAGTGCCGGTGTCATAGGGAAATCTGTCCCCGGAGATTCTGTCCCCCATATGGGAAATTAACGTGGGATGGAGGAGGAGGATTCAAAAGAGGGCGCTATCAAAAGCAGTTTGTACACAGTTCTCCATATGGGGGGACAGAATCTCCGGGGGACAGAATCTCCTGCCACACCGGCCGAAAAATGGCATGGTTTGAAATAAATTCTGCGCTAAGTTTTAGATAACTATTGAAATAGGCATGCTAGAGTTACGCAATTTGTACGTGACTGTGCCTTAGGTACTTTTGCATCTGGAAATTAGACTTTCAGGACATCTTTCCGCCATCTTGAGACCGGAAATGACCACAATGTGGGGATACTCTGAATGCTCCTCAGAAGCATTGCTAACGGAATTTGTGTACACAGAGCTGTCACAGATAACAAATATAAATCAAAGACGGTCATATCACCCTCAAAATACTACTGGATTTGCACAAGTTTGCTACCATTGAAAAGCCCGCCTCAATGGCTCTCTCCTCGTGTTGGTTTTAATGTGACTAATTTGTAGGAGAGGCGAACTACCAGGGTGTAGGGCTACAACCACCAGCAAATTAACCGACTTGGGCTGCGTATCAACACCAGCAAGAAAGTGCCGGCCGAAAAATGGTTTGACATAAATTCTGCGCTAAGTTTGAGAATAACTCCTGAACTAGGCATGCTATAGTTACGCAATTTGTACCCGACTGTGCCTTAGGTATTCCTGCATTCGAAAACCATACTTTTAGGGTAACGTTGCGCCATCTTCCGACATGAAATGACCACCATGTGGGGATACGCCGAATGCTCCTCTAAAACATTACTAATTGGATTTTTGTACACAGAGCTGTCACAGACAGAAATATAAGACATTATACGGTCAACACCCTAAAAGAATTACTGTATTTGAAAGAGTTTTCTACCATTGGAAAGCCCGTCTCGATGGCTCTCTCCTCGTCTTGGTTTTGTTTCTGGGACTTATTTGTAGGAGAGGCGAGTGAACAACCAGTAGGGCTACAACCACCAGCAAATTACCCAACTAGGGCTGCCTAGCAACACCGGCAAGAAATTGCCGGCCGAAAAAAGTTTGAAATTAATTATATGTTAAGTTTGAGAATAACTCCTGAACTAGGCATGCTAGAGAGACGTAATGTGTACCTGACTGTGCCTTAGGTACTCCTGCATCCGAAAATTTGACCTTTAGTTCCACTTGCCGCCATCTTCGTATCGGAAATGACCAGCAAGTAGGTATACTCCGACGAATGCTCCTCAAAAGCATCTCCAATGAGATTTGTTTACACAGAGCTGTCACCGAGGGGAATTAAAAACTAAAGAAGGGCAATTCACCCTCAGAATAATTCTGGATTTGCATAAGTTTTATACCATTCGAAAGCCCTACCTATGGGCTCTCTCCTCGTGTTAATTTCGTTTCTCTGACGATTTTGTAGGAGAGGCCAGCGGCCACGGAGTAGGGCTACTACCACCAACAATTAACCAACAGCAAGAAATTGCCGGCCGAAAAAAGTTAGAAATCAACTCTGCGCTTAAGTTAAGAATAATTCCTGAAATAGGCATGCCAGAGTGACGCAATTTGTACCCGAGTGTGCCTTAGGTATTCCCACATCCCAAATTCAGACTTTTGGGGCCAAGTTGCGCCGACTTCATTCAGACCGGAAATGAACACCATGTTGGGATACTCTGAATGCTCCTCAAAAGCATCTCGATTGGAATTATTGTACACAGAGCTGTCACAAATAGAAATATAGATCAAAGACGGTCAAATCACCCTCAGTAAAGGAAAGCCCGTACCAAGGACTCTCTTCTCGTTTTGGTTTTGTTTCTGTGACTAAATTGGAAGCGAGGCTGGGGTTGGTATATGGTAAAGAAATTAGGAGTGTTGCACTGAAATTCCTATATTATAGAGTTCGAGGTTTAAAAGTTTACATATTTTCTCACCACTATCCCTGACACAAAACATCTTCATCAAACCATTACGATCACTGACCTCGTAAATCAGCAGACTGTGACGGCGGCCGTGATGACCGTCGAAAGAGTACAACAATCCATCAAAACGATGTTCCACCAAAGCCGTCAAACAAAAACGAACAGTGCTTTGGGAAAACTAGAGAACAAAATCTGCTCGAAATCAGCAAAAAACAGTCGCATTTTACATACGAAAGGAGACGGTTCAAGACACAAACATGGAGGTGATCTTTACAGCGAGAAATGGTTTCGTGTTCATGGTGGCTCTGATGGTGGTCTGTCCTGACAACTTTGTCAATGGAATAGGTAGGATCGAGTGGTACTGGTTTTGAGAAAAGTTTGACCCCCCCCCCCCCCCGCCCCCCGGGATCGCTCATATTTGTACATTCTGGATATTAATCTTTCTGTAATGATTTTCCCCAAAATGTCCGTAATACTTCCGATGTCCACGCTTTTAAAGTTACTCTAAAATCTCACCTTTTCAAGATGTATCTCTTTAATTCATTTGTTGTTATCCATCGTTATTTATTGTATGTTTTTCCCAAACTGTTGTATGCTCTCTTTTGACTAGATATATATAATTATCGTTTTCGTTTTCAATGTCTGCTTCTCTGCGCCTTGAACATCTAGATTTATTCGGCACATTGCAAATGCCTTTTATTGTTATTATTTATTCTTACACGTGCTAACAAGAGTTTTCTTTAGAGTTTGTTTTGAATGTTCCGAACGATTTTTTTTATTTTATTTTACTAAGTTTGTTGTTTACATGTTCGGTTAATGTCTCGGTAAATGTAAGCTAATTTGTTTGCTTAATTAAATATTATTTATTGTTTTGGATCATCTACCATGGACAATTGACAGACCAATTGTGTACAAAAAGGGATACTTGCAGAATTCGTCCTGCCCCCTCCCAACCAAACCACTGTCCCACGTTGATTGACATCCCTCTAAAATGGGTGGAATGGTCCAGCTTAGGATATCATTGCATAATGAGCTGACGAATGTGTACGACGTAGTTAAGACAACGTAAATATTAAAATATGTCAGCATGTGCCGACAGTGTTCGTTTTGAGGGTTTTAATGGCATTCTTCTTCCCCAGTTTAATAAAAGCATAAAATACCTTTGCGAATTATAACATTTTCAGTAAGCACTTAAAGGCAAAGCATACATTTGGTTTTTGGAACCGTTCGATTGTTTGAATCCTATTTTTATATAAATGTAGATTTATACAACAAAACTAACCTGTGAAAATTTCACTTCAAAAGGTGGTCGCGTTTTTGAGATATTGCCGAAAAACCGGAGCGAATATGTCCACGCAGGAAGAATAATCCCTAACAGGAATACACAATCTGAGAAACGTTTCTGACAGAAACGTTTCTCAGATTCAAATTTTGGAGCATAAAACCTGATGTTATTTTCCATAACCACATTACTTCAAAGTGAAATGATTCTCAAAATGCTTTATACTATCGAAACTGCTGTACTTCTTACCACGTAAGTTTTTATTGCCACTATTAATTTTCAAAGTCATTACCAAACGTCAGACCCTTTAAAACACTTCGTGGAAACATACAGACGATCTTGGCCAGTCATGGGCGAAATATGCCAATAGTCAGGGATCATATTTTATGTTTCCATCCCCCTTCTTCAAGTTAGCTTCAGACACACTTTTGTAGTCATGCATTCGTGCAATTTTCTAACACTAATCCACTAATAGTCTTTGTACCGTTTTCAAAAATTTGGTGACGCTCAAAAAGCCCCCCTTTTTTTTTTTTTTCATGGTTCAAAGATTTTCTGTGTGTGTCACACAGACCTCACAATATGTCTTTAATATACCGTGTCGCCATTTGGGTAGAATTATGAATACCATTTTGGAAAATTGAGAAACGAAACCCGACCTACATTTGTGTCTGACAGATGACTTCACAATTTCACAATACTTTAGGATAAACACAAATTATAAAGGGCGACTTTGTGTCGTTATTGGATATTTTTTATATAATAGATTAATTAAACTTTTCGTACTGATTTTGAGAAAGGTTTGACCACCCCCCCCCCCCCCCCCCCCGCGGGATCGCTCATATTTGTACATTCTGGATATTAATCTTTCTGTAATGATTTTCCCCAAAATGTCCGTAATACTTCCGATGTCCACGCTTTTAAAGTTACTCTAAAATCTCACCTTTTCAAGATGTATCTCTTTAATTCATTTGTTGTTATCCATCGTTATTTATTGTATGTTTTTCCCTAACTGTTGTTTGCTCTCTTTTGACTAGATATATATATCGTTTTCGTTTTCAATGTCTGCTTCTCTGCGCCTTGAACATCTAGATTTATTCGGCACATTGCAAATGCCTTTTATTGTTATTATTTATTCTTGCACGTGCTAACAAGAGTTTTCTTTAGAGTTTGTTTTGAATGTTCCGAACGATTTTTTTATTTTAATTTTACTAAGTTTGTTGTATACATGTTCGGTTAATGTCTCGGTAAATGTAAGCTAATTTGTTTGCTTAATTAAATATTATTTATTGTTTTGGATCATCTACCATGGACAATTGACAGACCAATTGTGTACTAAAAGGGATACTTGCAGAATTCGTCCTGCCCCCTCCCAACCAAACCACTGTCCCACGTTGATTGACATCCCTCTAAAATGGGTGGAATGGTCCAGCTTAGGATATCATTGCATAATGAGCTGACGAATGTGTACGACGTAGTTAAGACAACGTAAATATTAAAATATGTCAGCATGTGCCGACAGTGTTCGTTTTGAGGGTTTTAATGGCATTCTTCTTCCCCAGTTTAATAAAAGCATAAAATACCTTTGCGAATTATAACATTTTCAGTAAGCACTTAAAGGCAAAGCATACATTTGGTTTTTGGAACCGTTCGATTGTTTGAATCCTATTTTTATATAAATGTAGATTTATACAACAAAACTAACCTGTGAAAATTTCACTTCAAAAGGTGGTCGCGTTTTTGAGATATTGCCGAAAAACCGGAGCGAATATGTCCACGCAGGAAGAATAATCCCTAACAGGAAGAATAATCCCTAACAGGAATACACAATCTGAGAAACGTTTCTGACAGAAACGTTTCTCAGATTCAAATTTTGGAGCATAAAACCTGATGTTATTTTCCATAACCACATTACTTCAAAGTGAAATGATTCTCAAAATGCTTTATACTATCGAAACTGCTGTACTTCTTACCACGTAAGTTTTTATTGCCACTATTAATTTTCAAAGTCATTACCAAACGTCAGACCCTTTAAAACACTTCGTGGAAACATACAGACGATCTTGGCCAGTCATGGGCGAAATATGCCAATAGTCAGGGATCATATTTTATGTTTCCATCCCCCTTCTTCAAGTTAGCTTCAGACACACTTTTGTAGTCATGCATTCGTGCAATTTTCTAACACTAATCCACTAATAGTCTTTGTACCGTTTTCAAAAATTTGGTGACGCTCAAAAAGCCCCCCTTTTTATTTTTTTCATGGTTCAAAGATTTTCTGTGTGTGTCACACAGACCTCACAATAAGTCTTTAATATACCGTGTCGCCATTTGGGTAGAATTATGAATACCATTTTGGAAAATTGAGAAACGAAACCCGACCTACATTTGTGTCTGACAGATGACTTCACAATTTCACAATACTTTAGGATAAACACAAATTATAAAGGGCGACTTTGTGTCGTTATTGGATATTTTTTATATAATAGATTAATTAAACTTTTCGTACTGATTTTGAGAAAAGTTTGACCACCCCCCCCCCCCCCCCCCCGGGATCGCTCATATTTGTACATTCTGGATATTAATCTTTCTGTAATGATTTTCCCCAAAATGTCCGTAATACTTCCGATGTCCACGCTTTTAAAGTTACTCTAAAATCTCACCTTTTCAAGATGTATCTCTTTAATTCATTTGTTGTTATCCATCGTTATTTATTGTATGTTTTTCCCTAACTGTTGTTTGCTCTCTTTTGACTAGATATATATATCGTTTTCGTTTTCAATGTCTGCTTCTCTGCGCCTTGAACATCTAGATTTATTCGGCACATTGCAAATGCCTTTTATTGTTATTATTTATTCTTGCACGTGCTAACAAGAGTTTTCTTTAGAGTTTGTTTTGAATGTTCCGAACGATTTTTTTATTTTAATTTTACTAAGTTTGTTGTATACATGTTCGGTTAATGTCTCGGTAAATGTAAGCTAATTTGTTTGCTTAATTAAATATTATTTATTGTTTTGGATCATCTACCATGGACAATTGACAGACCAATTGTGTACTAAAAGGGATACTTGCAGAATTCGTCCTGCCCCCTCCCAACCAAACCACTGTCCCACGTTGATTGACATCCCTCTAAAATGGGTGGAATGGTCCAGCTTAGGATATCATTGCATAATGAGCTGACGAATGTGTACGACGTAGTTAAGACAACGTAAATATTAAAATATGTCAGCATGTGCCGACAGTGTTCGTTTTGAGGGTTTTAATGGCATTCTTCTTCCCCAGTTTAATAAAAGCATAAAATACCTTTGCGAATTATAACATTTTCAGTAAGCACTTAAAGGCAAAGCATACATTTGGTTTTTGGAACCGTTCGATTGTTTGAATCCTATTTTTATATAAATGTAGATTTATACAACAAAACTAACCTGTGAAAATTTCACTTCAAAAGGTGGTCGCGTTTTTGAGATATTGCCGAAAAACCGGAGCGAATATGTCCACGCAGGAAGAATAATCCCTAACAGGAAGAATAATCCCTAACAGGAATACACAATCTGAGAAACGTTTCTGACAGAAACGTTTCTCAGATTCAAATTTTGGAGCATAAAACCTGATGTTATTTTCCATAACCACATTACTTCAAAGTGAAATGATTCTCAAAATGCTTTATACTATCGAAACTGCTGTACTTCTTACCACGTAAGTTTTTATTGCCACTATTAATTTTCAAAGTCATTACCAAACGTCAGACCCTTTAAAACACTTCGTGGAAACATACAGACGATCTTGGCCAGTCATGGGCGAAATATGCCAATAGTCAGGGATCATATTTTATGTTTCCATCCCCCTTCTTCAAGTTAGCTTCAGACACACTTTTGTAGTCATGCATTCGTGCAATTTTCTAACACTAATCCACTAATAGTCTTTGTACCGTTTTCAAAAATTTGGTGACGCTCAAAAAGCCCCCCTTTTTATTTTTTTCATGGTTCAAAGATTTTCTGTGTGTGTCACACAGACCTCACAATAAGTCTTTAATATACCGTGTCGCCATTTGGGTAGAATTATGAATACCATTTTGGAAAATTGAGAAACGAAACCCGACCTACATTTGTGTCTGACAGATGACTTCACAATTTCACAATACTTTAGGATAAACACAAATTATAAAGGGCGACTTTGTGTCGTTATTGGATATTTTTTATATAATAGATTAATTAAACTTTTCGTACTGATTTTGAGAAAAGTTTGACCACCCCCCCCCCCCCCCCCCCCGGGATCGCTCATATTTGTACATTCTGGATATTAATCTTTCTGTAATGATTTTCCCCAAAATGTCCGTAATACTTCCGATGTCCACGCTTTTAAAGTTACTCTAAAATCTCACCTTTTCAAGATGTATCTCTTTAATTCATTTGTTGTTATCCATCGTTATTTATTGTATGTTTTTCCCTAACTGTTGTTTGCTCTCTTTTGACTAGATATATATATCGTTTTCGTTTTCAATGTCTGCTTCTCTGCGCCTTGAACATCTAGATTTATTCGGCACATTGCAAATGCCTTTTATTGTTATTATTTATTCTTGCACGTGCTAACAAGAGTTTTCTTTAGAGTTTGTTTTGAATGTTCCGAACGATTTTTTTATTTTAATTTTACTAAGTTTGTTGTATACATGTTCGGTTAATGTCTCGGTAAATGTAAGCTAATTTGTTTGCTTAATTAAATATTATTTATTGTTTTGGATCATCTACCATGGACAATTGACAGACCAATTGTGTACAAAAAGGGATACTTGCAGAATTCGTCCTGCCCCCTCCCAACCAAACCACTGTCCCACGTTGATTGACATCCCTCTAAAATGGGTGGAATGGTCCAGCTTAGGATATCATTGCATAATGAGCTGACGAATGTGTACGACGTAGTTAAGACAACGTAAATATTAAAATATGTCAGCATGTGCCGACAGTGTTCGTTTTGAGGGTTTTAATGGCATTCTTCTTCCCCAGTTTAATAAAAGCATAAAATACCTTTGCGAATTATAACATTTTCAGTAAGCACTTAAAGGCAAAGCATACATTTGGTTTTTGGAACCGTTCGATTGTTTGAATCCTATTTTTATATAAATGTAGATTTATACAACAAAACTAACCTGTGAAAATTTCACTTCAAAAGGTGGTCGCGTTTTTGAGATATTGCCGAAAAACCGGAGCGAATATGTCCACGCAGGAAGAATAATCCCTAACAGGAATACACAATCTGAGAAACGTTTCTGACAGAAACGTTTCTCAGATTCAAATTTTGGAGCATAAAACCTGATGTTATTTTCCATAACCACATTACTTCAAAGTGAAATGATTCTCAAAATGCTTTATACTATCGAAACTGCTGTACTTCTTACCACGTAAGTTTTTATTGCCACTATTAATTTTCAAAGTCATTACCAAACGTCAGACCCTTTAAAACACTTCGTGGAAACATACAGACGATCTTGGCCAGTCATGGGCGAAATGTGCCAATAGTCAGGGATCATATTTTATGTTTCCATCCCCCTTCTTCAAGTTAGCTTCAGACACACTTTTGTAGCAATGCATTCGTGCAATTTTCTAACACTAACCCACTATAGTCTTTGTACCGTTTTAAAAAAATTTGTGACGCTCAAAAAGCCCTTTTTTTTTTTTTTTCATGGTTCAAAGATTTTCTGTGTGTGTCACACAGACCACACAATATGTCTTTAATATACCGTGTCGCCATTTGGGTAGAATGATGAATACCATTTTGGAAAATTGAGAAACGAAACCCGACCTACATTTGTGTCTGACAGATGACTTCACAATTTCACAATACTTTAGGATAAACACAAATTATAAAGGGCGACTTTGTGTCGTTATTGGATATTATTTATATTATAGATTAAACTTTTCGAATAAAGACTGTCGTGTTTGAATCTGTATTTGAAACCGAATCGAGCTAGCGTCCATGCATGACGTCGGAATGCGGCAAATCGTAGGGTCAATTCGGGTAGCTTCCCCCAAGTTATCCGTGGGTCAAATAGTGATCACATACTATGGGTGTGTTTGATTAGCTTCCCCGGGTCGACCCCGGTGGTGTGCTCATCCGGGTGAGCCCCTGACATGAGCTAATCGAACGCCAACTTCCCCCAGCAGTCACACCGATGCATCTTGGGACAGCCGACCGGAACTAGTTTTATTATGTGCATTACGTCCGAAACTTTTCGTGGATTCACAAAAAGATCGTAAAATAATTATTCTCAAGGTAAAACTGCAACGTTAAATAATTTTACAAGCCCACAGTGATACAAAAGTAACCGGCTTCTAATTAAAAAATAATTATTGCTCACAAAAACGCTGCTTTAATGGTGAAAATGTCCCGCTGAATTACAAACAAAATGGTGGCCATTGAAAACAAAATCGCCGTGACGTCATGAACCAGGGTCAGCCCCAAGTATAGCAGCCTACTCCAAAAGCAGGGCACTTGGGTCTCACCCGGGTGAGCCACAGCAATGACGTCAGAGCTAATCGAACGCACTGGGGTCAGACCTGGGTCGACCCGGGGAAGCTAATCGAACGCACCCAATGAATGTGCCCCAAGAATGGGTTAAATATTATGAACAACCGTACGATCCAGTGTCCTATGAGCAGAGAATGCGGAAAAGGCATGGGCAAACATGCCATTAAAGAATATTAACAAAAATTGTGTTAACCAACTAATTTTTATTTACTTATTTTTATAATAACGCGTCCGTTGCTTAAAGACTTAATAAACTACCCACCTCTGTTACAGTGTTAACCGTACAGTCACTGAGCCTCCAGGCGAAACACTTCAACACCTGGTCACGAGGAAACGCTCAGCATCTTCTGTTCGGAATGAAAATAAATAAACAATTAAATTAAAAATTAATTAACTGTTACAAGTTAGGTGAATCTTTATGGCAGGCGTTTATCATGTTCGCAGCTCAGTGAGTCCATCCATCTACAGTTGACTTGTTAACGCTTATTAGGTATAATGTGAAACAATATGCTCTAATACCAACAACACGCTATGTGCTTGTGTTGGTTTCATGAGTTTATGAAAACAATTGCTGGTGGTGGGGCTGCTGGTATTTCATGCATTCAATGTACATTTCTTGTTGACTTTCGTCATGACGACACTGACAATCAAAAAAGTCCCCAAGCAATAAATGTGTATGGGAGCTATTGATGCAAGGCGTAAGCCTTCAAAAACTATTGTGTTCCTTATCGACATATATAGTTACCAGTTGTCATAATTTGGTTTTGCCTACCATTGCCCCACAATTGACATACGGACTTTGCACACAAAGGATACTGGATGGCAGAGTCTCCTGCCCCTATTAACTGACCCTTGTTGAATGACACCCCCACTAGGACATTGTGGCATGGTCCAGCAATATGATATCATTGCTACGGAGCTCTGGAAGTGCAATCCAACAAGTTGAGATCGTGAGATAGTTTACTGCAGGATGCACTGCGTGTCATATAATCGTAAGAAGACGGCATATTAAATTATTTATCTCGGGACAACTTGAAAGCAGAATGTCGTCTTCCGGGTATATCTATTTTTTTCAGGATGACAGCATCCTGACAGTAGGATGTTGTCTTCCCAAGATAAGTTATCTTGGGTACTTGACATTTTCAGGATGTTATCATCCCATGATGAATCATCTCGGGGAGTTAACATCCGACGGTCAGGATGTCGTCATCCCAAGATAATTTATCTCGGGAAGTCGACATCAACATCCTATAAAGGTAAAACAAATCGGGAAGATGGCGTCTTACTTATACTTCAGGATGTCGTCACCCTGAAATAAATTGTCTGTGATGGCATCATGTAGAGTAAACTATCTCCAAGTCTCAACATGACAAAAGGCACATCAAGAGCTCCGTAGACAGCGGCCCTCTCTGCAGGATTTTAAACGTCGCTGTACGTAGAATCATCTCTTGACATGCAAGTGACGTCAACTACCCGCTTTGCAAGCAATGTGGTGGTGGCTTACTCGGGTTAGCCACCATACCAGCTACTCAAACTACAGGGGAGGAGTTCCGATCCTGACCCGGTCGAAGAAGCTACTCGAAACCACACTATACGCGCGGTACTCATTCACTAGATACGGGTAGCAGGGACATAGGCCTTCTAGAACGACTCTGTCAAGTTTCAAATCAAAGTTCTTTACAATTTTTTGTATACCATGCCCGATATGGGGGAGAGAGTACCCCACCGTCACTGTTCCCATACTTCAACACACTACTTTCCTCCCGATCACAGAAATACAAAAATAACAATAAATAAAACCTTCTCAACAATGCCTGAGATTTCAAGTTAACAATGAAGACACAATAGAGGAACCACCATACCCCCATATCGAGCACCAAATTATTTCTTCGGTGTTCTGTTTTTGAATTATGAAGATCGACAATTCAAGGTTTTGGTTTTTTCTTCTCTGTCCCAGATCTAGATGAGTATTGCGGCCGAACCGTCGACATCGGTCAATCAGGCGGCACGCTGGTCTCTCAATCCGGGTTGCTCTACAGCAGTGACTTAGACTGTACGGTCTCCCTGGAGTCAGATTCATTCGTGAAGCAGATTCTCCTGACTTTCGACGAGGTGAACATTGACGGGACGACACCCTGCACTGCGGACGATGTTCTTGAGATCTACGACGGGTTGTCGACTGACGAGACGCACAAACTGCAGACGATCTGTGGCTCGAACACACCGGCCGAAATCACGTCATCTCTGAATCACGTCACACTACGTTTCAAGACGGATAACGAGACGCAGAACACTGGATTTCGTGTTGTGTACACAGCCTTTTCATCGGGTGAGAATTTTTGAATATAAAAGTATGCAAGTCACATTGCCCTGGTTCCATACGAGGGCTTCAAAGAGAGTTTATGATAAGTTTTGGTTTCCAAGCAAACGGCCTCAGCAATTAAGTAAATTTATTTCCAAAGCATACTCAGTGGAAGACGAGACACGCAATTTAACATTAATGGCATTTGAGCTGTTAACCTGGGTTTTGTTTTCCAAACAGCATGTTATTTCTTTGGTTAGCTGGGTGATAAAACAGCTCCTTTTTGTGAAATTGGTCCCGGTGTCATAGGGGAATATGTCCCCGGTGTGTGTTTCCTCCACACGGTATTAACATTAACATCGGCTGAAGGAAGTAGCGCTGTCATACGAAATTTCTAAACAATTCGACCCATGGGTGGGTGTGTGGGATGGACATAATCTCCGGGGGACAGAATCCCCTGCCTCACCAGTTCTTGATTTTTGTCTTGGTTTGAGCTGATTAACATAATCTCGAATACGATGTTTTCGGACGATTTCTAACATTTAGTTATGTTAAAAAAATAAGTCACACTCTGAAATTCTCTTAAACAATAAAAAAAAACATCATTTAGGACATTTCGGTTTTATTTCCAGGTACCTGCACTTCATCAGAGTTTAAGTGCAACAACGGCCGATGTATTGACCAAACTCTCAAGAACAACTTATACGACAACTGCGGTGATTACAGCGACGAACTCGGTAAATATTCCTCGTCAATACCACCCCCCCCCCCCCCCCAACGCATTTGTTGGCCAACTCACTATAAGGGATTAAGATGGGGCCAGGAATTGATGTCTATACATCTTCATAAAGCTTAAATACTGCAGCCGGAGACATCAGCCACAAGCTTTGATACACAGTTTAACTAACATTAAATCTTTCTTGCAAATGGATGCATGTGATTTTAAAACTATTCTTATTACACTAAGAAAGGGGGGCACATCAGGTTATTTATGATGTCACTTCTGCAGTATTTCATTTTATGTGAGAACTACAGTAAAACTGTCTTCCCCACGTCATAGAACACCCTGCAACAATGCTCATCAACATTGATTCCATTTTAACTCATCAGATGATCTGGTCCAGACCATAACCGGCCTATTCCAGTGGGGCATAGCTGTGTTTGTCATCATCCTCGTGTCCATCGTTGTGGGTGCAATACTGCTGTGTGTCTGCTGCGGCTGCCTGTGCTATCATTGCTGCTGCAAGAACAAACCACCGCCACAGACCACCACAGTTGTCATGTCCTCAACTGACCAGAAACACGGTGCGCAGTACGCTTAAGGATTTTTCACAACATCACACTTGGCCTATGGTATTTAAATTGCATCGTAGGCGACTGGCAGAAAAGAGAAGGGCTCAAAATGGTGTTTACACTCCAAGGACTTCCAGGTTAGAATTGAACCGGATTTCAGGTCCCAGGGGCTTGACCTAATTATGGGTCAGGCAGACCCGAAAACTGGTTACACCATGGGATTTTAACGCAAACTCTGCGTCAGTTTGGCTCATTCAGGGTCATACTGACCCAGAATCGGATTAGGCCCACGGGGGCCGGTATCCGGGCAATTCTGACCCAGGAGATTTTAGACTGTATGCCTAAATATTAGTGTTTGTTTGTTTGTTTGTTTGTTTGTTTGTTTTATTTCCATTCATACTTTCATACATATAGATAAATAATGATCAACGATCAATACAAATATGTCAAAATTTTTAGAAAACAATACAGTACAGTATGAATGGGGGTGACATCCAGAGAAGGCCTTCTGTAGTGGAGCACCTGAGACTGCAGTCAAATTAAACAATTTTGGAAAATACAAGCAATGAGTTTCCAGGTTGGGTTATAAATGTAGTAACTTCAAAAATAATGTGAGCACATTAAACGTACTAAAATAAACATGTAAAAAATAGAATAGAAAAAATGGTAATTATTGTCTTGCTGAATGTAGGCATGAGTAGCAGTTGATATTTGAACAAGAAAAATCATTGTATTTATCTAAATAGAATTCCTTGAGGTGTTTAACAAAGAGCTTTTTGGATGAATTAACCAGAAGAAGTCTATAAGGTGATCACAATGAATCGCGAGGTTTGTTTTAAAAACTTTCTGAAAGAGGGGGCTCTAATGAGCACACATTATGAACAGGGGTGTAATGCCGTTAATCTAGCACAACATAATCTCAATCACACAGATGAAAAAACTAAAGTTCAGCTAAAAACAACTATTGTACGGCAAGTACCACTAGAGGGCGCGTCACTTTAACAATGAACGTTTATAATAGCACACAAGGTTCCACAGTCATTCAAAACCCGAATGCCTGATAAATTACGAGCACCTTATCTTTAATATTGTTATAACACGAATAATGTTTCCATTGTTGTCGGTGTACTTAATGGTTTTTTTCAGTTTTGTTGTTTAAAACGGCAGAAGTGTTTTAGTTCAATTTTTGTTCGTATGATTGTCGTTGTCGTTTTTAGTTTTTTTCTTTTTGGGGGTTGAGGTTGGGGGTTGTTTTGTTGTTGGTTTTTGTTGTTGTTGTTTTTTGTTTTTGTTAATTTTTGTTTTGGTTTTTGGTTGTTTGTTTTTTTGGTGTGTTTTTTTTTTGGGGGGGGGAGGTTGGGGTGGTGGTGGGGGGGGGGGGGGGGGTGTTGGGGGTGGGGGTGGTAGGGACAGTATAATGATACATATTTAAGCCCCACCCTGAAACAAGAATCGGCTTTCTCATTACCACTGTGCGTTAGCTCGAAAGGAAAAACGTCACATGGTAGCTTGCTCATGCTACTGTGATTGGTCAATACATAATTGACTGTAACTGGTCAATACATAATGGGCGGGGCTTAATATGTATGAGTTGAAGTATTATGTTTGGTAACGTGGTGTCCCCAATTTAAAATTGTATTCTGCATTTTCATGGTTTTAAGTTCTTCATTATTCTAACGGGTTTTCAAGAAGAAAACTAATATTAAAAAAAAAAGGTTTAAATCCCTATTTTAGATTTTTGGCAAATAAATAACTTTGCAATGGAGATTCGTCGATGTGTTGTTATATCGTCCCCGTTGTTTATTCATTGATTTTGAGTTTAAATAGTTTATTATCAAAAAAAAATTTTGCCGAAACTCAAATTATAAAATTGCACAGCGGTATTACCGAAAAAGAAAATGCCAATCTAAGGACGCTGTACTGACAATTAAGAGTTCCAACTTCAGACGCAAGCACGAGCTCTCACAAATAATGATTTCATTAGACGGTTTTCTTTTTTACACTCTTGCGTTGCAAAACATTACACCATAAGAAGTGTCAACTGACACCGGGAAATGAGCTAAACCGGAAGTACGTTGCAAGGACAGGAACATCTAGGCATATCCGGGTGGTTCTATAAAACAGAGACGCACTGAAGTTGTTTTTGTTAGAATTAAGTTACTAGAAGGTCAGCTACTGTGTTAATACACTGGACAACAAAAAATGGCAGGCTCAGCAGCAGCAAGGTGTGGTTTGATGGTCGTTTGGATTCTGGCTGTTTTGCTAGTCAACTTCGCCAACAGCAGAGGTAAGGACAAAATGTTGAAGAACGGGTGCAATCCAAGGTGTTTTATAGTCAGGGAAAGCCAGAGGAACGGAATTGGAATACAATAATGAAACATGGCCTGTAAAACTGGACAATATGTGTATACATACAGTTTTAAAAACTAATATGTGCTGATTAACGTCAGGTTTTACCTATACATGCTTTCATCAGATTCCAAGTAGTGAAATAAACATTATTTACGACTGTAGAGCAGAGGTCGAAACGCCAGAGTCTTGACACCAGTGGTTTTCGCGTGTTTGTTTCTTTGTTCGTTTGTTTTTGGTTTTGGCTGTTGTTGTTTCTTTTCTTCTTTTTTCTTCTTTTTCTCTTCCTTTCTTAAATTTATTGTGTTCTCAACGTTTATTACCCTTGTATATTTCATACAAGTATGTGACTTCAATCGTTTGGAAAAGTCAAAAAAAAATATTCTTGTTCTTGTTCTTCTTTTTCTGTTTTTGTGTGGGGGGTTTTATATTTGGGGGGGGGGCAGGGGAATTTTTTATATTCAAGACCACCACAGCGTTTTTAGTCATTAAAAATTATACATAATTTTCACGCTGCTACCAACAAATTGTTATTTTCACTCAAAAAACCTCATTACTCAAGCTTTACCAATAAGAATGGTCACGTTATTTGAGGCTGAGAGGGCATCGTATCATAGTGTACTGTAAATAATACAAAAATATGTTTATGACTAATTTCCTGGCATTGTTTTGAAGCAAATACAACATATTTTGACAGCCACGTAGCTCTGCAGAATTACTCTCGGAGCTTGAGTTCCGAAATGGTACAATGTATGCCTATTATACCAGCAGTTTCAGATATCATTATTAAAAGGAACAGAAACAACAAGAGATACCAGTCATATTTGTTTGTATAATGTAGTGTTGATCAGCACGGGCCTTTCATGTGAAACAAAGTGAATAAAATCATAACCAAAACATGTCACAATCATTACAATGTGTGTTCCAGCACAATGAAAAGCAGACTATTTTGCGATATACTATACTTAAACAAATTATTATTAGACAGACCTCAATAGTCTGGTTTCATTTCTCCCTCGTCTCAGAGTACCTGGCTGAAGAATGCGGTGAAGTGCTAGACATAGGGTATGGTGGCGGGACACTAGACTCCCAGCTCGGGCTGAACTATGCAAGCGAATTGGACTGCACCGTCACCCTTCGGACCACCTTGGGTCGCCGGATCCTGTTGACCTTTGAGAAGTTTGAAACTGAGGGTTCTACTTTTAGTCCATGCTCTACGGACTACCTGGAGTTGTTTGACAGTGACATGTCCAGTCTCGTGAAACTCTGCGGGACTAGTCTACCTGGTGACGTCACTTCTCTGAATAATGAACTCACACTGCGATTCACAACGGATATCTCTGTCAGTAAAACGGGGTTCTTTCTTGCGTACACTTCCTTTTCATCGGGTAAGTACAAACAAAAGTGGCCTAACTATAGGTCCTTGATGGACTTCTGTGATTGGAAATTTCCAGAGTAAAATGTGTCGTATTATACGCTTCAATGTGATAATATCAATGTTTCTGAAACTATTTTTTCATCTACACACGGACATTGTATTTGTTTTTGTACTGACGCCAGATTATCTTTAAACAAAAGATTACATGAAAAGGGCGCCGAAAAGGAGTTTGTTTTAACAAAAATGCAGCAAAAACTTGGCCAGAAGTGCCCTCCCCTACAAACAGTGGTGCACCCCCTTGTGCCGCCCTAAAACTTTACCCCAGTTTTTACGGCGATGAAAAAATACTTTAATTTCTGGGAAAACAGTCATCAAGCACGCGTGTGTATGGTGGAAGAATATCATCCATAAACCACGAACGTATATGGTGTTCAACTTATCCCAGAAACGTATGAAGCACCATTCATGCCACAGCGTATTTATCTTCCGCCTCAGCCGATGTGTTTCACAGCACCGCTGTTCCGCCCCAACTTGACAATCGCACCAACTATAGTTGGGACTGGTCCCAACTTGAGTGTTACAGTCGGGGAGTCCCAACTGTAGTTGGGATAGTACAGGGTACCAGCGGAGTGCTGGTTGTGTGTGTGAAGTGTGTGGCAAGACTGAAATCAGCACTCTAAATAGTTTAGTGCAGACTTCAAATAATTCAGAAAATTCAGTGCAGCACCTTAATTATATAAAAAAAAAATAGACCGTTCTTCCCATCCATAGGCTGATCGCGGCAGTGGGAGCTCACCGCCTCATTCCCGCCCCTCGACCACATGTCACAGTCCCCATCATGCACAATCGATCACATCGTTTTTGCGGAGGCTATCCTGTTGAGTTCTATGAGCGATCCCAACTACAGTTGGGACCAGTCCTAACTATAATTGGGACGATTGTCAAGTTGGGACGGAACACCGCCACTCATATTCGGTCTCGCAACTTATTGTTTTTTTGTTTTTTTTGTCGCCACTTTTTATCTATTGCATGATGATGACTTCAATATATTTCTTTTGTATTACTCCCTGCCAGGTATATGCGACTCGGATGAGTTCACGTGCGACAACGGCCGATGCATTGACGAAGATCTCAAAGATGATTTGTACGACAATTGCGGCGATAACAGTGACGAAAGTTATACTACCGGTAAGTAACCCACATTTACTTACAGCTTTTGCTTCACACAAATAAATAATGTCGTTTTGTGTGGCATCGGAAATCTTATTTCCAAAATTAGACAAAACAACTTCATGGTGCCTGCTTTTGTCAGCATTTGCCTCTCACCTTTTGGCAGAGGGCGCTATCTATACATCAGAGTTTAACTCGGACTACTTCGCAAAACTCGGTACACACATTGTTGGCCGTGGATACTTTCCAAAAAAGGTCCGGGTCGGAATTAACCCGGATGCAGGTTCCTGTGGAGCTGGACCCATTTCTGGGTCAGTATGACCCGGAACCTGTGTCAATATGACCCAGAAATGGCTCAAGCTGACGCAGAATCCAAGTTAAATTCAAATCTTGTTAAACTACTTTCCTGGTCAGCCTGATCGGGAAATGAGTCATGTCCCCCAGGACTTGGAATCCGTGTCAATCCTGACCTGTGAGCCTTTACTAAAAGCTTTTAGAGTGTTTTGAATCGTGTCTAAATTGAAATCTGAATTTTACCCATTGCGCTTTTAATACTTTCGAGTTGTGCCAGTTTTGATTATAAAAACAAGGGATCTGTGATGTTTCGTTCTGATTTGATTAAACACACACTGATAGAGTTGCGTGCATGCAGGGTGAACAAGCAGTGATGCATATACTTTATTGTATCAGGCCTATGGTGTTGACATTCTATTTTATGCCATGTTGTCCCAGTGGAATCTCCTAACACTAAATCTATCATTGATTTTCAGACATTGACTTTGGAGACACCTTCAACACCGCCGCTGGTATTCTCCAGTGGGGAATAGGGGTGCTGATTGCGATCATTATCGGCATTATCGCCCTCGTCGTATTGGTCTGTGTGTGCGTTGGTTGCCTTTGCTTCCACGTCTGCTGTAAAAGCTCGCCTCCCCAGCGGACCAACGCCGTGGTTCTAACTTCAGCCAGTCCACAACCTAGTGGCCAGGTTGTGTACAATCAGCCACCGCCTGCGTATAACCAGTCTGCACCGTACGGCCAGCCCACCACAGCCCCGTACGGCCAGCCCACCACAGCCCCGTACGGCCAACCCACCACAGCCCCGTACGGCCAACCCACCACAGCCCCGTACGGCCAACCCACAGGAGAGCAACCAGCCACCTTAGATACCAAAGCTTAGTCATACTTACTTTTTTTGATATCTCAAAACAAAGCACACAAAAACGTATGTAATTACAACAAGGCTGGTAAATTAGAATTTGTAATTTAGATTAAAATTCCTGCGTTGTAGAATACAAATATATATTGTATTTTTATATTTTGCAATTTTTCAAATTTAAAGCTTTAAAAAAATAAAACTTATCCTTGACAGTTCTAAAATTGCTATCTGAGCAGTACTTTAAAGCAACATTTTGTCGTTAACCATTTTCTCCAAAAATCGTCAGATTTGACAAATAAATCTCATTTTGCAAGGCTAACAAATTAAAAATGAATGAATTCCATTTTTTGTGGGCAATGTAATGCACGGTTTCATTGTTTCATTGTTTTGTTTTTTGTGTGTGGTTATGTAAACACTGATAGAATTTCACAAGAAGACGACTCATTTTAAGGAACAAGGGATGACAAAATGTGCCCTTAAAGGCACTGGACACGTTTGGTAATTGCCAAAGACCAGTATTCTCACTTGGTGAATATCCCAACATATGCATAAAATAACAAACCTGTGAAAATTTGGGCTGAATTGGTCATCGAAGTTGCAAGAAAATAATGAAAGAACAAAAAACCTTTGTTGCACAAATTTGTGTGCTTTCAGATGCCAATAATAAAAGGCTTCGCTGAAGTCTTTCATTATTTGAGTGAGAAATTACCTTTTTCTCAAAAACTACGTTACCTCAGAGGGAGTCGTTTCTCACAATGTTTTATACTATCAACAGCTCTCCATTGCTCGTTACCAAGTAAGTTTTTATGCTAACAATTATTTTGAGTAATTACCAATAGTGTTCAGTGCCTGAATCTGTTTGTGGATCGAGATCCACAATTAGGTTCAGTTTTTGTACCTTTCCAAAACATGAAGCATGCATGTATTATCATTAAACGGTGTGCGAATTCCCTTCAATGTTATGATACAATGAATGAGTCAAAATGTTTTGCTAACAAAAGGATATAAATTAAAAGATTGTTCTAAAGAGTGCAGCGATTTCTTAGATTGTTCTTGCAGCAATATTTTACGGAGAAAAACCAAACGATTTTAACATTTTCAAAACAACTTCAAAAATAAGTTGCTATAAAATTACCAAAGAAACAAGTGAAAAATTAAAAGAAAATTGTAGTTTAAAATGAACCTGTTGTTTTTTTTTCATAAAAATAGTAAGATAGTTATGCCCACGTTTGCAGTCCCCCCCCCCCCCCCGCCTTCCTTCCCCACCCCGTTAACCCTGAAATCTCCCCCATCACTACCGCACAACGGTTTCATTGAATAAGTTTCGCCTCATAAAGTTAAAATGCCCATGCTGGGCAGTCTCATCCCCTCCCCCAGGCCACCACCACCACCAAGTCAACCCTGACCCCCCCCCCCCCCTCCACCACCACCACTGTCCGACAATTGTTAATAATTAAGTTTCTTAAACCAAAGTAATGTATGAACTTGTTTTTGCCCACTTGAAGTTCACTGCCTCCCTCGAGATCCGGGCCCACCTTCATAGAGCTGCTTTAGTACAAAAGAGTAGCTATAAGCGCAATAATATCATGCTTACCAGAAAAGGGTTGCCAGCCAAAACACCATGTCACACGTGCCATTTGTGACTGTTATCCTGCTCATTTTTGCCGAAACCATTAAGCAATAATTACTGCTTATGCAGCTCTTTGAAATTGTACGCTGGAGGTTCGAGGGGAGGGCCGGAGCTGCCGCAGAGGAGAATGGAAACAACGACAAACATGTCTGTATAGGGACCGATACTTTGTAATGTTCCCTGTCGTTCATGGTTCGATGTGTGGTGAGCCAGCTCTAGTCTATGAACACACAACACTAAATAGTCCCAACGCCGAATGCTAACTAGTAATACAAAAAATACTCAATACAAATATTAGAAAGTCTCAACAACCTCTTGTAATACAATTTTGGAAAAAAATTGCGTGACCCATTGAACTTCTTTTCCTTTGAATTGTTTAAACTAAGCCCATCCTATGACAACATCCCTGTCTTAAGATGATGAATAAACGGTCCACGGTGGAACATAAAATCAACTTAACAGTACCTAACAAACCTAAACCTTGGTATAGACGATGTGACCTGTGACATCACATGTTTACAAAAGAGCCACAGAGCCTGGACTTCCTGCAGGCACATTTGTACACAGATCAATGGAAGAAAACAACAAATCTTATGTTTTATGGAGATTGCACTGTCTGATTTTTCTCAACTTTTGATATGAAGAAAGGGGGGACATCTCAAAAGCTGTACAGCTGTTGCTTTTGTAAATTTTGAATTTATTTGAAAATTATTACACAAAATGTAAATTTTCCCATATAGCCTGTGTAGTATCTTGCCCGGCAGGAAATGCTTTAGAATGTACAAGGTCACCACTCTGTAAACAAATGTAACATGGTCTTATAGACCATGTTACATTTGTTTACAGAGTGGTGACAGTCTCCGTTGTATGCAACGGAAAAGTCCAACCTGGGACTTTAACAAAAATCTGATCTTCCAATCTTGTGTTTATGAGGGCCTCATAACCACTGTGATGCTTGGCAATAGTCAATACAGTCGATAACCTGTATGATTGCATCACTTGCGGACACGACAAAGCTACATCAAAGAAACTACCAAAAAATACTTGACTGAAAGTTCTATTATTCAAAACTATCCAGCAAAATTATTTCGCTAGGTGTTGTTTCATTTCAAAGAAAAAGGAAACTTTGATTCAATTTGAAGACCGACCATCGTTTGCACATGTGAATCTCAAGACAACGTGTGGGTTTTGACACATTGCAAGGTGGGGTATCAATGTTCTATTTGGTGTGCGATAACACCTTGTGCATATCTACTTTGCTGCGTCTGTCTATGGCAGCAATTAAAAACTTCCTCATTTGCTCTCGTTTTTCACGGCAGTCACACGGATGCACACATTTAGACATCAATAACATCTTTTGTTCGCAAATCAGTCCACAGTAGTCTTTTTTTAGTAGGTGAACATGTAGTGTTATGTGAGTCCAGAAAACACCACGTTTACGTTTACGTTTACGTTGATAACTCGGCAGGATCCTTAAGTGAGAACATTAAGCCAAGGGTGCTTGATTGTCGGTGGAGTGCCGCGACAGATCGGACACAAAAGTGCTACCTTAAACAAAACTTGAAGAACTGAAAGTGCTGAAGACAAAGACAACGGGAACTGGACCAACCAGAACTTTTTTCAGTTTACTGTCTGAGAATCACCCACAACATCGTCTTGTTAATTAAACATCTAAGGAAAGAAGTGGACGTTTTTGCAGGAGTCAAGGAAGTAGAATTGAACTTTTTAAATCAACCATGAACACCAAGATTGTCTCTCTCTTCTTATGTCTGGCGGCCCAGATGTCTGTGGCAATACACCAATCCGACGAAAAAAAATTTAACAACTGCGGTGTCGCAAGCTGGAAGCACTGATCTCTTAGCCCGAACATCTGACGTCACACTTCGAGGCTCGTGTTTTACGCCAGAGACCGGCTTCGAGCATTTCGAGGAAACCTGACAAACGCACCTTTGACCTCGCATCCCATTCAGCCGACAACCACATTTCTTCGGACCAATCATAACGCAGATATGGAAAGCTTACGTCACTGCATGTCTGTCCAATAGAAGCGCCGGATTACTAGACCGGTGCCTGTCCTTATCCTTGCGGATAAGGACAGCGGACCAGTCTACTGATCTCTATGCTTCCAGCTTGCGACACCGCAGTTGTTAAATTTTGTCAATAGAGGGCGCTGCCAATTTGTTTTCGTCGGATTGGTGTATAGGTAAATCATTTCATTTAACCTAATAACCTTTTACTGTTCCTTTTAAGATGTTGTCTTCGGTTCAAGATCAACATTTGTATACAAAATGTCAAATTTACGTATTTAATGAAAGCTATACTGGTTGTCATGGGAATGTCCTCTTAGAGGGCGCTATGCTGGAATATGTGCCAGCTCTGCCTATAATTTGCAAAATAACTGCTTCATGTTTTACTCGACTGCAGTCGACCGGCGGATTTTGTTGGAGGACTTTTTTATAATACACGTAGCAGGCCTATAATAATGCCGTAAATCAAAGGGCCTGTTCATCTCCGTAGACGACGTAAATTTATCTTTCAGATAAGAGATAAATCCAACAAATCTATACAAAAGTGTGGGCCAGGTATGACATGTTCTGCCCAATTCGTTTCCATGGGATTCAAATGAGTATGGAAATATGATAATTATTGCTTGTACAATTGTAAAGTTGAACAATTTTGTACACTAAATAAGCAAAGCTGCAAACTCTTACTGATTCTGCAGAAAGTTCCCTGAAAGTAAACCAACCTTTCCATGTTCTGATAAACAAATTTGAGAATCTCACTGATTTAATGGAACTTTTCCCTGTTATGTGGAATGTAATTTTAAATAACTCCTTGATTGTGGTACAAAATGTTCCTGTTCAAGATGCACATGTTGGCAGCTCTGAATATGCCGTACATTAAAAAAATATACATTTTATCTTTCTGGCAATATGAATAATCATGTACTCTGCATTTCTACATTTTACAACACAAAACGGGCTACTCCAGTGGGGCATAGGGGTGATGGTTGCTATCATCTAGGGTATCGTGGTCGGTGCAATATTGATATGTGTGTGCTGTGGATGTATGTGCTACCAATGCTGCAAGAGCCCTAAATCTAGTAGCACCGTGGTGGTTTCGGCCGCAGCACCGCAGCCACAAACCCAAGTGATCATGCATGGACAGCCGCCCGCTTACGGTCAGCAGCAGCGGCCAATGGTCATGCAGCAGCAACCGATGGTCATACAGCAACAGAGACCTTACGGTGTGACGTATTAATGTGAGCCAGACCAGCATCATAAACCCATCACATCAGCTACAAGCCATCTACGGTTGAACTAGTAACTTAATATGTGACCCCTCCCTGTTAATGAACATTTTCAGCTGATCAGCCGATGTCCTCTTTTAAAACATTTTTGTATTGCCATAAAAAGCTGGTAGACTTTAATTAGTTAAGTGTGCTTCCTCCTTTTCGCAATATTGCAAAGTTGCATAGAGCATCCTTAGGCCAGATAATCTGCATCTTGTACGGTTTTTTTTTAAGTTTTTTTTTATACAATTAATAAACTCAAAATTCACAGTTTTCTTCTTTTTATATGTGAAACTCTGTGGTCGTCCTTCGTACTTGCACTACGCAATCAACCAGCAAAGGGGTATACATAGACCTTAAGCACTGACGTCATCACACCGTCATCGTATACTTGAAAACAATTTTACAGCCTTCAATTTGTATTGGAACTTAAATCATAATGTTATCAATTGTGTTTCTAGGTTTTTCATTTTGAAAAGAATTCCGTTGATTTTTTTTGTTAGTAGAATCGGCCCTCTTGAAACCAAGCCCAACCAAGCCCAACAACTCGGGTTACGGTTTGGTAGGAACAGCGGCTGCAGCTCAGAAACACCAATATGACCGAAGCTCAAACTTATACTTCCGGTCGGGTCACCAGAACGCGCTAGGTGCCATAATGAAGGTATAATGTATATCCAATTAAACCGTTGGGTTGGTAAGACCACCGCCTGTCTTACTCCTCGCATTCGTTCGACCCCTTAGGAGGGCGCCTTTCTCATGACGTCATGTGCATAAGGTCAATTTACTAAGAAGTTGTTTCATTGACTATTGAAGGCGTCAAGTGTTCAAAAATTTCAATACAGTATTTAACAAAATACTCACTTTAAATTTATTTCTTAACAAAGTTGTTCTATCAATTCAAACAATTCAATTCTCCCCTATACGCGACAGTGTTGCCTACATCTATATACTTACTTCTTCAAAATTCTCAACAATTACGTTACAAAATCACTGTACAATATTTTTCACTTTCGTTGCCCGTGATATTCGCAGAAATTTTTAGAATTCGATTTTTGTGTACGCCTATGCATTGAATTGTGTTTTAAACATTTTTATTAAAAATGTGTATATTAATAATGATTAGCCGTAGTCCTGGTATGTTGATTTAATTGTGCACAATTATTGATAAATGTGCAAAGTGTTGGCTATTTTACTTGTGCTGATTAAAGGCACTGTACACGTTTGGTAATTACTCAAAATATATATTAGCATAAAAACTTACTTGGTAACGAGCAACGGAGAGCTGTTGATAGTATAAAACATTGTGAGAAACGACTCCCTCTGAAGTAACGTAGTTTTTGAGAAAGAGGTAATTTGTCACTAAAATAATAAAAGACTTCTGGCCAGAAGCCTTTTATTATGCATCTGAAAGCACACTAATTTGTACAACAAGGGTGTTTTTTCTTTCATCATTTTCTTGCAACTTCAATGACCAATTGAGTCCAAATTTTCACAGGCTTGTTATTTTATGCATATGTTGGGATACACCAAGTGAGAATACTGGTCTTTGACAATTACAAACGTGTTCAGTGCCTTTAAAGTAACAATGTTTATCATTTTATATCAAGAAAATTACCGGTTTGTTTATTTCATTTTGTTACATATACGATAACTATCTTGTTTGGTTCTCAGACTAAAGTGTCATTGGGCACAGTCATGAAAATTACTTGCGATATGTACAGTGCAATAGTATGAAGGAAAAACTGTTTTTGTTTGTGTGTGTTTGTTTGTTTGTTGTTGTTGTTGCTTGGTTTTGTTATGAGTACAGGCGTTTGGGTAAGGGGAAGAGTGGTTAATTTGCCTGAAATATTACGTTATAAGTACAGTGCACTTACTACTAATACCAGGCGTAAAAAGATATGTTTTTGCTTTTCTCTGTCAATTTGTTTTACTTCTTGCTGGTGCCCGAATTTTCACCAGTGTTTTGCCCGAAATGTGGGGAGAACTGGGTCATGTGACTATGAAAATAAGGAATTTAATTATGACGAATCGATGTATTGTGTAATCATTTGACATTTATTGTAGAATTGGTCTTTGAATGTCTGATAGAATCGACTCGAATACGGCACCAGTAAGGACGTTGATAACTCGCAGAGCATTTTATACCACGACCATAATTACATCACGAAAAGTATTAGGTGTAATTGTTTCTGATAATACGAAATGAGCTCTTACCATTGGGTTTTAGGGAAGCCTGCCCAAAGTCTTGTCTTTTGCATCTTCACATCTTAAGTGCTCTAAAAGTGACAAAATGACAATAATATTACTCGATTGCTGGAAGTTAAACATAAGGTATGGAAGTCATTTGTTTTGTAATGCCTGCCAAGTAGTTTAATTATAAAAGAGTTTCTTTAGAATGTTTTATAATTTAAGTTGAAAAGCATCAACCAGAGATATAGTGCAAGACGTATTATACGTATTACACACATTGAAAACAACAAGAGTTGCGATGGGCGGAGCCCAATTTCGTGGTTCTGCTTACCGCCGATCTCTGCGCTTGCTATTCTTCGCTTAATACAGGGTTCTTTGCAATACGCCGATTCTTTGCTAACGGTACTCCTCGAACAGACTGTTAACTGAATTGTGGTTTGAGAATTGGTCCATTCAAAACGAGGAAGTGGTTCCATAACTTAGGCACTTATCATCATTAGCACTTAAAAGCACTAAATCATTCTGTATTTTCTTTCAAAATTGATGCACATTATTATAATCTTTGTATAGGATGAACGTGAAAAATGTTGAAGACTTTAGACGGCCCCTTAATTAGGGTAGACTAACTGAGGCTGAACACATTCCGTTTCTAAACGGTTCTGCGCGTGGTGGAGGGGTACATCGTGAAATTGCTCCTTCGGATTGGAATTCACAACATTTTAAACAGTATTCCTTATATTCACAATTGTTCTTCATATTCTTTTTGGAGATAACTAAGGTCACAGAATTCGACACTTCCTGTGTACGCCAACCGTCATCATCCTGGGGTATTTTTTTTATTGGTACCGTGCCAGCGATTTGTTTAGAGAGATCCTTTTCTAGTGGAGCGAAACTGCAAATTTAGCAATTCGCCAGTCATGATAATTAGTGCAATTAAGAAAGTCTATTATTCACGTTAAAGTCATGAAGCTTGTTGAAAGACGTTTATGCAGTGAATAATTATTGCAACTTCGAAAAAACAACCAAAACGTTTTACCCATATTTATTAGTTTAAATGACAAATTTTTCATTTCGTGAAAACTGTGTCGTTGATTTTATCGCACATTCCATGAAGGTATTCCAGGCTATAATAATTCTCAGGTACGTTCGGTTGGCACTGGTAGGCACATACATTTTACATTTTTTGAAATAAGCAAAACTTCAAATACTGCAAGGTCACAATTTTATTTCCTTTAGTTGTATTTATTTATTTGTTTATTTTTATATAACATTTTCCCCCGATCCCAACCAATTAACACATGCTCCTGTACACCTTTAAGCCCGCTCACCGTGTTCCCCATAGACACGACAAGCCGCAGCAATGCAACTTTGATCTTTGATATCAGCGAGTTCATACATTGGAGCTGAAATTGTGTAGGCACAGCGAAGCATTAGGTCATTAAAGGCCAAAACCCGGATATAGCTCATAACAAACTGTTTTTTCAGGAAAGGTCCAGGAATGTGCCCAGAATGACATACTAAAAGTCCCCAAATAATATCATAACTATGCAACCAGACATGCTATAAATACAAATAAAGTGTCTAATTATATGTTTTGAGGCTCAAGGAATCCAATAGAATTATTATATTGAGATTTTGTAACTCATAAGTATCTAAAACCAAGATGGCTTCCAAAATGGCCGCCATTATGGATTCTTGTCATAGCCAGCAACCAGACATGCTTTAGAAACAGAAGGGTCTAAACATATGTTTTGAGGCACAAGGAATCCAATAGAATAATTTATTTTGAGATTTTAAATGTGATAATATCTAAAACCAAGATGGCGTCCAAAATGGCCGCCATTTTCAATTTTTACAAAATTCTTTCTATAAACCACTAGACGATAAAAAATGCACATAAACATGTTTTGTGGCACGGTGAATACAATAAAATCATTGTTTTGTGAGTTTTTAACTCAAGAGCCAATCAGTACCAGTCGGACAGTAGACCTCTATTCTCTTTACATGAGTGCCAACCATCCTAGAATCAATCCTTCTTTGGGGCAGGATGGGGAGGTTTAACTTCACGGACTCTCAAATCACCTTTGAATCGTGGGAGTCCACTTCAGGGTCAGATTCGATTAGCACTGAGAGAAGGAGGTGCGCTTTCTGGGGCAATGTAAAAAGTAAGACTGCGCTCTCTCAAACAAAAAGTTCTAAAACAAGAGATCAACTTAACGAAATGAGGGATCGGAGGTGGTGAGGGCTCCCAGTGGAGAACGTCTCACTACTACTGCTGGGTCGATGATGCTTGAAATGTATCAACAGAGAGGGCTGCATGTGGTTTTGTTTTTGCGGTGCAGCCCTACCTGTGAGTTTGTGTGATTGCTCGACAACATACGACACGACAAGTGAGGGATTCTACCTGTGCGTGGAATCTAAGGGTGGATCAGTAGCCGCACAAATTTCTGAAACCAGGGCTGGCATGGCCAGAATGTGGCTATGAGGATCACTATGCTACCAGTGCTGGCATGGCCAGAATGGGGCCATGAGAATCACTCTGCTACCAGTGCTGGCATGACCAGAATGGGGCCATGGGAATCACTCTGCTACCAGTGCTGGCATGACCAGAATGGGGACATGAGGATCATTCTGCTACCAGTGCTGGCATGGCCAGAATGGGGCCATGAGAATCACTCTGCTACCAGTGCTGGCATGACCAGAATGGGGACATGAGGATCATTCTGCTACCAGTGCTGGCATGACCAGAATGGGGCCATGAGACTCTGCTACCAGTGCTGGCATGGCCAGAATGGGGCCATGAGAATCACTCTGCTACCAGTGCTGGCATGACCAGAATGGGGACATGAGGATCATTCTGCTACCAGTGCTGGCGTGACCAGAATGGGGACATGAGACTCTGCTACCAGTGCTGATGGCATGACCAGAATGGGGCCATGAGAATCACTCTGCTACCAGTGCTGGCATGACCAGAATGGGGACATGAGGATCATTCTGCTACCAGTGCTGGCGTGACCAGAATGGGACATGAGACTCTGCTACCAGTGATGGCATGACCAGAATGGGGCCATGAGAATCACTCTGCTACCAGTGCTGGCATGACCAGAATGGGGACATGAGGATCATTCTGCTACCAGTGCTGGCGTGACCAGAATGGGGCCATGAGACTCTGCTACCAGTGCTGGCATGACCAGAATGGGGCCATGAGAATCACTCTGCTACCAGTGCTGGCATGACCAAAATGGGGACATGAGGATCATTCTGCTACCAGTGCTGGCGTGACCAGAATGGGGCCATGAGACTCTGCTACCAGTGCTGGCATGACCAGAATGGGGACATGACAATCACTCTGCTACCATGGCCAGAATTGGGACATGAGGATCACTCTGCTACCAGTCCTGGCATGGCCGGAATGGCGCTATGAGGATCACGCAACATTCCCTCGGTGATATTTGCCAATACTTGGGGGAAGGTCATACCCACATATGTTCTGCAAAGTGCCCGGATCTCGGTTCCGAGCACAAAGGACTGGGAATTTGTTGTGGATCGGCAGAGGTCTAAGTGCGGACAGCCTCTGGAAGATCGTTTGAATGACTGTTTGGTTGAGGGACCTTTATGTAGGGAGGACTTTTCCTCTGGACGGCGCATCCGCCCTAAATCTCCTAGCATAGTGAACTGTGGAGAGAACTATGTAATTTTTGTCTTGTACTATCATGAGTGGTCACTGAGTTCCGCCTTGCCAAAGATTGGCAAAGATTTTTATCTCTTGTTTATTATGAACCCCAATTCTGAAACGAGACTTCGAGTTTGGTTCATGGCCCATCGATCGGATCTCACGTTCCGATCGTTGCCTATCACTAGCCAGGAAATGATTGTACTTAGGGTCATGGGGTCAGCCACTTTGAATCACTTAATGAATACTGACACATCTATCTCATTTGGACAGCATTATATCCTTGTTCAAGAAAGGATGGCAATACTCTACCTTAATAGAATGGGGATACAAATCAAAAGATAGAACTCTCGCACACTTTGTCTGTTTGCAAATTTAAGGTAACATTTTAAAAATGGCGGCCTTTTTTGACGCAATTTTGGACGCCATCTTTGTTTTAGATACTTTTGAGTTCTAAACTCTCGAAATAATGGTTCTGTTGGATTCCTTGTGCCTCAAAACCTATGTTTTGACACTTGATTTGTGTTTACAGCATGTCAAATTGCATAGTTATGAAAATATTTGAAAATGGCGGCCATATTGGAAGCCATCTTGGTTTTAGGTACTTATGGGTTCTAAAATCTCACAATAATGATCCTGTTGGATTCCTTGTGCCTCAAAACAAATAATTATACACTTTATTTATATTTATACAAATTATAGCATGTCTGGTTGCATAGTTATGATAAGATTTGAAAATGGCGGCCATTTTGGACGCCATCTTGGATTTCGGAAAAAGCTCCTGGGGATTTTGGGGAACTTCTAGTATGTCATTCTGAGCACATTCCTGGACCTATTCTGAAAAACAGCTTGTTATGAGCTATATCCGTTTTAAAGATAATGCTCCTGGTCTATCGTGTGACCATGTTTCCGCGCAGTAGTACGAGTCAATAACAGTTTCTATGATCTGGGATTTCCCATAGTACGGCCATAGACAGCAATACCTCATCAGTTACGCACGCAGCAATCACAGAACGACCAGTCTGCTTTGTTCATTGTAACTTTAATGTGTACGTAACTTTTTTCACAAAGTGAATCATATTTTTGATAGAGGGCTCGCCACAGGAATAACGACTAAAGATTTTCTGCTTGTTTCAGCCCCTTGTTTTTGCAGCAGGACCAGTATTACCACGGGATCATAATGGCGGTGTTGGGCAAGAATTCGGCCTCGAGCCTAGGTGGTGTGATGTTCTTTCTGCTGGCTATCACTCTGTTTGGTGGGACCAACGCCCTCGATTTTGGTGAGTAAACCAATGGAGCAATAAACTAGCTCCATATGGTCAACCAAATGTTTCGAATCATAACTGGCACTCTCAAGAAAAGGGTATTTTTAGGTGCAGTTTGTACCATTATAGAACCTATTGGTGGAACTGTGCATGTCATGGAGGAAGTTTGAATACTCCACGGTAAAACAAGGATGTAGTCTAGAATTCACACGTCTCTACGGTACAGTCTGGTTGTGTGGTAGCCCACATTGTTGGTCTGTTATGGCTCTCTTTTAAAGAGCGGTTACATGATGCTCTGAATTTTTTAGTTTTTACATTTTTCCAATAGATGGAGTCCCAAAGAAATATAACAAAATATTATGAGTCCCTTACCTCACGCTAAAACAGAGTAAAAAGGTCTTTTCCTCGAAACACTCCCAGCCCAAAATCTGAAAACGCGAGGTCAAACAAACCATGCGTAACAGGATTCGTGACGTCACCGGCGGCAAGTAGTTTGGACCTGCCTATATGAATGTACAGAGCTAACGCAATATAAACCGCCAAGCTCCACCATTTGCAATCAATACGGCCGCAAATGTGACTCTTCAATGGACGATCCAACAGATTAAAAACCAGCAAGACAATTTACAACGGATTTGTGATTTAGGGATTTTCGTTCTTGAATGGGCAAGGCGATTCCGCAGCTCGGCTTGATTTTGAGTACATCGATCCACATATCGCAAGTAGACTGGTACTTTGTTTACGTATGGTATCACTATGGCGAGGCATGAGGACCCAGTCTACATAAATCCATCCAGCTCAAAGTTTTTTTTAATCCTGTCCGCGGACCTGCTGACCGCGCAAAAAATCCCAATTAGGAGCCAACAGTCTTCCTCGAGTGTAAGCGTTGTTACCAAGTACAGCGATGTACGTGCTTGGATTTGTCCACAAAATGTTTTGAGAATCATTTAATTTGTCATAAAAATTTACTATTTGGCTATAATACATTATCATTATTAAATGTTTTCTGACTTTTATAGAATAAACTGGAGACAAGAAAAAGAAACAAAAAGATAATAAATATTGCGATTATCTTGGGAAATCGACTATCTATAGGTACATGGTAACCACGTGTATAAAGCAGATTGATGCCGTGAGCTTACTATCCAGGAAGACTATTGGCTCAAAAACGGGATCCTTCGGGCCATCAACCAACCCGCGGACAAGATAAAACAGATTGACCTGGGGTCGTTTTCGCGGCTGGAACCAATAACTGTTTCGGTCATTGGCCAGTGTTAACCGATGGCCAAAATTCAACCGAAACAGTTTTTGGTTACTAAAACTTTATTGAATTGATGTCAACACGTGCGCCAGTGTTTAGTACGACGACTCGACGTGAATGGTTGATCGTAATACGTCGGGTGCGAATTTTCGTCCGAATCGATTCGCAGAATCGCGTCAGATTTCTAGGTCTTAATTACCCTATGTGGGCTTCATTTTACAACAATACATTTGAAAGATACCCTGGATTGACAGTAAGGTTTCTTTAATGTATAATGGAAGTGTTGTTTCTTCTTGATTTTGTTTTGTTTCCCCCAAAAAGAGACGTTTATGTGTGTGTGTCATATGCCGATCGTGTGTTTTTAGGCGCCGATGACGTCAAGGGGTCATTGCATATCATTATCATAGATAAGCAGTTTTTGACTCTCGGCTGAAAAAGCCGCGAGGGGAGGTGCATTTTTGACTTGAATTCTTTATTAATAAATGCAAATGTTATGCGTAAAATAGTTATTAGGCCTAACCGGTAACTACGATGTATATTCGACCATAAAAAGGCATTAAGTGCAATTTTGAGAGCATCCTGTAACCGCTCTTTAATATCGGTCTCACCAATGGCGACTATGGTAAGACTGCATGTTAAAAGAGAGCCATAACGGACCAACGAGGTGGGCTAGTTGTATGGTAGATTTTGAGGCTATGTATTGTTCTTCGTATTGGTTTCCTGCGTGAATCTTCCAACGGCCAATGGATGACCAACACAGTAATAATTAAGCACACGAGGGAAACAATGTCTCCTACATAATCAGTGATTTCCAAACTGTGATTGCTACCTCACAAACTGTTAATACGTTCACTATAGTATAAGACTTTACTTTCATTATCCTGCACTGGTGTGATTCCTTCTGAATATTTCCCGATTAAGGTAAATCGATTGTTAACTTCCTGTTTTGAAGTCATCCACGAGTAGCGTTTGCCCACATTCATTCTCTTTCTGCCACATTCAACAACACTTCCTGAAAACGTCTCCGTTTCCTTCCTGCATGGCTAACTTCCAACACTTTGAGTCCCGGTTGAATCCATGTTAGATGTATGGATAAACTAAGAAATAATATGCTAATGGTTTCTGACTGACAGTGGCGACACCAGACCTGTTAATCTGGGGGGAAAGAGGGGGGCAAACTTAAATTTAGGGGGGGGGGGGCAAACAAAAATCTATAGTGTAATTTTGTACTGCAGAAAAGCATTGACTTACCACTTTGACGGACTTACACCATCTGGGACTTACACCATCTGGGACATTTTCGTCAATAACTTCAATCCTGGGGTGTTTGTGTTTGGGTTCAGGAAGTTCTCATCGCTAGATTGAGAATCAGATCTGTGCCTATCATCATGGGATGGAGGTTGTTTGGATTTCTTGCAAAACTTTCTAATATCCATTTTAACTAACTGTTTTGCCAACGTGTTTAAGTGCAACAACTGGCAGTAGGCATAATACAGCACTCCACGTAAACATCAAGTTTATGTCGTCTACAATTCACTCCAGAAATAAGATTTTGCACTGTGTGAATTTGACGTGTTGTGCGAACTGCGTTTACAATGGCTGCTTGCGGTTTTGGGCAGACAATGCATTTCTATTTATAGCAAGTTTCCAAGCTTGTACAGATAAATAAATCCACATTTTATTAACATTGCCGGAGATGGAAAGTGTATAGGGCTTTTTTGATGGTGCCAGCTAATTATGATGGATGAAATTGAGTTTATTATTTACAGCGCAAACAACATTGTAACAAATTGGGTGCAATGGTTTGGGATTAAACTCAATTTCCGCCATCGGGGGAAAAAATGGGGGGGGGGGGATTTTTCCCCCTTGCCGCCCCCCCCCCCCCCCCCCCCCGTAGCACCGCCGCTGCTGACAGAGAAAGAGATTATTCCAATTGCCTAGTTTTCAACACAACGATAAAGACCAAATTAAAAGTGTAGTTCACTAAACATAAAAAATGTTCATAAAATTGCGTGTGCCCGTTGACGAGACAAAGAGCGTATATTCAACACTTACGCAGACTTAGTATTATTCATGCTTTATTGGGGATTCTGCATGTGCTTTCACGTGTGTTTTTATTTCAAACTTAAATGTTTGTGTACGTTGATTGGGTTTGGGGTGGGGGTTTGGGGGGGGGGGGGTTTGGAGGGGGATTCTCACAAGATTAGCCTTTTTGAGATATGGTGGACAAAAACTGGGGTGTTAAAATTGACACCATGGGTGTTCGCACGTGCAGATAATCAAGAGAGAATCAGTGGGTGCGTTCAGACACAGTACTAAAGTTGGTTTAAAGTAGGTTTAACTCATTTTAAACCTCTTCGGGTTTAACTTTGTGTGTCTGAACGCAATTAAAGTTAGACCGAATCGGGTCTAACTCCCAAAAGTTAAACCCTCCACCGAGAGGGTTTAACTCTAAACCACTTCGGGTTTATCTTTTAACACGGCGTCTGGACAGAATAAAAAAGACCACATCCGGTTTTAAGTCCGCTCCAGAGACATTTGACCCACAGGACCAGTTACGTAACACGGATTAAGTATGAAAGCGCGCGTCTTTCGACAGTGTGTACAATAGTCAACACCAAGCAGCCGCCATTGTGTTTTTTTCTAGTTCTCGACGTACATTCCTCAAAATATATCTCCAGTTTTACGTGAAACTCGACAAACGTATTTACCTGTGACTGTGTAATCTTAGAAACCTTCCAACATCAGCGATGTCTGCAATCCAAGGGGACAAACAAAGCGGTAAAAAGCGAGCTCAACGCCAAAAAAATTGGACAGATGCAGAGGTGAAGGCCGTGATCGCTCTCTGGGAGAAAAATCTGATGCATTACCAAAACTAATCGGACGAGAAACGAGTTGTTGAGAGGCGCCATGTTTGTTGATACGAATTCCGTTGATACGTCCCGTGTATGCTATCGACATGTGTATTTATACACAACACTACACGCCGGCGCTGGTACCTGGTCAGTGCACTGTTATAAGGTATAGCGAGTGTGTACCAAGGATCACATGGCGCGCTTTATGTAAATACACCGGATGTTGTTTATTGGGTCACGGTGTCGTAGTGACCTCTTAAAACCAAAGATAAACCCGATCGGGTTTAACTTCAAGCTGTCTGAACGCAAGCAGTTTCTTTTTTTACGACCGCCCCCCGCTGGTCTTAAAGTTAAACCGGATCGGGTCTAACTTTAGTACGCTGTCTGAACGTAGCCACTGTTAACATCATGGGGTGTTAAAATAACACCAATATAAATAGTTGTTGGCAGAAATTTGTGCTTTTTAACACCATAATATGGTGTAAACTTTGACATTTTTTCGGTATCTATAATTATTTTGCAACACCTTTGGTGTCATATTTAACACCCCAGCTTTTGCAATGTAGGAGAGCACTGTGTGGTCAGGGTGTATACAGACATACATACTCAAACCCAATAGTGCCAAAGTAATGTTTCCATTATAATTATCACAAAATGGCTAATGGAGGGAGGCCTATCTCAAACCGTGACGTCATCTTATTTATGATAACCCCGTTTAAAGCAAATTATTATTTTTGATTCCCAATTTTTGTCCTTCAGAACTTTCAGAAATACAAGCTGTAGACGAGATAGAAGACGATTACGTCCATTTTCTTGGTGCATTCGGCACCAATGAGAACGTCCTCATGCAGTGGGGCACGGGGGTGTTTATCGCCATCATCGTCGGCATTGTAGTCATCGTGATCCTGATCCTCGTCTGCTGCTTTTGCATGTGCTACCACTGCTGCTGCAAGACCAGCCCTCCCCCGTACACCACCCTGGTCGTGGCCAACAACCAGCCTCACCCAATGGCTCAGCCAAACCTTGGAGGCCAGATGAATATGCAGCCGGCACCCTTCGCACACCAACAGCCTTAAAATATCATCAAACAATAAACTGGGCCTTGTTTAAAGGCACTGAACACGTTTGGTAATTACACAAAATATATGTTAGCGTAAAAACTTACTTGGTAACGAGCAACGGAGAGCTGTTGATAGTATAAAACATTGTGAGCAACGACTCCCTCTGAAGTAACGTAGTTTTTGCGAAAGAGGTATTTTCTCACTAAAATATTAAAATACTTCAGGCCTGAAGCCTTTTTTATTGGCATCTGAAAGCACACAAATTTGTGCAACAAGGGTGTTTTTTCTTTTATATTTTTCTTGCAACTTCGATGACCAATTGAGCCCATATTTTCACAGGTATGTTATTTTATGCATATGTTGGGATACACCAAGTGAGAATACTGGTCTTTGACAATTACCAAACGTGTTCAGTGCCTTTAATAGAGCTAATCAGCACAACTCACATGCATACAAATATAGTCGATTATAATGAGACACCAGTCATAAAAAGTATACCAGTCACAAACAATTAATGTACTTTCACTTTACGCGGACTGTCATTTTGGTGGGCAACCTTCAACTTAACTTTTTTGTTTACCAATTTGGGGGTCGGATGTGGGTGGGGGCAAATGTGTGCTAATGGGTCTATATCTTTCCTATAGCCATCAAGCACTAAGCTTGGCCTTAATATTTCATAGAGCTAATCAGCACAACTCATACAACTATAGCCGATTATAATTAGCAACCAGTCATAAACAGTTTAGCAGTTACAAACAATAATGTACTTTCACTTTACGCAGACTGTCATTTTAGTGGATAACCTTCATCTTAACTTTTGTGTTTACCAATGTGGTGGTAGGGTGTGGGTGAATGTGGTGGTAGGGTGTGGGTGAATGTGGTGGTAGGGTGTGGGTGGGGGAATAATGTATTATAATAGGTCTATATCTTTCCTTTGTCTAAAACGAAGGGAATGAGTATGCAAGGAGACAATGCTGATATTGAGCGAAACTGTGTCCATATAGGCTAATACTAGTGGTCGGGGTTAGCTCTATGCAAATCAGCTGTTTTTTGCACTGAGCTTAAAGCTCATAAGATTTTCCAAACCTTCTTAAGAAATAGACCAATGAGTTGTTGTTGTCTATAATTTAAAAGCAAGATAGGATTTTCATTAGTTGTGCGAAATTGTATTTTCCGTAATTTTCATTTATTCTGCATGTACACAGAATGTAAAGCTTAAGGTTTGGTGCCGTTTGTTATACCTCAATTGAAGGTTAGTTTTTAAGAGAACCCAACGCTTGTTGTTTCTATTTCATTGTTGTTCGTTGTTACATTTTATGTGATAGGCTTCGATCTAAACATCAAGAGAACTCGCTCTGGGCCCAATTCCATAGAGCTGCTTAAGCACAACAACATTTCGCTTACCAGAATAAGGTTACCAGCCAAACTACCATGTCACATGTACAATTGTTGACTGGTATCCTGCTCAGTTCTGCTTAGCAGACAAAGTTGTGCTCTATGAAATTGGGCCCTGGTCTTCGCTAATCCCTATTACCAATGGGGTAGAATGGTTTCTGGTTGTATACAGCCTTTAGACAATGCGAAATGAGATTTAACCCTTAGGAATCAGGCCTGTTTTCGAGGTTTTTGTATGTGTTGCCATTTTATATTTCAAAATCTCCTTTACAGTTTAGAAATCCTATATAATTATGTATCATTGGAAAGCTTACATATAGGGCTTTATTTTGGGGGGAAATGTGGACCTCAAGGAGATTTTGAAAAAAAATTGCAGCCATTTTTAATATGATTTTTCACTATAAAATTTCATATTTTTCATATTTTATGCAAATAACATAAATTTCTCAGCATGAAGGAAAATTTTTGATGCCCTATTTAGAATCTACCATACCAGAGCTTTCTATCTATGAAAAAAAAATCACAATTTTGACCATTCTTGGAAACATAAACAAAAGTGACAGCTGTAACTCCTTCACTGAAAAGTCATACCACTACCGGTCAATGGATCGATGCGTTCATTCAGCATGTCTTCCTCATCACTGTCGAGATCACCATTTTCGTCGCTCTCGTCGACACCCTCAACAAATCTTAATTTTTCTAAGTCTTCAAATCTCTTTCTTTGACATTGGACAGGATTTGCCAACCTTTCAGGCTTCTTTTTAGGCATTATTGCAGAGAAAGAGAGCGTAATAATCCGATAAAGTGTGTGAGGTTGTGCGGAGAAACTTGCATGGGAAACACACACACAAGCTTTTTTCTTGCTGGTGAACAAAGCAATGGTATGGTTTCTGTTTCGCTCTGTATTAGTTTTCATGTAGTTCTTAGGAGGGGTACCATACTATGGTTGGAAAGCTTATTTCTACACCTTTCTGATGGTGCCTGACTCAACCTAAAGAGGGCAGCAGACGCAAAACTACAAATGATTTTAATCATTTAAACAAAAAAACGCACCTTTAATTAAGCACACCATGGAACCTAATATGATAAAATTAGCCATTCAGAGTCGTGTTCACACAAATCTGAAGAAGATTTCAATCATAACTCAATTGTCTTGGGTATTTGTAGTTTATCCCTGTTGTCAACGGATTAAAATGGCTTCTGAATTTATAGAGCCTAAGTATAAATTGCACTCGTTTTTCTCGGCAGTCAGGACGCACAAACTTAGACAGGTCGTTGCAACGATCAAACCCCACAAACCCACACTAACACCCGACAAAAACACAACAATCACCAATGATGGCGGACAATTTCCCTTTACAAAGGTTTTCTGACCAGTGGGACTCGGTGAAAGCTCCCCGTATTGACTCGTAACCTTAATCGTGTATTACAATGTATTAGCATCACAACGGGTGTCCTGACGACTGGGTACCAGGCACACAAATAAAATATTTTGTTCGCATAACAGTCCACAGTAATCATTTTTAGTGGGGGAACACTGTTTAGTGTAGTGTACCGGAGTTGTCGTGTAAGTCCAACAAACACCGACCAGAACTTCTTTCAGTTTACTGTCTGAGAATCACCCTTTGCAAGAGTCAAGTAGAATTGAACGTTTTAAATCAACTATGTACACCAAGATCGTCTCTATCTTCTTAGGTCTGGCGGCCCAGATGTCTGTGGCAACATGTAAATCATTTCATTTAACCTAACAACGTTTACTGTTCCTTTTAAGATGTTGTCTTTGGATCAAGATCAACAAGCATTAAAACAAGTTATACAAATGTCAAATTTACGTCTGTAATGAAAGCTATACTGGTTGTCATGGGAATGTCCTCTAGAGGGCGCTATGGGACAAGTGCCAGCTCTGACATTTTGCAAAATAACTGCTTCATGTTTCAGTCGACTGAAGTCGACCGGCGGATTTTGTTGGAGTACAATTTTATAATACACGTAGCAGGCCTATAATAATAAGGTGCCGTAAATCAAAGGGCCTGTTCATCTCCGTAGACATTGTAAAGCTGTCTTTCAGATAAGAGATAAATCCAACAAATCTATACGAAAGTGTGGGCCAGGTATGACATGTTCTGCCCAATTCTTTTCCATGGGATTCAACAGTGTGGAAATAATATCATAATTACTTCTTGTACAAGTGTACAGTTGAACAATTTACACTAAATTTGCAGAGCTGCAAACTCTCAAAATTTCAGAATCTCCCTGATTATGGAATTTTTCCCTTTTATGTTAAATGTAATTCTAAATATCTTCTTGATTGTTTTACAAAATATTCCTGTTCAATAATGTTTGGCAGCTCTGAATATGCTGTGACATGAAAAAAACCATGTTATCTTCCTTGATTGTGGTACAAAATGTTCCTGTTCAAGATGCACATGTTGGCAGCTCTGAATATGCCGTACATAAAAAAATATACATTTGATCTTTCTGGCAATATGAATAATCATGTACTCTGCATTTCTACATTTTACAGCACAAAACGGGCTACTCCAGTGGGGCATAGTGGTGATGGTTGCTATCATCTAGGGTATCGTGGTCGGTGCAATATTGATATGTGTGTGCTGTGGATGCAACTTGGTATGCAATAAACGTTCACGACATCGCAAATATATTCGCACTCGTGTGCGCACATATTCGCGAATTGTTTCACGACATTGCATACGTGTGCGCACACGTATGCGATATGCGATGTCCCTTCAGGGCCACCATATGCATGGGCAGCCGCCCGCTTACGGTCAGCAGCAGCAACCGATGGTCATGCAGCAGCAGAGACTACGGAATAACATAATAATGTGAGCGTCCTTCGTATACTTGCATTACGCAATCAACCAGCAAATGGTTATAAATAGACCTTATGCACTGACGTCACCACTGTAGAATCGGCCCTCTTGAAACCAACCCCAACCGAGCCAACAACTCGGTTACAGTTTGGTTGTTGAACAGCGGCTGCCGCTCAGAAACGCCCACATGACCGAAGCTCAAACTTATACTTCCGGTCGGTTCACCAGAACGCGCTAGGTGCCATAATGAAGGTATAATGTATATCCAATTAAACCGTTGGGTTTATAAGACCCGCACTTGTACTCCTCGCATTCTTTCCACCTTTTAAGAGGGCGCCCTACTCATGACGTCATGTGCATCAGGTCAACTCACTTTAAGAAGTTGTTTCATTCACTACTGAAGGCTTTTTTAGTCAAGCGATCGTTTTAATTGTTCAAAAATCTCAGTACAGTATATAACAAAATCCTTACTTTAAATTTACTTTTTAACAAAGTTGTTATTCTATAATTCAAACAATTAAATTCTCCCCTATACGCGACAGTGTTGCCTTCATCTATACTTACACCTTCACAATTTTCAAAAATTACGTTACATAAACCACTGTAGAATATTTTTAGCTTTCGTTGCTCGTGATATTCGCAGAATGTTTTAGCATTCGAGTTTGTTTCATGCATTGAATTGAGTTTTAAATGTTTTTATTAAAAATGTGTATATTAATAAAGATTATGTCGTATAGTTCTCATATGTTGATTTAATTGTACACAATTATTGATAATGTTCAAAGTGTTGGCTATTTTAACTTGTGCTCATTAAAGTAACAATGTGTATCATTTTATATCAAAACAAACGACCGGTTTGTTTATTTCATTTTGTACGATAACTGTCTTGTTTGGTTCTCAGACTAACGTCATTGGGCACAGTCATGAAAATTACTTGCGATATGTATAGCAATAGTATGTAGGAAAAATTATGTTTTGTTTGTGTGTCTGTTTTTTTTAGTTTTTTTGTTTTTTTATGAGTACGGCTGTTTGGGGACTCTGGTTAAGGGGAAGAGTGGTGTTGCCTGAAATTTTACTTTATAAGTACAGTGAACCAGGTAAAACGATACTTTTTTGCTTTCTCTGTCAATTTTTTTACCTCTGGCTGGTGCCCGAATTTTCACCAGTGTTTTGCCCGAAATTGGGAAAAGCTGGGTCATGTGACTATGAAAATAAGGAAATTAATTATGACGAATCGATGTATTGTGTTGACATTTATTGTAGTATTGGTCTTTGAATGTCTGATAGAGTCGACTCGAAGACGGCACCAGTAAGGACGTTGATAACTCGCAGAGCATTTTATACCACGACCATAATTACATCACGAAAAGTATTAGGTGTAATTGTTTCTGATAATACGAAATGAGCTCTTACCATTGGGTTTTAGGGAAGCCTGCCCAAAGTCTTGTCTTTTGCATCTTCACATCTAAAGTGCTCTAAAAGTGACAAAATGACAATAATATTACTCGATTGCTGGAAGTTGAACATAAGGCCACATATAAAAAGAATTGTTGATCGTCCCCGCCCGACCGTTCGAAAACGTTTAAATCATAAAAATTGTCCTTTTCAATGATCTTTTCAGTCAAAATTGGCTCCATTTTGCACCACACGCACAGTAACGTTTGAAAAGATGTTTGAAGAAGGTTTTTATTCATGTTGGCAAAGCAAGAACAATTCTTCAAATCATGGGCTACACTGCGTTTTAGTTTTTTGAAAATGTTTACAGAAAATGTCATCTAGGACTAGGCCTATAGGAGTTAAATGGGTTTAACAAAACAAATAAAAACATCAAAAACACACAAACCCTCTGTTTAATAGTGATTGTGATGATTTCTTTATTCTTTTGGCCATGTAAACAAAACTAAATAAACAATAAAAATAAAAACCACCCTCCCTCCCCCACCCCCCGAAAAAAAGGTCGATCAACGTTTTTTTAAAATGTGGCCTAAGGTGGAAGTCATTGTTTTGTAATGCCTGCCAAGTAGTTTAATAGTAAAAGAGTTTCTTTAAAAAGTTTTACAAATTCAAGTTAAAAAGCATCACCAGAGATAGTGCAAGACGTATTACACGTATCACACACATTGAAAACAACAAGAGTTGCAATGGGCGGAGCCCAATTTCGTGGCTCTGCTTACCGCCAACCGTCATCATTTTGGGGGTATTTTGGTACCGTGCCAGCCATTTGTTTAAAGTGGTCGTGGAGAACCTTTTTCTAGTATAATATACAATTTTCATGAACTTAACGTATATAATAGACTTTCTTAATTTCACTAATTATCACTGAGACAGGCGAATTGCTAAATTTGCAGTTTCGCTCAACTGCAAATTTAGCAATTCGCCTGTCATGATAATTAGTGAAATTAAGAAAGTCTATTATATACGTTAAGTTCATGAAAATTGTTGAAAGACGTTTATGCAGTGAATAATGAATGCAATTTCGAAAAAAGAAAACCAGATTTTTACAAATTTTTATTATTTTAAATGACAAATTTGTCATTTCGTGAAAACTGTGTCGATGATTCCATCGCACATTCCATGAAGGTATTCCAGGCTATAATATTAATAGTTCTCAGGTACGTTGGCACTGGTAGGTACATACATTACAATTTTTAAAATAAGCAAAACTTCAAATACTGCAAGGTCACAATTTTATTTCCTTTAACTGTATTTATTTATTTGTTTATTTTTATGTAACTAAGAAATTACTCGCGCTCAACCAATCAACACATGCTACGGTGCACCTTTCAGCCCGCTCACCGTGTTCCCCATAGCAACGACAAGCCGCAGCAATGTAACTTTGATCCCTGACATCAGCGAGTTCATACATTGGAGCTGAAATGTTGTAGGCACGGCGAAATTTCATCGGCGTCATACGAACATGATTCCGCGCAGTATAGCGAGTCAATAACAGTTTCTATGATCTGGGATTTCCCACAGTACGACCACCGAGCAAGCAATCTCACTGTTGCGCAGCAATCACAGAACGACCAGTCGGCTTTGTTCATTGCAGCGCGCTTATGTGTCGCTGTTTTCACAAAGTGAATCGTATTTTTGATAAAGATTTCGCCACAGGAATAACGACTAAAGATTTTCTGCTGTACCTCTTGCAGCAGGACTGCCAACAATCACGGGATATATTATAATGGCGGTGATGGGCAAGAATTCGAGCTCAGTCATAGGCGGTGTGATGTTCGTCCTGCTGGCTATCACTCTGTTTGGTGGGACCAACGCCCTCGGAGTTGGTGAGTTAACCAAATGTTTCAATTCATATAACTGGTACTCACAAGAAAAGAGTATAATTATAAGGTGCAGTTTAGTTATACTATACTAATATATAGCTTATTGATGGAACTGTGTCGTGGATGAGGTTTGAATACGGGATCTCCACGGTAAAACATTGATGTAGAATTCACACGTCCTTAGTTTATACAGTACAGTCTGGTTGGATAGCAGATTTTTAGGCTACTGTTTTTCTTATCATGGTTTCCTGGTGCGTGAATCTTCCAACGGCCATTGGAAGACCGACACAGCAATAAGCACACGAGGGAAATAATTTCTCCTACATAATCTATGATTGCTACCTCACTTTAATGGTTAACGGGACACACCGGTTAACTGTTTATCTAATTTTAGTCATGTTGAATCATAGACAATTATTTCTAGACGGTTTTTTAAATATTATTTTAAACAAAAATATCACGTAATTAACGAGAAATGACCGAAAAAACAAAAGCGGTCAAAGGTCAGCGTATACGCTTTACCAGCCGTTGCAAGTGTCAAATTTACGGGGTACATGCTGTGCAATGTTGCAAGTAGACTGGTGCTCTGTTTATGTAAATGTTTTACTATGGCAAGGCATTAGGATCCAATCTACGTGATCCATCTGAAAGTGTGTATAAACAACGGACACGGAAACCAGTCAACTCGCCCCCCAGCAAAGTCGCCCATTACAAAGCAACCCTCTACAAAGTCGCCCCCTAGCAAAGTCGCCCCTCACATACAAACTCGCCCCTTCTCAAAGTCGCCCCTCACAAGGTAATGCAACAAATTGTTGTGATTGGACTTCAGGGGAGCGAAAGCTATCTTGAGGGAACGAAAGAGGAATTCTGGGACACGAAAGTATATTTCGGGCGAACAAAATTGTATTTCGAGGAAACAAAAGCGGAAACAAAAGCTTTTTTTAAAATCTCATTTTGGGGGAAAAAAGCGTATTTTTAGGGAACGAAAGCATATTTCGAGCGAACGAAAGTATATTTCGGGCGAACAAAATAATATTTCAAGAAAACTAAAGTGTATCTTCAGGGAACGAAAGCGTATTTTTAGGGAACGAAGCGTCTTTCTGGGGAACGAAATCATATTTTTGGGGAAAGAAAGTAAGTTCGAGGGAACGAAAACGTATTTTCTAGGAATAATCTATTTTGTTACCTAGAAAAACACACTTCGTTCACAAAATAAAAAATAATATTTTGTGTGCCAAAATTATGTTGTGATTGAATAAAATAATATTTTGAGGAAACAAAACGATTTTGTTCGGATTTTGTGTCTCGAGGGAGGAAATAGAAACTTCGAGTGAGGTATTTTTTTTTTTCTTTTAATTTTTTTTTTCTTTTTCACCTGTCCCTTCAGTGGCTGCGCTTTTTTTTCTTTTTTTCTTTTGTGGTGGGGGGTCGTTTTTTGATTTTTTTTTTGGGTCACAAAAATTGTTTAAACTAATTGCACCGTCAATATAAAAGTGGTATTCCTATGTATTGACATAAATCTTATTTAATTACCAAGAAATTCAGTAGAAATCAGGGGAAGGAACGTACACAGAGCATTGAAACATTGTGAATTTGAAACAGCGGATTCGATCAGCGAGGTGTACCGACTGGCAAACCCGCAATGACAACAACGTAGTTGGTGGTATGGCTCCCTACCCCTCCCACATGTTCATGAGCTTCCAGGTACAGCTATTTCTTGGCTAGGGGATTTCCGTCGCGCCGAGCCCCACCGAGCCACTCTGCCCGCCAGCTACACGATTGCCCTTGTGTTACGTGTAGCTAGGTCCACGCGGTGTACTGTAAAACACGCTTCCGTTGCTCGGACTCTCTGAAATAAAATCTTACGTTCGATTTTTTTTGTAATTATTTACAAGTTGTATCCATAATTTAAATACGTATTTTCTTTTGTCAAATACTCATGAATACTTGTTTTAAAAAAACAGAGTTGAATTTGGAGCAGCAATTAATTTTTATACCGCTGGAAGTAAAACTAACTCCGAAGATCACGACAGTTATCCGAACCAAAAAGTGGTTCGGATAACCCACGTGACCTTCGTTTTTTGATAAATGCTCAAAAACGGCCAACATTAATGGTTTCTATTAGGAACCGTTCTTCTCCATTCCTGTGGAAGACCTTTGGAGTCATGTTTTAGTCTATTATATAGCCAAAATAGCCCAACGGAGCCAGTGTGTCCCTTTAATACGTTCACTTTTTAGATTTTACTTTCAATTTCCTGCACTGGTGTGATTCCTTCTGAATATTTCCTGATTAAAGTAAAATGATTGTTAACTTCCTGTTTTAAAGTCGTACACGAGTAGCGTTTGGCACATTCATTCTCTTCATGCCACATTCAACAACACTTCCTGAAAATTTCCAACACTTTGAGTCCCGGTTGACATCATGTGAGATGCATCGATAAACTAAGATATAATAATGGTATTGACTTCGGAGAGGGAGAGAGATTATTCCACTTGGATGCTTAGTTTTCAACACAACGATAAGAACAAATAAAAAAATTTAATTATGCTTGTTAAACACATGTTCATCAAATTACGTGTTAACCCGTTGACGAGACAAACAGTAAGTTATAACACTTTCAGACGAAGTATACATACTTCATCAGGGGTTTTGCCTGCAATTTCACGTTTTTTTATTTATTTCAAACTGAATGTTGCTGTACGTTAATTGTTTCGGGGTGGGGAGTTTGCACAATTTTCCTTTATAGTGAATAGCGTATGTAGGAGAGCACAGCTCGGTTTGGGTGTACACAGATACATTTTCCCATACCTAGTAATGTGCCCTAGTAATGTGTCCACCAATTCTCAAAATTATGGTGGCCCTGAAGGGACATCGCATATCGCAAACGTGTGCGCATACGTATGCAATGTCGTGAAACAATTCGCGAATATGTGCGCACACGTATGCAATGTCGTGAAACAATTCGCGAGTATGTGCGCACACGTCTGCGAATATATTTGCGATGTCGTGAATTTTATTGCATACCATGTCGCATACCTTTGAATAAAATGTCTAATGATCTGGGGGGTTTCTTGCCTACAGTGAGATAAGCGGTAGTCATTGCAGCGGTGGTCATTGTTGTGAGGCAAGCGAGGCGGGTGGTTTTTTTTTTTTTTTTTTTTTTTTTTTTTTACGTTTTATTTCATCACGGTAGGACCCATTCAACCCAAGGGTTGGTTTTCAAGGGGCCGTGAGTATACAACTAAACATTAACACGTTAAAACACATCAATAAATTGTATAAACACATCAATATTTGTATTAAATAGAATGCGAAACATGAAATAATTATAAAATTTGTAAAAAGTAAAAAGGACATTCAACTATACACTCTGGTATTTTAAATAGAAAATTAAAAGGTAATTATTTAGACATAATAAAATAATAGGAAAACATATTACATAACAAAATACAAAAAAAAAAATTAAAAAAAATTACATTCTAGGGGTAGTGATTTTGCTTTTGAAATGCTTAATGGTTTTTGCAGTTTGTGTTTCGATGGGCAGAGAGTTCCATGTTAGAGCACCCCTGTAAGTGAAGGTTCGTTTGTAAGATTCTGTTTTTGGTTGAGGTACTGATAATGACAGGTGACTTCGCCTCAGATTATAGCCCGTGTTTTTATACGAGTATTTGCCACTCAGGTATGGTGGCACACGGTCATTTAGAATTTTGTACATCATAACTGCATCGTGGATGCGTCTCTTCTCACTCAGAGTAATCCAGCTAAGCTCATTTAAATTGACACTATCGGTATGGCGAGACTTGGCCTGGTGCCAAGTTCCTGGGTACACATTATTGTACAGTCATGCTTACAGGAGCCTGACTGTAGTGCCACGTACTCCCTAGGTCACTAACAAATTGTCCGCAACTATGACATCACCCCAAAGGTATGCGACATGGTATGCAATAAAATTCACGACATCGCAAATATATTCGCAGACGTGTGCGCACATATTCGCGAATTGTTTCACGACATTGCATACGTGTGCGCACATATTCGCGAATTGTTTCACGACATTGCATACGTGTGCGCACATATTCGCGAATTGTTTCACGACATTGCATACGTGTGCGCACACATTCGCGATTTGTTTCACGACATTGCATACGTGTGCGCACATATTTGCGAATTGTTTCACGACATTGCATACGTGTGCACACACGTTTGCGATATGCGATGTCCCTTCAGGGCCACCATACAAAATAGCTAATGGAGGTAGGCGAGGCCTATGTCAAACCATGACGTCATCTTAATCCAAAATTATTACCCCGTTTACAACAAAATAACATTTTTGAATCTCAATTTTGTTCCAGAAACTGTGGGTGATTACTACAATGACGTCGTCAATGACTTCAACGACCTGAATAATCAAATTCATGACACCATCTACCCCAACGACAACCCCCTCATGCAGTGGGGCATGGGGGTGTTTATCGCCATCATCGTCGGCATTGTAGTCATCGTGGTCCTGATCCTCGTCTGCTGCTGTTGCATGTGCTACCACTGCTGCTGCAAGACCAGCTCTCCCCCGTACACCACCCTGGTCGTGTCCAACAGCCAGCCTCACCCAATGGCTCAGCCAAACCATGGAGCCCAGATGCAACCGCCACCCTTCGCACAACAACAGCCTTATGCCATCAAACACTAGGCTGGGCCTTGTTTCATAGAGCTAATCAGCACAACTCACATGCATACAACTATAGCCAAATATAATAGGACACCACTCATAAACAGTATACCAGTCACAAACAATTATTGAAATTTCACTTTATGCGAACTGTCATTTTGGTGGGCAACTTTCAACTTAACCTTTGTGTTTACCAATTTGGGGGTGGGTTGTGGGCAGGGGCAAAATATGTCCTAGGTCTATATCTCTCCTATAGCCATCAAGCACTAAGCTGGGCCTTATTTCATAGAGCTATCAGCACAACTCATACAACTATAGCCGATTACAATAGGCAACCAGCCATAAACACGGCATACCTGTCACAAATAATTATTGTACTTTCACTTTACGCGGACTGTCATTTTGGTGGGCAACCTTCAACTAATTATACTTTTATGTTTACCAAGGTGGTGGTGGGGTGTGGGTGGGGGCATAATGTGTGTTAATAGGTCTATATCTTTCCCTAAAGCCCCCGTACTAAAAAAAATTTTTTTTTTGGAAGGGAATGAGTATACAAGGAAACGATGCTGCCATTGAGCGAAACGGTGTCCATATAGGCTAATAGTAGTGGTCAGGGTTAGCTCTATGCAAATCAGCTGTTTTTTGCACTGAGCTTAAAGCTCATAACATTTTCTAAACTTTCTTAAGAAATAGACCAATGAGTTGTTGTCTATATAAAAGCAAGATAGGATTTTCATTAGTTGTGCGAAATTGTATTTTCCGTAATTTTCATTTATTCTGCATGTACACAGAATGTAAAGCTTAAGGTTTGGTGTCGTTTGTTATACCTCAATTGAAGGTTAGTTTTTAAGAGAACCCAACGCTTGTTGTTGCTATTTCATTGTTGTTCGTTGTTACATTTTATGTGATAGGCTTCGATCTAAACATCAAGAGATCGAACTCGCTCTGGTTTTCGCTAATCCCTATTATCCAATGGGGTGGAATGGTTTCTGGTTGTATACAGCCTTAGATATTGTATAAATGCGAAATAAGATTTAAACAAAAAACGCACCTTTAATTAAGCACAGCATGTAAACCTAGTATGATAAAATTAGCCCTTCAGAGTCGTGTTCACACAAATCTGAAGAAGATTTCAATCATAACTCAATTTTCTTGGGTATTTGTAGTTTATCCCTGTTGTCAACGGGTTAGAATGGCATCTGATTTTACAGAGCCTAAGTAATAGGATTTGAAAAAACAGCTTTAATTAATAAGGACAACATGGTGCTTCATGTCCTTGATCAAACTATCCCTTTACAGCTGGGCGCAATCTTTGAAAATGCGCGCACGCAATTTGCTAACTAAAGTCTGCCGACACACACAAATAAAATTGCGCGGTTAGGACACGGAATTGACCATGGGCAGCGCGCCGTATCGATTCCTCTCGTTGCTAACCCCTAGAAGGGAGGTGCTGAAAGTCACACTTCCAGGGGTTACGATCGAGCAAGGTGAACGACAAAGATCGCGCGGTGTTCAAAGTTTGCTCCCGAGCTATCCTGCACAAATTGCAAAACCATGCAAGGAAACATAATATATGCGCCGAAAAATCATGAAAGGACAGTTGACTGTGAGCCTGGCTGAGCGTGTAGACTGTGCCGGATGTTATGATGTAAATAATTATTTAGACTGTGGGGCGTGGCTAAAACCTTAATTTACATACTAAACGATTATTTATATATAATGAATGCAACGCACAGTCATTATTTAGTATATCATAGCCTCGTTCACTTAGTTGTAAAAGAATAGTTTCCATTATTTATATATAATTGTGTGGTTAAACATTCTTTATTTACAAACAAATCTTGTCCGCCGATATTATTTATATATAAGTATAATGATCCGCGAAATTATATGTATATAATGAAAGCTGCCTAACAATTATTTATTATACAATGTTTGTTTTTTGTTTTTTTTTACAATTCATTTCGTCTGGCTTGTGTTTCTGCTAATATTTTAATACTTTTGCTTGCCATCTTTTGTTTACTTTTTACTGCAATATTAGATTTATGTGAATTATAATAAACATTTTTATTCTTTAAATGAGCAAGGTCTGGGAGGGCACATCTTTTTTCATGACATTTTTTTTTACTTTTGCCTTTCCCTGGACGGCCTCTGCTAGAATAATGTATTGTCCAAATAATTAAAATAGAATAAAAATAAAATTTGAATTAGATATTATATAATGAATTATTCGTAAATAATTGCGTTAACTAATAAATTTACACTTGGCGCCTCATAGTAATGCCAGTCAATAACAGTTTCTATGATCTGGGATTTCCCATAGACAGCAACAACTCACAGTTGCGCAGCAATCACAGAACGACCAGTCGGCTTTGTTCATTGCAGCTTATGTGTCGCTGTTTGATAAATGTTTCGCCACAGGAATAACGACTAACGATTTCTGCTGTACCTCTTGTTTTTGCAGCAGGACTGCCAATAATCACGGGATACTATAATGTCTGTTGAACATTTTAAGTGCGTTCCGGTCCTATTTTCTTTGCATGTCCTTGAAAAAACTTTCTCTAATAAAAATGATCAAAGCCATTCTTATAGGACTATAGCGCATGAGGTCATTATGCACTGTGATGCGTAGGCCTATTATCGAATAGGGGCCTACTATCACAAATTTGCTGTGTTTTTCGTGATCTCACACACATGATCTCATCTCATGACGCGCTTGCACACGGCCTCAGTCATGTATGATTTCACTCTTTCCTAAGCATAATATTACACATTAATTTGTAATAAAGTGTGCTTTATCAGTTTTGACAGATTTTATGGGAACAAAACACTTCGGATTTATCACGGAGTCTTTCTCACTCGACCGAGGCATGGGCGCCGCCATGTTTGTTTTGGGCGTCACATAACCTATGACCTAGGTTGTGATTGGCGAATTTGGATCACATGGTGTCTGTGTGCGCAGGTATTTCAAAATGTAACGAGCCGACGTATCACCACCGTAAACAGTGCTCGATCGCTGTCGATTATCTAGTGCAATGTTTGGTCGTTAATTTCTCAAATTTGACAGGCGTTTTTGTGGAGAACTTTTCGGAATCGTAATCTCCAGCAATTACTCTGTTGGAGTTCTCTTAGACCCACAGGGGTCGGAACGGGACGAGAAGATACAGTTTACCCCGTATGGCCTAAAGTGATCATGTATGGGCAGCCGCCCGCTTACGGTCGGCAGCAGCAACAGATGGTCGTGCAGCAGCAACCGATGGTCATGCAGCAGCAGAGACCTTACGGTGTGACGTATTAATGTTAGCCAGGCCAGCATTATAAACCCATCACAGCTACAGTACAAGCCATCTACAATCCGATTGATGAACCAGCATGTTTGCATGTTTGCTGGTTATTTCTGAGTCCTGTCCATTCGATGCATGATACCCAGTAACATAACAAACTGTTTCTTGTTTGGGTCGTGGTAGAACAGGGCAGTGACGTATGCGGGTAAAGAATTCAGGGTGAGACTGGACTTGTTGACGCAACAGAGGGCTTGTTGGTTTGAATATGGTTGGAACAACTTGATGAGTGACCCCTTCTTGCTAATGAAAATTTTCAGCTGATCGGCCGATGTCCTCTATTATAAACATTTGTTTATTGCCATAAAAAGCTGAACATCGGTAGACTTATAGTTAGGTGGGCTTCCTCCTTTTTGAAATTACAAAGTTGCAAAGAGCACCCTAAGGCCAGTTAATCTGCATCTTTTAATTTGTTTTTCTTTTTCTACAATTAAGAAACTCAAAATAATTCAAAGTTTAATTCTGTATGTGAGACTCTGGCATTAAGGCATATTATGTATGGTTTGGTCGGAACAGCGGCTGCCGCTCAGAAACGCCCACATGACCGAAGCTTAAACTTAATATACTTCCGGTCGGGTCACCAGAAAGCGATTAATGCGTCATGAAGGCATAATGTATATCCAATGAAACCATTGGGTTTGTATAAGACCAGCGCTTGTCTTACTCCTCGCATTCGTTCGACCTCTTAAGAGGGCGCCCTACTCATGACGTCATGTGCATAAGGTCAACTCACTTTAAGAAGTTGTTTCATTCACTATACAGAAGGCTTTTTTAGTCGAGCAATCTTTTTAGTAATTCAAAAATTTCAGTACATTATTTAATTAAATCTTTACTTTAAATTTACTTTTTTTTCTATAATTCAAACAGTTAAATATTCTCCCCTATACGCGACAGTGTTGCCTACGTCTATACTTACACCTTCACAATTCTCAAAAGTTATGTTACAAAATCACTGTACAATAGTTTTCACTTTCGTTGCACGTGATATTCGCAGAATTGTTTTTAATTCAATTTTGTTTAGGCCTATTGCATTGAATTGAGTTTTTAACACTTTTATTAAAAATTTGTATATCAATAATGATTAGTCGTAGTCTTCGTATGTCGATTTAATTGTGCATGTGCAATTTTTTGTATGTGTTCAAAGTGTCAACTATTTTAACTTAATCGTGTGCTGATTAAAGTAACAATGTTTGTCTTTTTTATATCAAAATAAGTGACTGGTTTGTTTATTTCATTTTGTTATTACGATATTTATCTTGTTCGGTTCTCAGACTAAAGTGTCATTGGGCACAGTCATGAAAATTACTTGCGATATGTACAGTGCAATAGTATGTAGGAAAAATTATGTTTTGTTTGTGTGTTTGTTTGTTGTTGTTTTGGGGGGTTTTGTGAGTATGGCTGTTTGGGGACTCTGGTTAAGGGGAAGAGTGGTTTATTTGCCTGAAATTTACGTTACAAGTACAGTGTACTTACTACTAATACCAGGTAAAAAGATAACAATTTGCTTTCAGATAACAATTTTTTACTTCTTGCTGGTGCATGAATTTTCCCCACTGCCCGAAATTGGGGAAAACCTGGGTCATGTGATTATGAAAATAAGGAATTTAATCATTACGAATCGATGTAGACCTGTTGTGTAATCAATACATTTATTGTAGTATTGGTCTTTGAATGTCTGATAGAGTCGACTCGAAGACGGCACCAGTAAGGACGTTGATAACTCGCAGAGCATTTTATACCACGACCATAATTACATCACGAAAAGTATTAGGTGTAATTGTTTCTGATAATACGAAATGAGCTCTTACCATTGGGTTTTAGGGAAGCCTGCCCAAAGTCTTGTCTTTTGCATCTTCACATCTAAAGTGCTCTAAAAGTGACAAAATGACAATAATATTACTCGATTGCTGGAAGTTGAACATAAGGTATATGGAAGTCATTTGTTTTGTAATGCCTGCCAAGTAGTTTAAATATAAAAGAGTTTCTTTAAAAAGTTTTTCAAATTCAAGTTAAAAAGCATCAACCAGAGATACAGTGCAAGACGTATTATACGTATTACACACATTGAAAACAACAAGAGTTGCGATGGGCGGAGCCCAATTTCGTGGCATTGTTTACTGCCGAATTCTGTGCTTGCTATTCTTCACTAACAGGGTAAGCGAAGAATGCCTATACTAGTAACGCGGAGTAAGCACGTATACTCAAGCAGAAATTCCCGCTGCTATAAACCTGTAAAACACGCTTCTCGTAGGCGCTTTAAAGGTGCTGTATACGTTTGGTAATTGATTGTTTTAATCCTATATAAATGTAGGTATATACAATAAAACTAACCTGTGAAATTTTCACTTCAAAAGGTGGTCGCGTTTTAAACCGGAGCGAATATTTCCACGCAGGAAGAATGTTCCCTACAGGAATACACAATCTGAGAAGCGTTACGGCCGTTATAACGCTTCTCAGATTCAAATTTTGTGGGATAAAAAGTTATATATTTTCCACAACCGTAGTACTTCGAAGTGAAAGGTTTCTCAGAATGGATTATACTACCCAAAGCTGCTGTACTTCTTACCAAGTAAGCTTTTATTGCCATTAATTTGCAGAGTCATTACCAAACGTACAGACCATTTAAAGCGCAGATTCTTTGCTTACGGTACTCCTCGAACAGAGACGATCAGACTCTAAACTTAGTTATAGTTTGAGAATTGGTTCATTCAAAACGAGGACGTGGTTCCATAACTCAGACGCTTTTTATATCAACATTAGCACTTAAAAGCACTAAATCATTCTGTAATTTTGATTTTAAAATTGATGCACATTATCATTAGTCTCTGTAGGTTGACCGTGAAAATGTTGAAGACTTTAGACGGCTCCTTAATTAGGGTAGACTGACTGAGCCTGAACAAATTTCGTTTCTAAACGGTTCTGCGCGTGGTATGGAGGGGTACATAGTGATATTGCCCCTTCGGATTGTCTTTTACAACATTTCAAACAGTATTCCTTATATTCACAATTGTTCTTCATATTCTTTTTGGATATAACTAAGGTCACAGAATTCGACACTTCCTGTGTACGCCAACCTTCATCATCTTGGGTATTTTGGTACCGTGCCAGCGATTTGTTTAAAGTGGTCGAGTAGATCCTTTTCTAGTGGAGCGAAACTGCAAATTTAGCAATTCGCCTGTCATGATAATTAGTGCAATTAAGAAAGTCTATTATTCACGTTAAAGTCATGAAACTTGTTGAAAGACGTTTATGCAGTGAATAATTAATGCAATTTCGAAAAAAGAAAACCAGATTTTTACAAATTTTTATTATTTTAAATGACAAATTTGTCATTTCGTGAAAACTGTGTCGATGATTCTATCGCACATTCCATGAAGGTATTCCAGGCTATAATAGTTCTCAGGTACGTTGGCACTGGTAGGTACATACATTACACAATTTTAAATAAGCAAAACTTCAAATACTGCAAGGTCACAATTTTATTTCCCTTTAACTTGGTTTATTAGTTTGTTTATTTTTATATAATTTTTTGTTTTCGAAATTACTCGCGCTCAACCAATCAACACATGCTCCGGTACACCTTTAAGTCTGCCCGCCGTGTTCCTCATAGAAACGACAAGCCACAGCGATGCAACTTTGATCACTGACATCAGCGAGTTCATACATTGGAGCTGAAATGTTGTAGGCACGGCGAAATTTCATCGGCGTCATACGAACATGATTCCGCGCAGTATAGCGAGTCAATAACAGTTTCTATTATCTGGGATTTCCCACAGTACGACCACCGAGCAAGCAATCTCACAGTTGCGCAGCAATCACAGATTGACCAGTCGGCTTTGTTCATTGTAACTTATGTGTCGCTGTTTTCACAAAGTGAATCATATTGTTTGATAAAGATTTCGCCACAGGAATAACGACTAAAGATTTTCTGCTGTACCTCTTGTATTTTGCAGCAGGACTGCCAACAATCACGGGATATATTATAATGGCGGTGATGGGCAAGAATTCGAGCTCAGTCATAGGCGGTGTGATGTTCTTCCTGCTGGCTATCACTCTGTTTGGTGGGACCAACGCCCTCGGAGTTGGTGAGTTAACCAAATGTTTCAATTCATAACTGGTACTCACAAGAAAAGAGTATATTTAGGTGCAGTTTAAGTACAATATGATACTGTAGAACGTATTGATGGAACTTTGCATGTCATGGATGAAGTTTGAATAAGGGATCTCCACGGTGAAATATTGATGTCTGGTTGTGTGGCAGAATTTTAGGCTACGCAATGTTTTTCGTAATGGTTTTCTGGTGCGTGAATCTACCAACGGCCATTGGAAAACCAACACGAACATAAGCACACGAGGGAAATAATTTCTCCTACACAATCAGTGTGGACGAATTTTTAATGTTGACTTTTAAGATTTTACTATCAATTTCCTGCACTGGTGTGATTCCTTCTGAATATTTCCCGATTAAAGTAAATTGATTGTTAACTTCCTGTTTTGAAGTCGTACACGAGTAGCGTTTGCCCACATTCATTCTCTTTCTGCCACATTCAACAACACTTCCTGAAAATGTCTCCGTTTCCTTCCTGCATGGCTAACTTCCAACACTTTGAGTCCCGGTTGACTCCATGTGAGATGCATCGATAAACTAAGATATAATATGGTATTGACTTCGGAGAGGGAGAGAGATTATTCCACTTGCCTCGTTATCAATACAACGATAACACCAAACAAAAATGTAATTATAATAGTTAAAACACATGTTCATCAAATTACGAGACAAACAGTGTATAATTATAATTATTATAATACTTACATACGAAGTAGTCATGCTTTATCAGGGATTCTGCATGCACTTTCGTGTTTTTATTTCAAACTAAATGTTGGTGTATACGTTAATTGTTTCGAGGTGGGGGATGGTTGCACAATTTTCCTTTCTGAGATATGGTGGACAATTTATGTAGGAGAGCACAGCTCGGTTTGGGTGTATACAAACATATTTTCCCAGACTTAATATAATAAAAGTGCTCTAGTTATAAGTGTCGATCATTTCTCAAAATGGCTGATGGAGGTAGGCGAGGCCTATGTCAAACCATGACGTCATCTTATCTAAAATGATTACCCCGTAAAAAAAATAATTATAACATTTTTGAATCTCAATTTTGTTCCAGACACTGTGGGCGATTACTACAATGACGTCGTCAATGACCTCAACGACCTGAATAATCAAATCCATGACACCTTATACCCCAACGAGAACCCCCTCATGCGGTGGGGCATGGGGGTGTTTATCGCCATCATCGTCGGCATTGTAGTCATCGCGATCCTGATCCTCGTCTGCTGCTTTTGCATGTGCTACCACTGCTGCTGCAAGACCAGCCCTCCCCCGTACACCACCCTGGTCGTGGCCAACAACCAGCCTCACCCAATGGCTCAGCCAAACCTTGGAGGCCAGATTAATATGCAGCCGGCACCCTTCGCACAACAACAGCCTTATATCATCAAACAGTAAACTGGGCCTTATTTCATAGAGCTAATCAGCACAACTCACATGCATACAACTATATAAATAGCCGGACACCACTAGTATACCAGTCACAACAAATTATTGTACTTTCACTTTATGCGGACTGTCATTTTGGTGGGCAACCTTCAACTTAACTTTTGTGTTTACCAATTTGGGGAAGGGTTGTGGGCGGGGGCAAATGTTTTCTAATAGGTACATATCTTTCCCTAAAGCGCCCGTACTAAAAAAAAAGAAGAAAATTGAAGAGCGTGAGTATGCAAGGAAACAATGCTGCTATTGAGCGAAACTGTGTCCATATAGGCTAATACTTGTGGTCAGGGTTAGCTCTATGCAAATCAGCTGTTTTTTGCACTGAGCTTAAAGCTCATAACATTTTCTTAACTTTCTTAAGAAATAGACCAATGAGTTGTTGTCTATATAAAAGCAAGATAGGATTTTCATTAGTTGTGCGAAATTGTATTTTCCGTAATTTTCAGTTATTCTATATGTACACAGAATGTAACGCTTAAGGTTTGGTGCCGTTTGTTATACCTCAATTGAAGGTTAGTTTTTAAGAGAACCCAACGCTTGTTTCTATTTCATTGTTTTTCGTTGTTGCATTTTATGTGACTCGCGAAAAGGCCGCCTTCGGCGGCCTTTCGCGAGGCTGTAGTTCCCTGTTTCAGTAAGTTTTTGTTTTTTGAATGCAGAAAAAAAAATGATTAAAAAAAACAAAAAAAACAGAACAATAACAAGAGGTGTTCGTGCTCATATTGCACGAACACCTAAAAAAAGGGGGAAAAACCAGAGAAGTTTATGGGAAAATGATTATATTATATCCTGGATTTTCCAATGCCTCGGGGAGGCAATAATATGGAGTGACCAACCTCAAACCATGTTACATTTGTACACTGATTTTTGAAAGTTGTAAGTTTGTGACTCTTTAGTCTGTCAAACACGATGGATGGATGAAAGTTCAGCGCAGATTTGGACCGAAAATTACTGCTTTGCTCAAAATAGTAACAAACACAATCGAACATTTCAATATGAACCGTGTGCATCTCCGGTCTATTTTTTAGCAACCTAAATGCCCCACAGGATTAAAAACCAGAGATAAAACTCAATGAGCAAAAAACTCTGGAAACCCTTGTGGCTATCAGCAAATTGTAGGCCCTAAGGTTCGCTTTTTGATACTAACAACAAAATTCTGACCGTTTTCAAATGCATTCCAATGTGTTCTAAACTGAACCGAAGTCGCAAGCTAGAATGATCATCCAGTTACGCTACCTCCACATTCTTCAAAAAACAAAATTCCAAATACCTACTTTTGTTCCTCGCATACCAACCTTTCGGAATGCTTTTGTTAACCGATCAGACACATTTTGCCTGCTATACAACCGTAACGCAGGCTAATAAACTTCGTTGCGCATGTTTTCGTATTTCATAAGCCGCGCTTTCATACCTTGCGTTCGTTCATCCTCTTTCAATAAAAATATGGTAAATAAATAAATTTTTGAAACACGAAGAAAATTAAAAAAATCGAACCCCCTTAGTATGATCACCGGACCGAAAAAAAGCCGTACGAAAATTTGCAGCCCGATCTATACAGGCACCTGGGAGTTTTTCTTACACAAACAGACATGTTACTTGCATATGGATGGATGGATGGATATAGGCTTCGATCTAAACATCAAGAGAACTCGCTCTGGTCTTCGCTAATCCCTATTATCAATGGGATGGAATGGTTTCTGGTTGTATACAGCCTTTAGACAATGCGAAATAAGATTAAACAAAAAACGCACCTTTAATTAAGCACGGCATGGAACCTATGATGAAATGAGCCCTTAAGATTTCAATCATAACTCAGTTTTCTTGGGTATTTGTAGTTTATCCCTGTTGCCAAGGGGTTAAAATGGCTTCTGAATTTATAGAGCCTAAGTATAAACAAGAAATAGGATTTGAACAAAAACTAAGCTCCAATTAATAAACACAACATGGAGCTTAATGTCCTTGATCAATTTATCCCTTCACAGTCGGGTTCACACAACTCTGAAACAACTTTTAAAAGAAATCTAAATTTTCTGCGTTTTCTATATATATTATTGTCTTGTTTTTGTTTTGTGGCTGTCCTAAATGGCGCCAAATTGGGACAACAAATGTTCGTGTGTTTCAAGTGTAAACTTATTTCAACCAATCAACGGCTTTTATACTTCCGTTTGTTAAAATGTTTTTTTATTCTCATCGTTGATCTATACTTTTTAATAAAGTTCCCCTTTCTGAGTGTTAAATATAAATGTATTCTTAGTTGTTCATTTCCGTGTAGGCCTATACGGAGTCTTTACTTACAAACAATTGTATAAGGGAGCACTTGCCTTCAAAGAAATCTCTCAAATGTTGCTGTTTGGAATTACTCCTTATCCTTTTTAAGAGTTGTTCATGCTCTTATTAAAGGGACACGTTGCCTTCGGATTGGGCGCTTTGGGCTGTAACAAGCGTTTGATGTGAAATGAACACGGTCGGAAAGATGTTTTAAAAGTAGAATATAATGATCCACACAAACATTCCTCAAAACTGTGTGGTTTTCCTTTTATTCGTGAACTAAAACGGTCCGCCATTTATGGGAGTCAAGATTTTGACTCCCATAAATGGCCGACGTGTTCCTACTAGTCTTATTTCCAGTCGTAAAACGATCGGATCAGAGTGCTGCTGTGATGTGCCGTGTCTAAGTCCTCATCCCTCCTGTCCACAATAAACATTTGGTATAAACAACACCGGTTGTTTCTCTCGGTTAGTCCCATGACAGTTTTCTTACCCTGATTGACGAGGTTTCTTCTTTTTGGACACTAAATCTGTTTTTTGTGGTGATCCATTTTGACATATGAACGGTGTAGGTGTTTTACATACACCATGGAGGTAGGTTAGGGCCTACATACAAACCGAGCTACCTGAAGCTACGCTGCGTATTCGCGGAATAACCAGCCAAATATTCCGAAAATAGAATACATGCAACACAGGGATGTGAACAGATGAGCCATATTATACTCACCTCCCTGTACTTCATGTGTTCTATTTTCAGAATATGCGGCTGGTTATTCCGCGAATACGCGGCTGGCAATTTCGGGCCCAATACTGTGCTAGCTTCAGAGGTAGAGAATGGTATGTTACCCAGTGTTCATCTGATAGGTTTACCAAGCCACTGGCTACGGCAACAGCCTAACTACTGTTCATCGCGGATTTTGCCATTACATGGACCATGGTATTTACGGCTGGAAATGTTGCACGGGAAAGATGTCGAGGGGTCAGAGGCCAATGTTGTTGTTTTTAATCACCATTCACTAATTATTACACATTAATACATACCTCGGATAGTTTGTGCATTCTGATTGGTCGAGGACTGGTCACGTGGGGGTGTATTAACATGTGATAATAGACCGGCTCTGTAAACTAGCAAATAAATGGCCCCTAAACAAGCACAATGTTGTGTAAAAGTTCGTTTTGCACCGTGCTTGCTGTGCGGAAACTATCAAATCTGTTTCTTTGCGCGTATTGTTTTTGGTTATTTTTACGAGGACGGACAGGATGGTGCCGCGTGTACGCGCATACCACGCGTGTTCGTGCATACCACGCGCGTATGCATAAAGCACAGACAATGTATCATTTTGGTAGCTGGTACGTGCATGAAGCCAAGGTAATGCAAAGCATAAAGCCGTACACCAACCAAAGTGTTTCTATTTATAGTGCTGTTACTTTAAAAGTCTGGTTCTTCAAAATATGCACATTTCTGATATAGTTAATTAAGTGCAGGGGACTAGGAGCCACGCAAAAGTTGAACAGCCAAAAGAATGGCCCCTGAACATGAGTGGATTATTTCCAAAATTTACGGCGAAAGAAAAATCACAAATTCTGATGATTACTACCCTTTTTCTTCGTTAAAGGTATTTATTAATGGCAATAACAGTGTGGGTAGCCGGTCTTCACTGCGTGGTAATGACCTTGGTTGGTGGCTGGCCGCTGTTAATGGACCTCGCCTTCGGCTCGGTCCATTAACAGCGGCCAGCCACCACCCCGGTCACCACCCCTTCATGAGATTTGAAGGCAACGTGTCCCTTTAAACACCTACAGTGTGTTGTAATTAGTGAGTAGTGGTTACAATTTTTATTATGCCACTGGAAACCAGTGTTGTATGACTCGAGTCCAGGACTCGGACTCGAGTCCGTCTCGAGTCACAATTTCGGTGACTCGGACTTGACTCGAGTCACGTCTGCAAAAGACTCGGACTCGGACTCGGACTCGACTATCATGACTCGGACTTGTCCCCGAGGACTCGTGACTCGAGTCACGTATTTTCACAAACAATACCTTTTTTAAATATTAAAAACAATTCCGACGATCCGATCGTCATTCCCGGAGTGCACATGTCATAGAGTTAACATCTAGCACAATAAATAAGTACTGTCGTATGGTGTTGCAAGTATCGTGATTATTGTGTAGATGGCCATCTAAGTACAGCGCGTGTATGTTCGATTCGTATGTTCAGTACGCATAACCCTTTCAGTACCGCCGTGCCATAGCGGCTCAAAAAAACATCCCACTTGGTGACCAATGAGTCCGTATGGCACGTAATTATTTTCATTCTTGGTGACCAATGACTGGCACATCGACCAAAAGTAATTTATCAAAATGTTAATAGCGCCCTCAATCGCCTGCGTCCATCTCCCCGGCAACAAGCTGCCCGCGTGTGCCCTGAAGCGTCGCAAGTTTTAAAATTTAAGCGGGATCGTTAAGCGTCCCCCCACGCATTCTCGAGTAAGAGATCATTCTGACAACATGGCCGATGAAAATGAAAAGATTTTGGAAGAAATTTTCGCAGACAGTGGTTCAGAAATGTCATCTGACGAGGAATCGCCTCTTGAGGACTCGGAGACGTCAGAAGACAGTGAGGATACAGAGCCGAGGGCCTCGACATCAACAGCAACATTAACCTCTTCTAAGAAGGGTAAGAAGACCAAGTATAAGCCGAATTTCAGGTGTGGATGGCGTGAAGCCAACTCTTACACACGGCGACCGCCTGTTAAATTTACAGCAAACACCGGGGCTACAGAAGACTTCAGTTCGTTCTCCCCCATACAAATCTTCAAACTGTACTTTTGTGAAGCAGTGTGGCAGATTATGGTACTAGAGACTAATCGTTATGCTGAACAAATATTGGGAGCGGGGGCAGAAAATAAGGGTGCTTGGAGACCAACTAATGTACCTGAAATGATGGCATTCGTGGCCCTACTTCTTTGCATGGGAATCAACAAAAGGCCTCGTTACTCCATGCATTGGTCCAGGTCTGAAATTCTACGAAGTCCCCTGTACTCGGCAACCATGGCTCGTAACCGATTTACTGCAATCCTAAGATTTTTTCACCTCGCCAATAACAGAGATGTCGAGGGCGACTCTCCCCGTGACAAACTTGCTAAATTACGCCCAGTGTTAAACATTGTACTACCATCATTCCTCCGGGTGTACCAGCCGGGACGAAGCCTTTCACCGGACGAGACGATGGTCAAATTCAAAGGACGACTGAGCTTCAAGCAGTACATGCCAAGAAAAGCCGCAAAATGGGGATTGAAATCTTTCTCATTGAACGAATCCGACACAGGGTACACATGTGCCTGGGAGTTGTTCACAGGATCGCAGCCCAGGTCCCCACAAGGACAGTCCTCTGTGAGTGATCCTGAGACAAACCATCCATCCGAAATAGGGGCACCAGGCAACGTAGTATTGAATCTTTTGCAGGGACTCGAAAATAAAAGACATTGCATCTACATGGACAATTGGTTTAGTAGCCCGGCTCTGTTCGCAAAGTTGTCTGAGCTAGGATTCGGAGCTTGTGGAACTGTGCGCTATACCACCCTAGGGATACCCGACGTAGCAAACTCCAAGAAATTTCCTATGAAAAGCGGTGCAGATCCAAAATTTTATCAGAAAGCAGGCCAACTATGCGTTATGTGGCAGGACACAAAACGTGTCACTCTCCTCTCAAACTATGGCGATTGCAGTGTCACTAGTAAAAAGATTCGGAGCCGGAAAACTTCAACAGGACTTCGTCATATCAAAAAACCGTGCATTAGTCGAGGATTACAATAAATACATGGGGGGCACGGATCTGGCAGGACAATTATGCACGTACTATACTCATACCCACAAAACATTCAAATGGTGGAAACGTGTATTTATGACAATCCTAGACATATGTTTGCTTAATGCTAATGTCGTATACAACAGCATCCATACAAACAAGAGCTTGTCTACTTTGGATTTTCGGGTCAAGGTGATAGAGGCACTTATTTCAAGCTTCGAGAACAACCCAGTTGACCATGCCCGTCAAGTGTCAAGTGCTTCAAACGCCCTTTCAACTCAGCACTTTCCGGGTCCGAATGTTGGCGGGAAGAAACGTGACTGTGTTGTATGCAGTTCCACCTCTAATCGGAAACAAACTCGCATGATTTGTAAGCAGTGTATCAAGCCAATGTGTGTTATACCATGCTTTGAGAAATTCCACACCAAGCGATAAATTAGGTCAACAATTAAACTATAAAGTTAATGATGTAAAAAATGTGTAAAGCTGTTATACCATTATTGGAGAATTTCTACACCAAGCGAATAATTTTCAATACTTTATGAAAACTCCTCCCCCCCCCCCCCCCCCCCCCCGCTACAATGTTGAATCCCACAATCGCATGCCTGCCAACAATCAACATTGAGGCCGGGGGGGGGAATGGTACTTAGAAAATAAAAGTAAAAAGTATAGCACTTTGGCAAAATTAAATGTTAGTTCCTTCTTTACATATTGGTTCATGATAGGTGTAAATTTGATTTGAGGAGTAATTTTTGTCCAGTTCATATTGTGCGTAATCAAAACTCTCTTGTTTTTATTGAATGTGCAATCCTATGAGCGGGTTTTTTGGGGGGTGCTTCAAAAGGAATTTATTAAAACATTATGTTTATTTTAGGTTTCAGAAACAAATTTTTAAATAATCAAAATGGCCGACTTAAGCAACTGTACCACATTGTTTGTATTTGGTCTCATTGGGTTCCTGCATCCTCAAAACCTGGCAATATTTTATGTTACGGGCCAAAACCAAATTGATTGGCGGCCATTTTTATTATTAAAATGGCCGCCTTAACCGACTGATCCAATAATTTAATTATGTGTCTTGTTGGGTTCCTGGATCCTTAATACATTCCAGTTTCCAACATTGAGGCGGGGGGGAGGATGGTACTTAGAAAATACAAGTATAGCACTTTGGAAATATTTTATGTTAGTTCCTTCTTTACATATTGGTTAATGCTAGGTAAAACATTAATTTGAGGAGTTATTTTGTTCGAGTAACGTTCATATTGTGCTTAATCAAACTTCTATTGTTTATTTGTAACGTATAATACCGGTGAATCCTATGAGCGCTAATCCAAGTTTCCTACATTGAGGCGGGGGGGGGGGGGGGTGGGTAGGATGATTGTTTGAAAGTACAAGTATAGCACTTTGGCTATATATAATTTTATTTAATGCGAGTTCCTTCTTTGTCATTAAATGTGGTAAAAAAAAAATTAGGATTAAAACCTTCTGTTTATTATTTTTTTCATAAACCAATGTTATAATAATCAAAATGGCCGCCTTTTAAAAGCGACTGAACCACCATTTGTGTATTTGCTCTCATTGGGTTCCTTCATCCTGAAAACATGGCAATTAATAGTTTTGATTTTAGCAGTAATTTATTTCTAGGTCATATTGTGCGTAATCCAAACTCTCTTGTTTATATTTAATGTCCTATTCTAGGAGCGGGTTGGGGGGGTGCTTCCAATAAAAATTATTCAAACCTTTTTTTGTTGTTGAGGATTAATAATTTGGCAAAAAAACAAAATGGCCGCCTTAACCAATTGATCAACTATTTCATCCTGAAAACATGGGTATAGTCACCAACCCCCAGTATCTGTGAGGCTCAACAAATTTTTATGTTTTTTGGGGCGGGTTTGGGGTGGGGGAGGATGCTGTTTCAAAAGTAATTTCTTAAAACCTTATGTTTATTTAACTTTTCCAAAATAATTCTCATGCAGATTGGTATGAACAGCTACTTGACAAATGTTTATCTTTCACATTTAAACTACTCAATTGTGTATTTAGTGGTCATAATACCATACCTCAAATATATGTTAAAGGCAATGATTTAGTCCAAGGCAATATGCCAAAGGCAACAGTAATTTAATTGCTTCATGCTTGTACAACTTGCATTATGTTACTAGGACCTAGGCTAACCCCAATCTGCCTTGTGAGGGCGCTGTAACCTAAAACTTTCCTAAATAGTGTTGGTCACCAGGTAGCCATGTCAAGGAAATTTCTCTGGTCACCATTGCATTAGTAGCAAATATGTGTTGGTACTGAAAGGGATATTAACACTGGGATGCACGGCACCAGCAGTATTATGCTGGTATTCTGTCAACGTTAACATCATAGCCACTGCTTGTGCTTGATGCCAGGGAAATGGCATGTCTGGTACCTGTAAAACACAGCCTGCATATTGCACTGTGATGGCTGTGTGTTGTTTGCACCAGTTTCTACACATGGTCGACACACAAACACGACGTCAAGTTTGGTCACGTCACTAGTAAAAAGTAGAAAAACATTTGTTTAATCATGGCATCTGCCGTTCCGCCCCGTATTGTTTTATTTTGGTTATACCAACTTTAACAAAAAACTTTAACAGAACTTTGTTTAAAATAAATGTGTTTTATTTTGTCATTTCCAATTCTTATTTTACTACATTTGGTTTGCAATCAATATTTAAACAAGTGACTCGTGACTCGGACTCGGACCAAGTGACTCGTGACTCGTGACTCGGACTCGGACCAAGTGATTCGGGACCCGGACTCGGACTCGACCTAAGTGACTTGAGACTCGGACTCGAACTCGACACAGGTGACTCGACTACAACACTGCTGGAAACACAACCAGCACAACACGGTCGGCAATTTTGTGGAGTCAAAAATCTGGTTCTACAAAACAGCGGACAGTGTCAAGGGATATATATCTTACTCAATTGTATTCTACTTGTTATATCTTTCCAACCTTATTATTAATTTCAACAGACGCTTTTTATAGCCCAAAGCGCCCAATCCGAAGGCAATGTGCCTCTTTAAACTCAAAACGCACTGGCAATCTGTAATATATTGCTTGAGTTCCATTGGTCATAACAAACTTAGACATGTTCCCTAAATTTAAGTTAATGCTTGAGTGGCAATATTTTACTGAAAAGAAAAATAATAACAACCAATGTCAACATCAGTGGAGCTGAGGCTATTGTTACGCCCATATACATATTGTACTTAATTGACCATCCTGTTCTCCGTGGTACCCCTTGGCGCCCAAATCACCACCATGTTTGTTTATTCAAGAGTTGCCGTCAGCTAAGCCAGGCTAAGCACCTCTGAGGCTTTGTTAGTAAATAAAACTCTTAAATTACGATCAACTCCTGGAAAAAATCACAACGACAAAACAGAGTGTTAGGCCTATATGCATAGTTATGCGATTTTGTTGTTCGTTGTGCAAGCAGGCTTGGGGTTTTTAGCACAGCGCTGTGTGGATTTTATAGCTTCGTATGATTTTTGTAAAACATTTAATAGCACATTCCTAGAAATAGTTATGCCGATCTTTTGGCTGGAAAAGAAAGGTTTGGTGTATGACTGTTGTTGCGTGATCTTGCTTTGCACCGTGGTGAGTGCCGTTGGTGAGTATACTCCTAGACAGTGTTACACACTAAAACTTTGAGAAAATAGAATTAGCTGTTGCAAACTGCTAATACCAACTACAACAAATTGACTATTATAAATATTCAAAGAATGGTTTTATTTACGGCCTGACGTTTCGACACTAGCGGAGTCTTTCTCTGTGGATAAATGCCGACAAAACAATCATAAACAAGTACTGCTACTGGTGTACGGTGTGTTTTACACCATGGAGGAAGGAAGCTCCTCCATGGTTACACCAGGACCCTCTTTCATAAAGCTGATGGTAAGCATAAAATGGTGCTATATATATTTTACAGTATTGTGGCTCAGCAACTTGGTGTGCTTATAACAGCTTTATGAAATTGGGCCTAATTGTCTATGGTGTTGTGTTGTCATTCGTTTGCCTTCGAGAAATATACCCTGCGAGCTAGGGTCAAAACACCAACTATTTTTTGCAATCTAAAACTTGTGAAGAATTAGATTCATGAAACGGATGATATAAATCATAGCTGGATAAAATTGTTTTTGGACGGACATAATATGTTATGACTATTATTTTCTTTATGTGGCTCCTTGGGGATCCCATAACAAACTGATCTCTTCTGCTGGCATGAGATCGAGAGCCGGTTGGGGTTTCCTAGTTTGGGAGCCACTAATTCTAACCAATATGTTGCATCTCTTATTCAGAATACATGGCCAGCCGTTGTGGTGAAACAATAGATATTGAGGGTTCAACCGGTACTCTCGATTCACAATTCGGATTTAATTACGACAACAACCTCGACTGCGCGGTGACAATCCGGACAAACCCCGGCAACCGAATACTGTTCACATTCAAGAGGCTGAACATTGAGGGAACCGGACACAGGTGTGCCGGTGTCGATTATCTCGAACTATTCGACGGATCCTCGGCTACGCTGTCATCGACACTGGGACCAGGTCAGCTATGCGGAACAACTGAACCCGATGACGTCATATCTACGTCATACTCGGTCACCTTGCGGTTCAAGACAGATTCTACGGTCAAAGGTCGTGGTTTCTCCATCAGTTACACTTCCTTTAGTTCTGAAGGTTTGTACACTCATTATAATTCCCGTACAGCATTCTCATTGTTCATGGAATCTCCGCCACCGAAACACGATCACGAGTTTTTCGCCGACGAAAAATCAAAGGGTTATGCAAAATCACAAATTTCAAATGAATTTCATTCATTTCAAACAATTTCTTTTGTTAAGTAATTTGTATTTACTAGAGGCGCGTTTCCTTTTATATGCTGTTACATTGATAACCAACCAAGAAGAACCAAGAAGAACATTAGATGAGGAAGGGCGTTGGCCAGCTTGGAAGTGCGCCAACTTTCAAAATTCAATTCCTGATTTCCATATCTTCTATAGGCCTGCATCTTCTTCCGACGCAATTTCCCGTACTCTGTTTTACTAACATCTTTTTTCTTTTACTAGATGAGATATTTGACAGTACCATCAACCCCCTACCGTGGGTCATCGGCCTGATTGTCACGGCACTAGGTATCATCCTGTTGGTTGTGCTGTTGCTCTGTATGGCGGCTGTGATGTCTTGCGACGCTTGCTGATAAAGATTTTGGTGGTGGGTGACAGCCAACAAGGGAGGCCGAGGGGGCCAAACCCAAAAAGTTGTTTGACAATAAAGTTAGTGTGATATTGGACACTGAACATTTACATAGGTTTAAACAGCGAATGTCTCGTTTATTATTTCGATAGTGGATAAGACATTCATATAGGTTTGTAAAGTGAATGTCCACTTTCTATTTCGATATTGGACGCTGTGCATTTACATTTATAGGTTTGTGCAGTGGTATTTGTTTGGGTGCTTGTTTGCTTTAATCCATAAGTTCACCACTCAGTGTATAGTAATACAAAACTACAACCAACAAAGAACTGTAAAAGTTATTAAGATCATCGTGTGAAGTAGGCCCTATTTTTATATTTCCGGAGGTAGGATATGTGGTACTGGTAAAAAAAAAAATATATATATAAAAAACATAAATTTGGCGCTGAGTGGTTTACAAGCAATTATAAAGTTATTCGTGCATGACAGACAAAAGCACTGCACAATGGAATTTCACAAAAGACGTTATTTGATTTGGGACAATTGCTTGTTATTTTGGGCCCGTGCAAAAATAGACATTGAATACCAAAATATATGCCGCGTTCATTCCAGAGCAGCTCACTCCCAGAGCAGCAACATCAAACATTTTGAGGTTCCATTTCTAAGATTTCATTTTGAAGAGTCATAGACTTTCGTTAATATCGTCTAGGAATAGTTGATCTTTTTTAATTTTGGAAGTTAGAGTAAAACAAGTCAGACAATGGCGAAGTTTGTCCCGATGACGGGATTCCTGGTGGTTTTATTGTACCTGGCGATGCTGTTTTTCATCGAGGTTGACGCCTTTGTGTATTACGGTAAGAAAATCAGTTTCTCATTGAACAAACACAAAACAGGTACTACAGTTATGATTTAAGTTTATTGGCAAAACGCGAGGTAGCTTACAGCCAATCATTTTCAGTTTCAGTTTAATGTTTTTTTTGTGCATGGTCTGTTAGTGTATTATAATGTCACTTGATTTTGTCCATTTTCAGTAAGGTGAATCTTGCGATGCGCTCTTAGTTTCCACCTTAATATGAATTTAATTTTCTTCTAATGAGAATTCACATGATTTTCACTACGGGGAATTTGATACAGTCATTCAAAGTGAGGTCTGTCGTTCAAGGTTTAAACAATTCAACTTCGATAATATCACTGGGTTCTTATAGTGCACATCCCATTACTATAGATCAAGGGTCTTTACAACATTGTACCCTGTCCATCGGGCATACGTAAACCATTCATCCCTAACAAACTTTCTCAACTTTGTCCTCAAGCTGCTTAAATTAAAGGCAGCGCTAAGGAATAAAAGGGACACCCTGCTCTATACAAGCGTTTGTTATGGAAAGAACATGGTTGGAAAGGATGTTTTAAAAGTAGAATGTAATGATTATCACAGATATCTTTCGAAATTGTGTGGTTTTCTGTTTACTTCCGTAAACTAACACGATCCATAATTTTGTGGAGTCCAAAATTCATAATGAAAAGTTACGGACATTTGCTCATGATCACTGTGCGCGTACACATAATACACGCAAAAGCATTACATTGCATTTGCAGTTGCGTCTTCAAATTGGTCATATCACTAAAATGGACGAGGCTGTAAATTTGGGGTGATCAGAATAGTAAACAGAACATCCCTGCCTTTCTAATGATACCATTATTTTACATCATAACCGAGAAGATGATTGACCAATCTAGTTTACAAAACATGAGTCATACCAAAAATCAGCAGAAGTGCCCATTCAAATGTGCACAACACGCAAACAGCAACCTATATTTTTAATTGCATGGCCTTGTTCGACGCTTTATAACCAAAGCAACAAGTCAGTGTAGCCTCTGGGGTGACGTCATTCTCAAAGCCCGTGAAATCGTCTTCACACTGATGCAACAGTTGTGTCTATTGGACAATATTTTCCAACGACCATTATCGATTAAAGAACTATACCCAATCATTGCCACGGTTACTTCGTGACATGCCAGGGCACATACCATTCACAGAACAGTGTATTACGGGTGCAGTGAGTCTAGGTACCATCCTGCTTTTCGTTGCACGCCGTTCGAGAGATCAGAGTGATTGACGAAGGTGAGTCGAATTCAATGACATTTTAGTGTCATAATTTTGTCAAAAAACATAAACCAATGTAAGAAGATGCTAATGTGGAACACAATGCATAATATTTGTGACATTTTGTCGAGTGGGGATGCGATTTTTAGTCCACATTAAGTTGATTCAACAACGGTGGACGTTTTCAGACTGAGGCAAACTTTACGTTGCTTTGCTTTGACTGAGCCAAAGTTTGGGCAAATCCATTTGACTGAAGGGTTCTTAACTGCGTGCAATTGGATTGAGATCTTCACTCTCAAACTATTATTTCTTTATTGTCAAATTAAAAGTAATTTATATCAAAAATATGAAAGGGGCAATGGTGATGTAGTTGTGCATGTAGGGAAACCTTACAAGTTACAATTCACTGAGTTATGAGTCAATTTCAGGTTTTAAAAAAAGCCATAGGCTTAACCCGTTGTTGTTTTTGACATGCACAGGATTCAAGAAATTAAGAATAGGACGCAGAGTACAAACATCAAGATTCAGCTTTTAAAAGTATTTATAAAGTTTATATTTTGTTAATACAGACTCATGGAAGAATGTACAAAGACTAAGAGGAAACGCAAGGCCATTGACTACAAGAAACTTGCAGAGGGACCGAAGCTTCCAAGACAACAGTCATCTGACATAAAAAAGTGGTCAACCAAGAAACTTTATTCGCTGGAAGTTACTGATACTAAAGAGGATGAAAACGGTGTAGTTACTGTTCTTGTACATTACATTGGTTGGTCCAGTAAATATGATGAATGGCGTCCAGCCAGCGACATCATCGACATTCCACGTGAATTTATAGCTACTACTGAAGAAGCAACAAATTTCTTCTATTCTCAACTCAAAATATCAATCAAGGAAGCATTGCACATTCAAAGGAAAACTGATAGTTCTGTTGTCATTCGCATGCCTATTCAAAAAGATGCATTCTACAAACTAAAGCATTTAGGCTCACTTCGTTCTTCAAAACCCCAACAATTTACAGCTAACTGCCAGGACTTGGATAATCTGTTTGGAAAAAGTTGGCACTATCGAATTGTAAATGCAAATAGAGACTTTGCTTACGTGATGGAAGGAACAATTAAATTTCGGATGGTCGAACGAATTCCTCTAGCAGAACAATCCTTTGATGGAAAAAATACATACAGTCATCGGGGATACATGATTGTTTTCAGTTTTGTTCGTGGTCGTGGAAATGCTCTAGATTTGGACAAATATTTGAGTCTGTTGTAGTATTTTTGTGCCATTTGACATCTGGCAACAAGAAAGGCAATGCCAACCCTCCATGATGAATACTGTCATATGGTCACTTTGAAAGTAAATAACTATTTCATTTACACTCAAGCAAAGTCCTGTAGTAATGATCCTCTTCAGCCAGAAAGTCTCCGTGCTATTTTAGATACTATCCTTTTGAAGCACCATATTACTACAGATCAAGTGGACATTACACCTGTATTGCAAACATTCAAAGAGAAAGTGAAATATACTTTACGAAGACTTCGGGAATTGAAATCATCTCGCAAGAAGGCTAAACTCCTAGAAAAATGGAAAAAGACTGAGTATGAACTCAAATTGCCTCATCGTACAGGAAGCCCATCCAAACGAAAGGCGCAGGAGTTAGAGGAAGAACTTAAAGAAGCGAGACAAGAACTGAACAAAAAACAGAAAGATCTGAAGGATGCTGAAGATGAAAACAATGATCTTAAATGTTCAATTAACTGTCTTGTAAATCCTAAAAAAAGAAAAAGTGGTGAAAGAGGACGATCTAAGCACAAAACAATTTATAGTACCCGACAAAAAGCAAGACATGAAAAACAAAACCTTGAAGCAGTTAACTTGGCTCTTTCAGATTTTCGAAATGACCAAGACCATGGTTTAACTCCGATAAATGTAACATTTAAGGATGAGTTCGATGAGGAAGTTGTGTTATGTTTAGAAGATGGATGCACCATACCATCTCAGTGTTCAGTCGATGATCTGGACGAATTTGTTTTCATTTTGGATAACCATAACATTACTAACAGGGGCTATCATGCCTTGGCACAGCACATCAAGGCTTTACCAAGACTTACGCATGTCACTTCTAGACGGGAAGAACTAAACAAAACGTTTATGATTTCTGAACTTAATGGTGAATATCCAGGTGTATATACCAGTCTGAAAGAGTCACTACGACTTAAACTTGAAAATCCAAAAAGAAAACATTTAATTGAGAGCGGTACTGTAAGGATAAAATTTAGTGGTGATGGAACGAGGGTAACTTGCAAACAAAATTTTGTCAATGTGTCATTCACATTAGTTGATGAAAGTGTTAGTATGTCTGAGCATGGTAACTATCTCCTCGCCATTGTAAAATGCCCTGAAAACAATTCTTCAATCAAAACAGCACTCCATGATCTGATTCAAGAATTTGAGGACCTAACAAGTATTGATGTGATGGGAGAAGTCATCAAAGTTGACAAATACCTTGGTGGTGACCTCAAATTTTTAAATCAAATTATGGGGATTGCAGGCTTTGCTAGCAAATATTCATGTTTATGGTGCCATTGTGCTAAATCTGAAAGGTTTGACATGTCCAAAACATGGTCAATGACTGACCCAGACAAAGGTGCAAGAACCACTGAGGAAATAATTCAATGCTCCCAGAAGAAAATGTCTGATAAGACTAAATTCAACTGCAAGGAAACCCCTCTGTTTGAATCTGTTCAAGTTCATAAAGTGGTGCCTGATACTCTTCATTTATTTTTAAGAATTGGAGACCAACTTGTAAGCCATTTGATTTCATACCTTCAGACACAAGACAATGTGGCCAAAGTAACGTCCACAACAAAATTACAAAAATGTGAAAATCTGAAACGCTTTCACACATTTGTCAGAGATAAAGTGAATATATCAGACTGGAAATTGTATGTGAAAGATAACAAATTAGAGTACAGGTCATTCAGAGGACCAGAACACAGAAGAGTGTTTCAAAAAATAGATCTAGCCAGTCTAATTCCATCCCATCCAAAGCTGGAGCAACTGAAAAAACTATGGAGTAGCTTTCCAGAACTTATGCAAGAAATGGGGAAAACATTGAGCATGTGTGAAATCGATGCCTTTGAAAAAAAGGCATGTGCATGGGTGTCACTCTACTATGAAACTTTCTGTAGTACTGACATAACTCCATACATGCACATTTTAGCCTGTCATGTCCCTGAATGTATGAAATTACATGGCAACATATCCCATTTCTGTCAGCAGGGTTTGGAAAAAGTTAACGATCTTGTTACAAAGTGGTATCACAGATCTACAAACTTTGGCCCCAAATCCCTGTCTCAGATAATGGCAAAGCAGCACAGATTGCACTTGCTCAATGATAAACATAAACTTAAAGCCAGGTGGAATGTCAGGTGTAGTAATTGCCAAAACTCTGGGCACAACAAAAGAACATGTGGTTCTGTCATTGAAAATAGTCACGAAGAGTAAAGTTGAAAATGTCAACCTGGTCCCCTGCTTTCTATGAAATACTGCTTTCAATTATTATCTTATTTGTTTATTTATTATTATAATATTTTTTGGGGGGCTCAGTTTGTTTTATGTGTGAAATGTTAGAAATGATAAACGAGGATGCCATGCATTATTATATTTCACTTGGAAAACAAAAACTCTGCTAGGGTCTAGATGTATAGGGCCTCACCCCCCCAAAATGTGTGCACTATTTGTAAAGCTAAAGTTTTACAGTTGTTGCACATCTTGGTTGAAACTTTGTACATAAAGTTTGTTATGCTTGACGTTGATATAACCGGTTATGATGTATAGATTAAAGAAATGTTTTTCCAATTTGAAACATCGGTGTCAGATTTGTAGTATTTACCGGTCTCCGTTGTTTTGTTGTGACCCCTGCCCACGACAATGGAAGATTCCAGATTTCACAAAATGGTGTGTATGTGAGCGCGGGCGCGCCGTGTTGTTCGCACGGATTGGCACTTGTGGGGTCCTGACAACAATGGAACAATGGACCCCACAAGGTCATTTCAATAGGAACAATTGGACCCCACAAGGGAATTCTTCAGAAAAGGGAATAATAGAACAACAATAGCAGTACCCCACAAACCGGATCTGTAAGGGTGTGTGAGTGTACATCATGTACATGTACATTGTGTGTGTGTGTGAGGGCGCGCGTGGTTAGTTTACACACGCACAGAGCTTTTGTCCTATTTTGTACACGTAGTTTTCATTATGTGGTTCTACAAAATGGCGGGCCGTGTTATAGTTCACGAAGTAAAAAGAAAACCACACAGTGTCGAGGTATATTTGTGTGGATTATTATATTCTACTTGTTAAATATCTTTGCAATCATATTAATTTCATAAGAAACACTTTTTATCGCCTAAACCAAATCTGAAGACAAATTGTCCCTTTAATCCAACACAATACCGCCTCTCAGATCTCCCACCCATCTTCATACACCCATTGGGTTAAGAGAAGTAATGTATGGTTAAGTGTCTTGCTCAATAATATAAGTGTCCTGACCGGGACTCGAACCCATATTTATTGATACCCTGGTCAGATTGGAACGCCGCACTCTGGCAAACTTAGGCTACTTTTTATTATTCTTGAATCTATTTTTATCTTTATTTTTTTTATAATTTTCTAAAGTTAGGTTCTATCGGCAAGAGGGATCACTTCAAAACTAAAACTTTTTCATAAAATAATAAACGGATAATTATCAAGGAGTAATCACAATAAAGTATTCAAGCCGATGGATCCTTTAAAAATCACCTATGGCTGCGTGACCTGCGTCGACTCCTTGTTTCAGAACGCGCTGGCTGTGCTTATTTGTCTCGTCAAATACTTGGTATTGATCGTTTGCTGCACCTAGAAGGTGGTTCAACAGATCTGTCATTGTACGTAAACATTTGTTTCATCATAATAGATTTTGGGTTGACGTATGTAGGTAGGCATACCCAGAGCTGTGGGGACTTTTATACAATGGAACAAAGGTCCCCACAACGTTTTTCTTTGTTAAACTGGGTCCCCACAATGTGATTCTTTAGAAAAGGGAATAATAGAACAACAATAGGAAGTCCCCACAATGGTGTGTGCACTGGGAGTGGTAACTCTTGGCAGAAATTTACGCAAATTCATAAACCATCCGCTCACTCTGACGTTCAAAAAACAACGATTTGGTACAACAACCTGATCAAGGTTGGGTGTAAATGTGTTCATTATCAACACTGGCTGTCAGCCGGGATTTTCTTTGTCAGTGATATTCTAGACGATATTGGTAGTTTTCTTTCTCTAAACGATATTAGGGCTAAGTTTAAAGTACGGACACATTTTTTAGAATCTATCGTTATAGAGCTATCAAGGTTGCTTTTAATAATATTTTATTGCCGAACAAAAAAATAAAAAATAAAAAATAAAAAAATAAAGTATTCAAGCCAGTCGATTTTTTTTTTTCAAATACTAGTGATTGAAATACCTTTAAACTTGCCGAACAAAAGATGCATTGACATCACATGGACGTCACACAAACTGGCTGTGGGTGTGCCGAACAAAAGACTTTATTACATTTAGCTGCCGTGCATATAATGATCAATATTTCTAGGTCTGTTCAATGTCAACATGGGAGAAACATCCTTGAACAAACACATCCGCCGGCATGTTAAATAAATAATATCCATTTACAACGTAAACTTGGCACTGAAGCAACATTTTCAGCACGTATTCTCTAAACTGAAAATGAAATAATAGAGCCGTACTTATGTATTTGTTTCTTAATTTCTTAAGTTTAACTCTGACATGAAAGGAAATGAAGCAAGTTTTTATTGTTCGTTGTTTACATATAGGCCTACGTTTCATTTATTCACGCCCAGTCTATAGTTTCCAAGAATCGATATGCAGGGAGGGTATACTTTTGGTAATTCCTCCAAAAATTAATAGCAATAAAAAATTACTTTGTAAAGAGCACTGGGGAGATGTTGCTATTAAAAAACTTTGTTAGAAAAGACACCCTCTGAAGTAATGCAGTTTTACAGAAAGTCATTTTTCACTGACACACAAAAATGAATAATTATGAGAAAGGCTTCAGGCATGAAGCCTTCCTCAGGCATCTGAAACCACACAAATCTATGCAACTTTGTATTTTTTTCCCCATTATGTTCTTTGCAACTTTGATGGCTAATTGAGCCAAAATTTTCACAGGTTTGTTAATTTGATGCATATGTTGTGATACACCAAGTGAGGATATTGGTCTTTGACTGGTCTTTAAAAGTCCAATGAATAGGACTTTTTTCCAGCTTAAACTATAAACTATGCACATAGGTTAAAAACCTATAGATGTATAGTTTGTTCAAAGCATACAGCATAGAGGTAGTCAAGTTGGGTAATTCAAGCCACAAGAGGGCGCGCTGTAACGAGTTGTAACCGAGCGCATTACACTATCCACTATCGATCACTGACGTCTTGGGCCAAGACTAGTGTCACACACACACACAAAACAAAACTAGAATTAGGGGTGAAATCCGCGCCCCTAAAAGGGGACAAATTTGTGACGTAGGCAAAGGCACGCGCCGTCGGTTGGTGCGTCTGACAGTTGTTCTTATTACTGGAGAATTTAAATGCTTTCGTCCTGCAGATGGAAACGGCCTATACCAATGGGGAACAGGGGCGTTCATCGCCATTATCATCGGCATCATCATCTTCGCCGTGTCCGTTTGCATCTGCTTTATCTGCTGCTGTTACCACTGTTGCTGCAAAAGCCCGCCCCCTCCACAAACTACCGTGGTCTATTCACAAAATCACCCTCAAACTGTCGCCTACGGACACCACGCACATTAGTGGACAAGAAGTGGGACTGCTGAAGTAGCTCTCGACGTAGTTCAACAAATTAGTTTCATCAACAAACATGAACAGCCCAAAAAACATTACAAATTCGATAAGCTTCTCATATAAAAACTGCAAGTTGCCAATAAATATATTATATATATATATTTTTTAGAATGTTGAGGGCGCTGTAACTCTGTACTAATGTGCACCTACCTCCTTTTCATAGCTCCATGCTCTAAACAACTCCATCGCTTGCATGACAATAATTTTTATGATCAGATACTTTTACCAAACTAATGGTAAATATATCAGGTACTTCCCCGTCATTAGTCGAGACACTGAACGACAACAAATTGTCAACGACAATGATTATTAATGAGTTCACATAATACTAATGAGTCACAGTTGGGACCGATTATTCGCAGCCTTACAATAGTACTTCTATATTATGCTGTCCCGTAAAAAAAAAATCGGTCCGGCGCCAGTGTTGTGGCATTACTGCACCACTTCCCCAATTAATGTTACACTTTAAAAAAAACTATTATCTGCACAACTTCGTTTGAAGCTAACTCGTCCTCGTCCCCATCGGAGATTTCCGAGCGTGAGGGACGAGTTGATTCCTGGGAACGTGAATGGAGAAAGGATCGTTTGATAGAGCAATGTTTTGGAAGGGTGAAATTATTTTCCAATCCAAGCTTTATCACAGAAACAAAACACCTCTAGTAATTTAAATAATTTGCATCAGATATTTTTTGTAGACAAAGGTTTTTTGTTTTGTCAACACATGTCATAATATTCGGGGACATAGAGAATAATCAATATTAAAATATTTAAAAAAAAAAATGTGTTGTTCAAATAGGCCTAGTATATCTTAAAGCACTCAATGTTGGTTTCAGGTTCAATTCCGTAGCTTGCTTGTACAAGCTTAGTCTAACGTTGTTGGTCTGTGTTTTTAAAGGTATGTTAATGGCTTGTTCGTTTGTTTTTGTGTTGTTGTTTTTATAGTTGTGATAATGTAATTCTGACTTTGTTTAATGTCTCTCATCAAAGGGAATTTTATAGTTGTTAAACAGTTGTTTAGTTCAATGTTAAATGTGTAAATGTTTTGTTCATTTAAAAGACGTTGTTAAAATTCATAATTTGACCAGTTTTTACTAAATTTCAGCTTTGCATTTAGCTTAAAATTAAAATGTATTTGGTACTTTTTTGTTTGAGTTATGATTTGAGAGTTTTTTCAATTATTTTTTTTTTCAATTTTTTGACGCTTTGTGTTTGAGAATCATTTTGTAAGTTTTTTAATAAATTAATTATTATTATAGGCCCCCCTAGGCCTATTTGTTTTATAATTGATTAAATTTGTAACTGTTTTTTGATTTTCTTTGTTTATGTTTATTTATTTCCCCCCCCCCCCCCCACTTTGGTCGCCGATACTAATGGAACTAGATTCATGGAGCAGGTGCTTTGTAAGACTACGCATTATGCACAAGGTCGTTTCACTATTGTGACAATATCCACCCCTCAGGGTGCACTGCTCTAAATATACCAATATCCTTGCGCCAAGCTGATTATCATAATTTGTAAACCCACAGTATATTTTGAATTATAACATTTTGGGGGTCATGCAACTGATTGTATCTATAACAACCTGGGGTTTTGTGTTTCAACTTTTGAGGAGATTTGATAAATTTGGGCTTTAAAGTTGGTCCTATTTAGCTTGGGAATTGGAGGAGTGCCTCATGAAAACTGGCAGCAAGTTGGTTTGGGAAAAGGCACATTTTCGGGGGGTGGTTTTTTCTTGGGTATAAATAATTAGCAAACATTCCAAACGGCTGACCTGCCAAAAATTGAAAAGAAATCTGAGGTTTAGGCCTATATTTTGTCCGAAAATATGTTTGGTTGGTTTTCAAGAGGCTGAGAGACTTTACAATATTTTGTGAGTATTTTTGAATATTTAACATTTAGCGTTGGTTGCTATGTGAGTTGATTTAGTGTGGTACACCCCTCAAGCACTGTTGTGGGTCGCTTGCCATCCGACCATACATTTAGACGGCGGCGGCAGACCACGATCAGAACCCCATGAAATTTATTAGTCACCAACATTCCCTTCCTCCAGGCCCGTAACCAGTGGGGGCGGGGGTTGTGGACGCCCCAAAAAATTAAAAAAAATTAAAATAAAAATCTGCCCCCGAAAAAATGTAGGGGGCCTATAAATTTATCTTTGATGTTTCTTGATATCTACGTTGACGTTTATTTTTTAATGTTTTTATGTCACTATGTTACAGTTGATTTCGATGTTTCTATGTCCCTATTTATGTGTTTTTTAATTATTTCGGGTGTGGATGCGTTTGTTTCCTTATTTCGTTCTTCTAGATTTTGTAAATGGTTGATAATACAATAATAGCCTAATGTTAAGTGTTACAGGGGTGTGATTGTGTCACATTTTGTTGATGACAGTTTTGTAAACTTGTTTATTTGTCTTGACAGACCCTGTTGTTCAAATTTTGTTCATCGTACGTCTAAAGATTTAAATAAGAAACGAACATAAAATAAAAATGATTTGTGTGTTTTCGTTTTCCTTTATTTGTCCCTTTCTGTCTGTCTTTGATTTCTTGATTTATATGCTTGTTTGGAGGGGCCTTTTCCCTTTATTTCATTGTGTCGTTATTTCTTGCTTTCTTTATGCCTTGTTTTTTTATTTCTTCATTGCTCGGAAATTATTGGTTGTATTTAGGCCTACATACCACTATTTTTAAATGCAGGTAACGACTAATATTCGATAATGCTTGTCTTTGTGAATTGTATGTTGTTATTCAGTCAGTGAGTAACGTTAGCAATCAATTTATGAAAGAAATGATACAAGAGAAAAATTATAAAGGGGACATAGGAGGTCACGTCAATAAAACAGATGAGCTGGAAGAAGACAAAGCATCGTTAACAGAAAATATGCAGTATCCGTATAAATTAGGATTATCCCCCCCCCCTTTTGAGCTGCATTTTAAATCAATCATCTCGCTATATTAGTATGCCGTTGCACATAATCGCGGGGAGACGTTGGAACACCAGTGCCGACCCCAGTAAGCGGTGTCCCGAAAGCGAAATTTCCCAGAATGCACAAAAATGCAAAACAGCGAACGCAAATTTAAAGAAATAAAAAAAATGGCAAAACCCCCAATTTATGTTTTGAATATGCTAAATATTTATTTATCCCAAAATCAACACCCACAAATCATCTGACCCTCACGCAAGCTCCGCTACAGACTAACCCCGCCGCAAAAACACCATGCATGACGGGCATGAAACACGCAAGGGCCGATTATATATCGCACATATTCGCGAATTGTTTCACGACATTGCATACCGTGTGCGCACATATTCGCGAATTGTTTCACGACATTGCATACGTGTGCGCACACATTCACGATTTGTTTCACGACATTCACGATTTGTTTCACGTATGCGCACACGTTTGCGATATCTGAAGGGACATCGCATATCGCATACGTGTGCGCACACGTATGCAATGTCGTGAAACAATTCGCGAATATGTGCGCACACGTATGCAATGTCGTGAAACAAATCGCGAATATGTGCGCACACGTATGCAATGTCGTGAAACAATTCGCGAATATGTGCGCACACGTATGCAATGTCGTGAAACAATTCGCGAATATGTGCGCACACGTATGCAATGTCGTGAAACAAATCGCGAATATGTGCGCACACGTATGCAATGTCGTGAAACAAATCGCGAATATGTGCGCACACGTATGCAATGTCGTGAAACAAATCGCGAATGTGTGCGCACACGAGTGCGAATATATTTGCAATGTCGTGAACGTTTATTGCATACCAAGTTGCATACCTTTGGGATGATGTCATAGTTGCAGACAATTTGTTAGAGACCTAGGGAGTACGTGGCGCTACAGTCAGGCTCCTGTAAGCATGGCTAAAAGAAATACGCCACCCGCCTCGCTTGCCTCACAACAATGACTACCGCTGCAATGACTACCGCTAATCTCACTGTAGGCAAGAAACCCCCCAGATCATTAGACATTTTATTCAAAGGTATGCAACTTGGTATGCAATAAACGTTCACGACATTGCAAATATATTTGCAGACGTGTGCGCACATATTCGCGAATTGTTTCACGACATTGCATACCGTGTGCGCACACATTCGCGATTTGTTTCACGACATTGCATACGTGTGCGCACACATTCGCGATTTGTTTCACGACATTGCGTACGTGTACGCACATATTCGCGAATTGTTTCACGACATTGCATACGTGTGCGCACATATTCGCGAATTGTTTCACGACATTGCATACGTGTGCGCACACGTATGCGATATGCGATGTCCCTTCAGGGCCACCATACGAGATAGTTGGGTCCCTTTCAGCGCAGGTAATTTACATGTGACACACAATAGTGAATAATTCAGAAACAATTCAACCATGGAGGGTTCACCTCCATGATTGTCATGGAAGAAGCAGCATCATGCAACCATAGTCCACCATTTTACGGTAGTACTGACGAGAGACACATTTGTTCCAGACACCCCCATCATCGTGCTAGGTGATAGACCAACACTTTTGTAATACCAAGTCCCTGTTTTTGTTTCGTATTTCTTCACTCACCTCAGTGTTAAAAAACTGAATGTCAGGGTAGATCTACTTGACGGCAAAATTTACAAGAATTTGAGTTTCTATATGTGTTAGTTACAATTAATTTTTGAGTAATTTCATCCAATTAAATTGTAAAAAATTTCAGTTGGATCTTGAGTTGCTACGGCTAACTTCGTTCGAATAAATATTGATAAGCGATGGCGTTTTTTCTTTTGCGAATTCATTCGAATTGCTTAGTGTAGTGGTAAAAATGACTCACAACACAAAACACAATGTTCTGTTGGCGCTGAGAGGGGAGTGACCGTGGCGCAATGCGGTGCAGTATCGACCATGTTGCACTGCTCATCGTATAGCAGACGAGTCTCCACATAGACTGCTATTGCTAGCCAGCCATGGCAGGTGGTCCATGAATTTGTTTGGTTTGGGGGGGGGGGGGGGGTTTCTTCAAGTAATTTAATTGTTAATTACTTGTGAGTGTGAGCATCAATACACAAAACTGATTATAGCAGCACGTGGGATCAGGGTAGTTTGCGTTAAAGTGGCGTTAAAGGGTCTGTATACGTTTGGTAATGACTCTTAAAATTAATGGTAATAAAAACTTACTCGGTTACAAGTACAGCAGCTTTCGATTGTATAAAGTATTTTGAGAATCATTGGTCAGAAACGCTTCTCAGATTGTGTATTGCTATAAACATAGAGGAAGGAAGAGAAAATAGGGGATTATTCTTCCTGCGTGGACATTATTCGCTTCGGGTTTTTCGGCGATATCTCAAAAACGCGACCACAAATTTTCACAGGTTAGTTTTATTGTATATCTACATTTATAGGATTGAAACAATCGAACGGCTCCAAAAACCAAAGGTATACTCGAATTTGAGCTGTGGTAGGATCAAATTCTTCCATGGTACAATATTTGTAGATTGTAACAACATGGACGTTCCACCGCAGCTCTCCATGTCCCTGGTCACCTAGTACAAATACCGCAACTTCTTATGCTCGTGTACATGTACATGTACAAAAACCCCGAAGATTTCACAAGGTTGCTTTTTGTCTTGCCTCCCCGCTGAGCGTCCTTCACTAGTAGGCTTGTTGCTTTCATGTCCTAGTCAGCGTGATAAACAACGCCCAGCAGAGAAGGGTCTGTATATTTCTACTGTTGGCCTCCAATGTAGTAATAATAATAATAATAATAATAATGGCTTCTTATATAGCGCTCATATCCGTCACTCAGTGACGCTCAAGGCGCTTCAACAGTCAATATTTTCCTGCAAGGTATATATGTGGAGCTACTTTTTGAATTTTGAGGCCTATTTCTTTACATAGCACCATGTAATGGTTTACAAGGTGCTGTGGCGCAATATGCAGCCGATCAAACCAGGAACACCGGGGCAAACCCCTTCTTCGATAAGTGCACTGGGTTCTTTACGTGCATTACACAACACACGGGACCAACGGCTTTACGTCCCATCCGAAGGACGAATCAATAATGGTTAAGTGTCTTGCTTAATAAGGACACAAGTGTCACGACCGGGACTCGAACCCACACTCTGCTGAACAGAAACACCAGAGCTTGAGTCCGGTGCTCTTATCCGCTCGGCCACGACACTAACCGTAATGTATTCATGTTGTGCAATTATCTCCCCCAGGCTCCATGCATAAATGATGAACAATTGGTAACTAGAGTGCTATATGCTTTCTCGTAAAAAAATCGATCCGCCAGTATTGTGGCATTACAGCACCACTTCCCAAATGAATTTTACACTTTCAAAAACTTACTATCTGCACAACTTCGTTTGAAGCCAATTCGTCCTCGTCCCCATCGGAGTTTTCCGAGCGTGAGGGACGAGTTGATTCCTGGGAACATGAATGGAGAAAGGATCGTTTGATGGAGCAATGTTTTGGAAGGGTCATTCATTTTCCAAACCAAGCTTTTTCACAGAAACAAAACACGTCCTCTAGTACTTTCAATAATTTTCAACGCATATTTTTGTAGACAAAAACAAATGGTTTTTGTTTTTTCAACACATGAGTCGTGTACGTTCGTTCTTCCTTCATGGTTGGATAATTTGGTTCAGGGTAGAGCATTGGGAAGGGAAGGCCACATGCACGGGGACGTGGCAAGTGTAACATTCAGATTTAAAATTGTTCATTTACTTTTCAATAATTGCCAATGTTTATACATTATACCTTTCAATACCAAATTCACTAAGTGTATTTTACGAAACTTTACAAAAATGGCCCCTGCAGATTCTCACGGTTTTAAAATTAATACTTTGACCAGTTTTGACTAAATTTTCAGCTTAGCCTTTAGTTTAAATTTAAATCATATTTTGTGGGTTTTTTAATAGTTTATTTGAGAGTTTTTTTAATTATTATTTATTTCAAACATTTGGCGCTTTGTGTTTGAGAATAATTTCGTAAGTTTTGTTAATTAACAAATTAGTATTATAGGCCCCCCTATTTGTTTTGTATTTGATTAAATTTGTAATTGTTCTTTGATTTTCTTTGGTTAGGGATGTTTTGTTTTGTTTTGCCCTTTTGGTCGCCCATACTAATGGACCAAGATTCATGGAGCAAGGACCTTGAGAACAAGGACCTTGCTCTGTGCATTGCAAGACTACACATTATGCAAAAGGTCGTTCCACTATTGTGGAGTTCTCCATCCCTCAAGGCTCAAGCACTGTTGTGGACGGTCGCTTGCCATCCGGCGACCATAGATTAAGTCGGCGGCTTCGGACTACGATCAGAACCCCATGACATTTCTTAGCCAGCAACATCCCTTCCTCCATGGTATACAATGATTTATGCAGGAGTCTGCACTGTATATTGGGTCTGTATAGCAATTATACACAAAGGTCACCGAATTAGGTCTATTTCGACAGATCTGGATGTTTATAGCTCGATGGTTTGACCCTTCCTCCATGGTTTGACAATTTATAGAGAAACTCTATACGGTTTGACCTTGAGCTTCGCTATGAATATTCCAACGTGTCGCATTACTTTCGTTGACAGGTCGTTGCGCATGCGCATGCAGCCTGCCAAGGCCCCACTCTTCTTAGTGATGCTGTTGTGTCTTTCAACTTGGGGAGTGGTCAATGCCCAGTGTAGTCTTGGTGCAAGACGTCCCTGTTCTGTATTTCCACGATCCGCCCCATTACAAATTGCCGCCAATAGAGGGCGCTATCATTCCACGAACCGCTATCACAGTGATAGCGGTTCGTGGGTGATAGCGGGTTCGTGGAATGATAGCGCCCTCTATTGGCGGCAATTTGTAATGGGGCGGATCGTGGAAATACAGAACAGGGACGTCTTGCACCAAGACTATGCCCAGTGGTGCTGCTAGTGTGTTGTGGGAAAATTTCTCTCAGAGCAGATAAAGGAATTTTGCTGCTGCCCGGAATTTGCGCGTCGTGTTGTGGAAAGCTTTACCAAGCAAGATGTCGATTTCCGCAGAAATTCACCGAGTTATGTTAACTATCACTCTCGTGGTGTTACTGGGAAGCTCTGGAAATGCATTTGGTAAGGATAATTATTACCTTTTTCGCAAATTTTATTGAATATTGTTATCATGCATTAAGTCTGGGCATGGAGGTACCTCCAGGGGTGTGTATGTGGTGGCAGGAGGTAGAATTCTACCTCCATTGTTGGTATGTGGCAGGAGTGACTGTTTTCCACACACCGTGTGGATGATCTATGCATTGAGCTTGAGGCATTTTAAATTCCGAAAGTGTTAAAGACACTTCTCATATACTAGTCATATAGCACTGGAAAATGTGAGAACAGAAAGTATGATGAGGTCCCTTTTGATTCTGCTTCATAAGTTCTATAGCAAGATTTTCATGCTCTCCAGTGTTTCAACGAAAATCCACTCTGTTTTAAATTTTGACTGTTGGTTTCAGCTTCAAATTCTGTCTTTCTTTGTTGTCTTTTGGACAAAACAAAGGCAGACTTCATGGGACTCGTAGTAAGACTATAAAGAGGGGGCGGGAGGCTCTGTGGTATAGTTTGTACGAAGTTGTTTGTTTTTAAACTCAAAGTCAGCTGTACAAAGTATATACAGCAGGTACCAGCACTTGGAGATATTCTCAATAAAAGAAGTTATATTATTTATTAAGTAAGTTTGGTTTTCGTGCAGCATCATCATATTGGATGTATTAGTGAAAGCCCGACGGGAAAAGTTGAGCTTGTGAAACAAAAGCTGCGAAACAAAAATTTCAAAATTAAAAACAAAATAATAACACTGTTTGGGTGGGGGTTCCAGATAAATATACATTCACTCTTTTAATTTGAATGTGTTTTTGTTATTATTTGTTTGGATGATCTTCCCATGGAGGGAGGAAATACATGTATTTCCTTCCTCCATGATCTTCCCAACATGGGAACTCAGCAAAGCTCCCACAAGGGGAAACACGCCATAATCTCTCTCATACAAATATTGGTTTACGTCTATGATTTTACGAATTGCACAACTCAATAAAAATTGTGATTCGGTAACTAAACGACACAACTTGGCGTGTCGTGGCCGAGCGGTCTAGGTCACCGGACCTAAGCTCTGGTGTTTTCAGCAGCAGAGTGTGGGTTCGATACCCGGTCATGACACTTGTGCCCCTGAGCAAGGCACTTAACCATAATTGCTTCGAAAAAGTTGGGAAGGTAGTGCATTCTGTGCATTCTGCTCTACCAGACAGGCTCCCAGTGGATGATACCCATGCCTACATCCTTAAGGACTGTGAAGGGGGTAACCCTGTTTCAGCCCCAGGAGTAGGAGGCAACGTGTCCCTGGTTTCAATTGATTTGGGTCGATAGCCCAAATCAGTTATGTGTAGCCCTCACCTTGAGTGGCCGTCCGTGGCCTTGTGAGTTGGGCGATATCTCATTAAAAAAAATATAAAAAATATATATATAGTCATTGTGAAGTACAGTCTCCTGGGACTTGAACCCACAACCTTGGGATTGCAAGTCTAACCGCTCGACCCGTTGTGAGTTGTGAGGTTCAATTTCAATGAACATATATTGTACATGTACATGTATATGAATATAAGAATTCGAACACTTTATTCAAAAGGAGTCACATGTGATTTTAACGTGGACTGCACTTTTGTGAGTCATGCACCTTCCTTAAAGATAACATCGCAACTTGACCATTTGACAAGATGGTGTTACCGAGCAGACCGAAGTCTAACACTTCGTATCAAAAATAACCTGTTTTTATTTGAGAATATTGTAATAATCAACTAAAGCCAATCCCTTTTAATGTTGCATTGCATGATCAATGAAATTGGGAATTACAAACGGCAAACATGTCACGTGTCGTTATTTCTCTCTCAAAGCTTATCCACTTTTTTATCGACTGCGTGCCACATCATACATCCTATACAACAAGAAAACCTTATACTAGAAAGCTCAATAAGTTTACTTTATTAGGTTTCAACAATTAACAGTGTTAACAACCAATCACAATAACATCATAAATTTTATCATTCAACGCCTGCATGTACAACGGTCGATATGATTTATACAATCTAAAACCATAATGAAATTTTATTTTCACTATTCCGAACTTCCAAGCAATGAGCCTCTGAGTCTGACTACTGGGGAGTGGCCAGTTAGTTCCGCTGGTGACATTTTGCTTTTTTAAGAGCATGATTCAAGATAGCAGTGGGTTTGGTTCTCATTCACGGCAGTAGTTTCTATTTGTTTCTTCCTAAAATTAGATTTGATAAGAACCGAGTTCTTATTGCTTCATTACATACGTGAAAGAAGTCGAGTTGATAATATTATTGTGTATATACAAATACCCCAGAGAGTTTATATGCACTCTGATAATGGTCACGTTTTGGGGTGCATTAAAACGGCTCGGTCTATATTCTCCTTGATCTATGGTCCATTTAGCAGTGGCCAACCATCAACCCGGTCATTATCACTTTAGTGAAGATCGTCTCCTCAAACTATGATTATGAATGATTGCCTTATTATACCGCTATCTGTATCATCTTTCTACACCGAACTTGACTTAGTCTTGCTTCAAGACTAAAATGCGCTGGAAGTTATCAGAATTCGAGTTATCAGAAATTATTATTATTTTATTTTTGGGGGGGGGGGCACACGAAATGGCAGATGCATTGTCTATACTAACATCATTGCTGGCCTTCGTTACAATAATCAAGAGTGATGGGATTATCAGGACCTTTAAGTGGTCTATTCTCTTGACGTTCATTCATTAAGATCTGGAACAGTCAATATATCAAGTACAAGTAACATCGGGTTATACATGACAGATCGCACCAGGAGCAAACAGTGATTGCTTGCTGATGAATGTATCATTGACGTATGGGGGGGGGGGGGGGGCTCTTTTGTTATGGGGAACAGGGGTTGATTTGCCCAAACTTGCACACATAATTATAAAAACACAGTTACCAACTTCTCATAACCGAGTGAAAACTCCATTTTGCTTTCTCTGTCAATTTTTTCTCTCTCTTCTTGCTGAGCCTGAGTTTTACCCACCGTTTTGCCTGAATTTGGGGAGGCAGTTTCCTCCCTCCGCACCCCGGGTCGTAGGCCTATGGTGTCCATTGTCCTTTCATATCAGACACAACATGTAAACGATTTTGTCACTGTGACAGTTTAATTTAGGAATGAGGCGGCAGCCCTTTGGTTTGCCCACGTTTGGTTTGCCCAATGTCAGTTCTACACATTACGACAATCAGTTTATAGGCGTTTGCAAACACAACTTTGTATATATGAATTGTGTTATCCGCTATCACAAACATTGAATTCGCTTAAGTAGTTTCAATAATTATTCCTGGTTAATACAAAAATATTCAATTGGTTTGCCAAAGGCAAAATTGCATTGAATTCCGGTGCGGGTCAAATTTACATTAACAAATTCGAAATTGTGGTTAAACATTACAAGAGTCTTCATTCACACGTTAACAAAGAATTGCCAAGTTTTCTTGTTGGGTTGGCCAGCAAGGTCTCTTTGGGTCTATTTCATTTACGAAATGTAAACGAATTGTCACTGTGGCGGTTTAAATTTAAGAATGAGGCTGTGGTTCCTATAGTTTGTCCATATTGTCAAGTCCACACATTAAGACAAAATCATATAGGGGCCTATATAGGTGTTTGCAAACACTGGTTAACATTGAATATAAATTGTGTTATCTGCCATGCAGACATACTCGCTTCAGTCAGTGGTTTTATTATTCATGGTGAATACAAAGTTGGTTTGCCAAAGGCAAATTGCATTGAAATCCGGTGCGGATAAAATATATACGTATAGGCCTACTTCGCTAAGAGTCTTCATTCGCATTTTAATTGTGTATTTTGTGTTTTTGTCTTGATAAATTCTCTTGAGTCCACAAAAAATACATTGCAATCGTACCACTTTTTGTAGCCGTCTTTATGTGCACTGTTCCCAACCATTAACTCAAGGTCACCACACAACATGTGTTTGAAATGCATAATGAAAGGCTGTGGGGAAAACGTCAAACTTAACAAATGTACCAAACCCAAATACCAGCAGCTTTTCTCCTTCCATCACGCCGAAACATGTGCAATCAGATGTGACAATACGGTGGCGTCTGTCATTGTACGGAAACGAGCCACAACCAAATTCAATTTAATATATGTTGAAGTTATTTTTTCATTGGGGTTTAAATATTACTCTCTGAACAATATGAAATAATTGTCATAGCCAGATAGGCACTATTCGAAGAAACAAGCCCAATGCGGTTGGGACCGACTTGGTCCCGGAAGTTCGAATGCGCTCCAGACTCGACTCGCGGAGTATATCCTCAAGAGTCAGGTCAAAGTAGGCCCATCCAGCCGATACTCCACATTTCTGTTAGTAGTTAACGACAAAAAAGGGTCAACGAGTGACAGCACTTACCAACACAGATTACTACCTCGTCTCCCAGGTTACTACCTCTGTTGGCAGGTAACAGGAAGGAATGTAATCTGTATATGGGGCCTTTCTTTTGTTGATAAACAAAGTGCGCCGGATGGCATGGTCGGCCGAATTCAACATTTTCTGTAAATATTCATGAACGGAAACCCTAACCCTAACCCTAACCCTAACCCTAACTATTTATGAATATTTGTGTAACACTGCTTCAAACTATGGCAATCTGTTTTTGATTTGCAGTTATGGCTTTCTATACTTTCCAACCTGGGTTACATTTCTGTTAGTAGTTAACGACAAAAAAGGGTCAACGAGTTTACCAACGAGCTTACCAACACAGATTACTACCTCGTCTCCCAGAAATGTGGAGTATCGGGTGGGCCCATCAGAGGAACCCTTTTTCTTTACTCTATCCGAGCTTTCTGTGCTAAACATGATTGCCATTGGACAAAACATGAGTGTAATGAAACAAAGAGTCATGTAAAAGTGAATATCTGGCAGACACAGGCAATGGCCTCTAAAGACAATGTACATGTATACCATTGGTAATTGTCAAAGACCAGTATCCACACTTAATGCGACCCAACATAAACATGAAATACCAAACCTGTGAAAGTTTAACCTAAATCGATCTTCGGAGTCAAAAGAAAACAGCGAAAAACCCCATTATATGTTTTTCACTGTTTTCAAACATCAGATTTTATCACCAGTGATAATGAGACTAATTGTTTTACCCATTTCCTAAAAACAATATTATTTCAAGCCAAACTATTTTAAGGGAAGTTTTCCACCCTGACCATCTTCCCATAAGCTATAATGTGCAAATCTGTGAACATTTATATTTTCAATCTTACGAATGTTGTACACACCCTTTAAAGATATCTGTGACGCAAGGGCGAAAGGCGATTAGTTACTGTTGATTATGTTACAATTTGAAGGAGGGAAACAAGATTGAGGGAACTAGGTAACACAACAATCCCAGGTCTTACCTGGAATGGGAAGACTTATTTGGAAGTAAATCTGACCCACTTAGACTAATTTAGTCATTATTACTATAAAGAAAGGGTTGAATCTGAGTCAGATATGTCTGAGTCGCTCGGTTTGTCGTATGGTTTGTCCATGTCTGACTCTGGTCCTTGCTCCCTTATGGTCCTTGCTGACTATATAATAGTCTGACCCGGAAATGGCCTTGGCTCCATTTCACAAAGAGCTAAGATTGATCTTATCTGCGAATCAATCTTAATTGCTAAGCAAAGTGCATGATGTGACAATACAAATCACTATGGTAACACTGACAACTCATCTTAAGATGAATTTCGTTGCTTCGTGATATCGACCCCCCTGGTCCCGTGATACTCAGGCTAGTTAGTTGAGTGTTAAGATGAAACATGTCAGTGGTCAATGACCTTCATTACTAAAATACTAACAACAAGTGGAGTGGTCATGTTGGGACCTTATGTCACTTTATGCATAATTTTTCTTCTTTTTCTTCTTCTAAAAACAGTATATTTCACCGATATGTGCGGGGAGACTGTTGATATTGGAGGCTCCGGGGATCACATAGATTCCCAGTCGAGCTTTTTTTACGCGGATAACCTTGACTGCACGGTCACCCTCACGACCTCCGCCGACCGGAAGATCTTCGTGGACTTCACCCCCTTAAACATCCAGGGTGACCCATCGGACTGCAGGAAATCCGACTACTTGGAGGTTTTCGACGATCCAACCAAATTTGTCTCGCTTGGTGTGTTCTGCGGGTCGGACTCCTACTACAACGCGATCACTTCGACCGGCAGCTCAATCACCATACTGTTCAAGACCGATTTCAATGTCTCCAACACTGGATTTTACATGACGTACAATTCATTCTCGGTTTCATCGATAAGTATGTTCTTTTTTTTCATAATTAAATTTTTCATAATTTTGTTTATAATTTCATAATTTAAGATACAGTGATGGTACAACAACAGAATAAATGAAGCCGAGTCTCCACCTCAATTTTACAAAATTTGCATAAATGAATTTAGATTTACTGAATTAAAGAAATTAATTAAAACCTAAAATGCTATGAATAATTCTAAATTGAAACCACCGCAACTTCGTGCCAACAGTAAATTTGAAAGGAGCTTCAAAGACCTGGGACCAGGTGTGCAAGTCGTAATTAATGCTGAGTTGACCTTCCACATTTTTGGTGATAAATTTACGTACAACAACATCCTGCTAGATTTGTATGTGTCGTAGATTCTTCTTGAAACCTTTTTGTCCCTTAAAATGTCATTAAAATTAGATGGTATAATTTAATACTGAACTAAAATAATTCGGCAACCAACGTTAACAAAACAAAAACAAATGTGTATAACATTTAGCCAGGAGCCAGCTTGTTTTGCATATCTCGATCCTAAAAAAAAAAAATTATGAACCAACATCCCCGTACAAAAATGTAGAGACCCATTTTTCTCAGAATGATGTCATCAGATGTTTTGGATGTTGACAAATTTTGCACTTGAAGGGTATCAAATACAATGGCAATATACACTATTTTAATGCGAGGTTAGAGACTTGCATTTTTTTCCCCACTCACATGAGGACTCAATGAGCACATCACAAAATTGAACTGGTCTTTTCCATTCCTCTTTAAATACCACATACAGCCCTAAAAGTAGGATTTTTTTAAAATTATATATGCCTACACAACATACAATGCTGATTTGTATTCCACACTTTGCTAATTTCACCCTAGGTGTGTGTATAAATGAAGACCTGCCTTGCTGAGACGGTTTCATTGTTGAATTAACCCCGTTATAACAGTTTCACTGCAAACTCAAAATCTGAGCATCTCTCCACCATCGGTGGCTATATGTTTGCACTGATACCGGTGCCAAGAAAAACTAATTTGAACATAATTGCATTAGTATGGGTGCAATGGTTAGTGATAAAATTCAATTTCAGATATCGGGACAAAAATTGGGGGAGGGGGATGGGGGAAAATAGGGTAGGGGGAAAAGAAAGTAACTTGGGGGCATTCACACGCAAACCCCCTCCCCCGTAACGCCGCTGCTGGCCATCCTGTCTCCTTGGTGCACCACCATGACTATGTTAACAATTATCAAAATGAAGTCAAAACCTTTCAGTTGCGGCCTTTAAAAACTGTCCAGGTCCAATCGGTGTTTTTTTGTTTTTTTTTTTTTTTTCTCGGCCTAATTATCAAATCAATGTTTTTGTTTTCTCCTTAGCACCTTGCACGGATGACGAGTTCGAGTGCGGTAATGGCCGTTGCATTGACGAAACATTGACATCAAATTTATACGATAACTGTGGTGACTCAAGTGACTGTAAGTCAATCTTGTAAACATTTTACTTAATAGTCAGAACGTGGCTTAACCCTGGTTTTCTAGTTTACGTATTTTCGAACAAATTTTCTTTTAAAGGGAGGGTTTGCAATCACTCTCGTCGGGTAAAAGGGGCCGAGGAACAAATATAGAAAGTATAAAAACATCATCTTGATTGTCAAATGCCGTTTTCTCTAAGGAAACTCACAATCCCTTTAATCAATAGAATTTTACACTTAAAGGGTGTGTACAACATTGGTAAGATTGAAAATATAAATGTTCACAGATTTGCACATAACTATGGTATGAAGATGGTCACGGTAGAAAACTTCCCTTGTAATAGTTTTGCTTGAAATGCCATAGTTTTTAGGAAATGAGTAAAACAAAAGTTTTTATCCTGCAGGATAAAATCCGATGTTTGAAAAAAACTTTAAATATTCGATGGGTTTTTTCACTGTTTTCTCATGACTCCGAAGACCGAATGAGCTTAAACTTTCACAGGTTTGTTATTTCATGTATATGTTAGGTCACACTCAAGTGTGGATACAGCAGGTACCAATGTTGAACACGCCCTTTAACAAAACCACCAGGTATTCTTCATGACATTATTCAGTGTGAAAACTGATCAGTCCAACGTGTTTAATCTTGTCAACCATTACAACGTGTTGAATATTGATTGATGTTTTCATTCCCATGGTTTTTATTTTAGTTGGCGGCGGCAAAATTTTCAACACTGCCATGGGTATACTCAAGTGGGGCATAGGGGTCCTCATCGCCATTATTGTCGGCATCATCGTGGCTATAGTCCTGTGTTGTGTTTGTATTGGCTGCCTGTGCTACCACTGCTGCTGCAAGAAGACACCGCAACCGCAGTACACCGGCGTGACACAGACTACCGGACCTCCAGCTTACAACCAGCAGCCCCCCATGGCCATGCAGCCCGCCGGGCAGCAACCGTACGGTCAACCGGCGAAAATTTAAAGTCGCACGGACTGTAGATGCGCCATGGCCATTGCCATTGTGTCTGTTAACCTCTGATTAATATTGACTGGATAGCCAGAAGCTAAAGGGCTTAGTCTGGTGCCTTATTGATTAGTGAAAATCACGTGGCAAGTCCACCATTAGTACTTCATACATTCTCCTTAATTAGAGGAACAGACGGACATGGGTTTAGTGTGAGATGTAAGATGACGCTTGTGACCTTCTATCAAATCATTATGAACAGAAACTGGGAAGTGAAGCGTATGTGCAAAATGTCTTTCTGAAAAAGAGAAACTTTGACATTTTGTTAAGGTCATTCATGGGGCAACATTATGAGATGAACATTTTCCCTTGCGCGAGTAATTGTTTTACGTCGTTACGGAGGACGTAAATGGTCTGTTTAATACCCTATTAAACTCATGAATTACATCTAAGGGGTGGGTAGATTAGTGTCCTTTCCTTAACAACGTGTACCCCCAATAAGTAGATTAGTTGGGTTTCCCAGACTCAAAAAGTACACATATAGATGTGTGCTCAAAGTGCAATATTGCTATAATATTGTACGACGATTGCACCCCCCACCAACAAAAACATGCGGAGGGCAACGAGATCCCTAACATGGCTGGTGACTCCGCCACGTTTAACAGTACTGTTGGGAAAGAAACCCCGGAAGATTATGCCGAAATTTGAGCATGATGTAAAGTTATACTATTGGGGTTATTCTTACGTTTTTGTTTTTTTTACCTGACGTCACAAGGATAAACATAATTATTATGTACATTAATGTGACCGGATTACAAAGGGGGAAATTAAGCCAATCAAATTATCAAAAAGACACAAAATTATTACAATATGACCCAAATATTCGTGTATTCATCCATTTCTACCGTTATTAACTTTTCAAAAGTGTTTGCTTATACCTATAACCGATGTAAATGTACTAATATTAAACACGTTTCTAAAATGTTTTAAGCTCGTTCTTTTTTTAAAAGGTTGATTACATCATTTTGCTGACGTTGTAAATGTACTCCCAAGTTATTAACAAAATAATTTACTAGACTGAAAGTACATATAAATACCAAGTATAAATTGTGCTACTTCATTTTAAAGAAAATGCAACCTTTTGTATCATTTTTTTGAAGCGACGGTCGGCCGACCATAGTTTGAATGTGTACATACAACAAGGTCTGTCTAACAGCTTAAAATCGTCACTGTTTACTTTTTTTTCTCGGCAGTCACGATCGAACGCACAAAATGTAAACAGGTCGGTGCAACGACATATTAAATCCTACCCAATGTTCTCGAAAAAGTGTCTTTTTTAAAAGCAAATGACGGCAGTAAAATTGATTAAGATTGGCCAATATTTGACAAACAAATTGTTTCATTTTCTGTCGTCGGCATTTGTTGGAGGTGTTTTTGAAAACTCAAACTTGTATTAAATGCTTTCTCGCAATTAAAGTGCAGTTTATACAGCAGCTTTTTTAACGTAAATTATGCCCGCGGTTTTTTAATTATGCGTTTTGGTTTTTTACATTAGGTTAAAGCGTAGTATTGCAATATTGAACACGTCTTGCAAATGGTTTTATTTCATTTTATTGTTTACTTATACTTGAAGAGCACAAATACTTTAAAGTAGAATTAAAGTAGAATCTTTCATTAAGTTGTACCCAAATTATCATCGAGCTGCCCATGCACTCAGTTGGCACCAATACGAGACTGTTTTGTGAGCCATTTCTCAATTTCATGAAGCACGCCAATTGGCTTAGAATTGTATACGAATTTTTTCTTTATATGAAATAGGTCACTATATTATTTAGCCAAAATAACCGCAGGCAGCATGTACATTGCAAATGGATGCCAACATTATCCATGGCAACTTTGACTAAGTATATTGCTGTCCTTCGATGTTATCTGCGAAACAGCTTTGTAAAATTGGGTCCATATAAATCTGGCATATTTGGTTGCGGCTAGTGGCTACGTTTGGCAAAGGGTAGCCGAAGTCACAACCTGACTTCAATTTGCTCACACGACTGCGCGCGATGTGCTGTAGGTCAATAGGGCCAAGTCATACGAAGTAATTTGCTGCCGCCAGTTCCAAGCAAGCTCAAGGAGGAAAATTACTTTTCATTTTCTCAATATTTTCTTACACGGGCAGTAAGACACGGTTACAGAAAAAAATGTCCTTCGTGCGACCGAACTGTTCCTTTTAAATTTACATGCACTTCAGTTGTTCACCTCGAAGTTTATTTTATCCCCTTTACAACTGCATATTTTTAATCACGTGAGACTCATTCAACCAACTTCTGTTTTTCGAGAGGCCTTCGGGAAATATACAGAACAGAAAATGACAAAGTTTAGTGTGATGTAGTTTGCCTGCACAAATTGTTTCGTATGACAAGGCCATTTTACCATTAGATTTTTTATATATAATAGATGTTATTGTTAGATCGTAATACTAGATCGTGAATATAGACAGCGTACAGTAGGTGTATAAATACGTCGATATAGTCATTTAATTTGTTTTAATAAAGTCCAGCATTGTACAGAGAATATAAAACAGATTGGGGTTTTTTAAGGGGGAATGCCAATCATCTGTGTTTTCCTTTCAAATTTTATTCCACAAGTCGAGTACGCATTTAGAATTAACATCACTGATTGGGTGTGATGATACTGTGAATAAATGCACACAATGACACTTTTATGAAGCTTTTTAAAAGCACAAAATGTTGTTTATCAAATTTCACTACAATAAGCAACACAAATTGACTTTGGAAATAGCAAATTATTGTAGGTGTTGTCAATGCTGGGCTTTATTCTTTAACTTTGTTTTAATGGGTTTTTTTTTTATTTTTACAAAAAACTTCAACGGTTGATGTTTACAGTAATGGTGTACAATATACATAAAGATGTTTAAATGTAATTTTTGAAATATAGACTGTTAAAAAGTCTCATACTATACCTGTGGGTTCCTTATTGGATTATTCGTGTGAGGGAAACCAAATCACGCATTTTAATTTTGCTCATCATGAATACACGCGAGAAATACACATCCTATTTAAATCTGGACTACTTCATTATAAAGGGCTAAGCCGAGACAGATGGGCAAGCCAGAAATCACCGAGAGATTTTATTCTGCGACAATGCATGAACGAATTTGTTTTAAATAGCTCACACAAAGATCCTTGTCATTTGAGGTTTTCACAATCAACATAAAACAGACACGGAAACATGTCTACCCCATACACTACGAATTGTCGGGGGGGGGGGGGGGGTGGGGGGCTTCTAAACAACGATGGACGACCGTCCGCCGTGACACGCCCTTGCCTCGTTTGAACAAACGGGCGGGAACGATTGATGGTACCTGTCCAATATTAAACTTCGGAGCTTCACGGCAGTAAACACAAGGCAAAATGTCGTATGGCACGTGACGCGTGCTCCACCAATCAAATGGCAAGGATCTAGTGACCGGTATATAAACAAGCAATCATATCGAAGTTAAAAGTGTGTGGTGTATTTCTCACCAAGCTGGGTTTTGGGCACTATAGAAGACTTATGGTTTAGAAAAGTTCCCAATGACGGATCAGACCCCCCAAAAAGATAATCATTTTCAATATCCAGTAACATTCAGTGAAGATGCTTTTCGCAGCTGGGGTGCCAATGAACAGCTGAAGTTGTGCTTCACAACAACAATGTAAATTGAAGCTTAACACCACCTTATAATCATTGGAATGCTTCTTTGCATTTCACTGTATTTACATGTTCTGTGAGAGTCGGTATAAATAATTCATGCTCTGATTTAAATTATAATGTTTTGTGAAATGAATCAGGTGATGACAGTGATGTTTCTGTAATTCAAACACGATTAGCACAACGGCTTTACATTATTGCATTTATTACGCTACTAGAGCAAAAATAAGTGTATGGGAAAAAAGCTATCATAGTTGGTTTTTTTAAATGCGAGCCATGAGTTAGGAAAACTAATTCACACTTCAGATGTATAGAAAAACTTAAATAATGGTGCTAGGGGAGGGCATCGTGTGTCGTTCAAATTTATAGCAGCCAATTCAAAATTGCGCGTTCCAAAACGGGGAAAGCTTTTTTGTTTTTGTTGCAAGAGATAAAGGTGGGAGATTTGACTAGGGTGAAATTTAATCCCGGGTACCGGTTGTGCCTTTAACAGAAGTATGAATTAAAGATACATGTTTCACCTGAGGATCACTTAAGTTTACCGTGTATTAATTAAACAGGCCAGAGCTGACTACTGTGCAAGTCTCGCGCGTATTCGAACAATGGGACCATAGTGTGCGAGTTTGTTTCCTTCACGCGTGGAAGCAATACATGGGACCAATGTGGCCCCCCAAAATGTTCGAGAACGCGCGAGACTTGCACACGGTCTATTCGAGGAATGTCTTCACTCATGATTCTTGTTAACAATTTCATTCGAAGAATAAAAACAATATTGAAACTTCACTCAGGATGCTGTGAGTAAAGTTTAGATATCCCGATTTCAAGGGCTGTTTGTGAAAACAATATTTTCAGAGCTGCTTAGTAGGAAGTAATGCTTGGCATATTTATTCTTAGTTTCGTAACACTAACCAAGGATTTGCTTTTCAATTAATAGTTCCGTAAAACATGTTATCAGATTACAGCGAGCCTTGTCCATGCGTCTTAACACCCCCCAAAAAAAAATTATATATATATATATATATATATATAATAATAATAATAAATAAATAAATAGCCTAAATAAAGGAACAAATAAAAATATAAAAAAATAAAAAATAAAAAATGAAAAACAGGCACGTGACGTTTGTCAATTCTCAGGTCGTAGACCCCAGAATTTTGACTATAGCTTTAAAACTTTAAAGGGACATATTGCCTTCGAGTTGGGAGCTTTACGGCAATAAAAAAAAAGCGTTTGTTACGAAATTAATATGGTTGGAAAATATAAAAGTAGGATATAATGATTCATGTGAATATCCCTCGAAATTGTGTGAACTAACACGGTACGTAATTTGTCGAGTCAAAAAAGTGGTGCTACAAAATGGCGGAGAGCGCCATTTTGGATGCCGGTGATGCCGGTGTTGTTTGGATACGGATTTCACCCAGAACCCTTTGCGCGCTGATCATGCGCATTGGGACATGCATATGGGCTTATTCACTTTATTGACAGTCCCTACAATTAAACTACAACTGCTGAAGGCACAACATAGTGATTACGGGCATATGGATAGATAAATATGTTTATGTAATACAAAGCAAAATATAATATATTTAGAATAGTTACATCCACGAGAACATGACAGGTGAAGATTGATTATAACAGTAGACTACGAAGCACTAGTTATAGATAAACGAGTCGCGCATGCCGCGAAACTAATGACAACGCATGATTAATAGTCAGCGGGTAGTTAGTCGTTCGGATCGGGTATAATGGACAGTGCCTGGGGGGAATTTTTTAAGTGCTATACCTCTACTAGTGACTTACTGGGTTCACGAATTATCATCAAGTGAGAATGTCTTCCCTGTTGTTGTTAATTGAACTTCGGCATTTAAAATGTCTGGCTTTTCATTCATTACATAGCAGAGTCTTATCTACCCCCAGCTCAACACACAATTTATCTCCGCTTAAATTGGACATGCATGATCAGCGAAAGCCTTGCGATACTGTATGTGCAGAAAATTATTAAACAAGCACGTTGGTAAAGTTTCTTCGTTCTCTTTGTGTTAAAAGTCAATACACTGCAATGAACTTCAATGCAAACTTTGCAAATAGTTCAATAATGTTCATTGATGTATTTACACTATGGTCATGACATGGGAAAGACCTTTCTTTCGAATGCAAAGTGGTTCTTTGTGTCTAAAGTTCGACCCGACGAGATTGTCTGCTACTTCCATGTCGTTGGTGTGTACAAAGTGAGGAATCTATCACCATGACAACGTGCCCATGACCAGGAGAGATGCAGACGACACCTGTCGCGACAGTCTGGGTGCGTTGTGGTGGAATTAAATGCCTGATGGTTGTTGAGCACACATAGAAATTAATGAAGTATAAACAGTCCCCCTGTAAACTGACAAAAGGCTGTTTGACAAGTGTGCACCACTGCACTGTGCACCCCCCCCCCCCCCCCACCCTCACCGCCGCACCCCTAACTCCCTCCAACATCCCAGTGCTTATGTCAGAGTTGCCAATGCACACGTTGTCCTAAAGGCAGGGTAGACTATACTTTTGGAAATTACTCTTAATGTTAATGACTGTAGAAAGTTACTTGGCGAAGAGCACTGGGGAGGAAAGCAGTGTTGTATGACTCGAGTCCAGGACTCGGACTCGAGTCTGTCTCGAGTCACAATTTCGGTGACTCGGACTTGACTCGAGTCACGTCTGCAAAAGACTCGGACTCGGACTCGGACTCGACTATCATACCTTTTTTAAATATTAAAAACAATTCCGACGATCCGATCGTCATTCCCGGAGTGCACATGTCGTAGAGTTAACGTCTAGCACAATAAATAAGTACTGTCGTATGGTGTTGCAAGTATCGTGATTATTGTGTAGATGGCCATCTAAGTACAGCGCGTGTATGTTCGATTCGTATGTTCAGTACGCATATTAACACTGGGATGCACGACACCAGCAGTATTATGCTGGTATTCTGTCAACGTTAACATCATAGCCACTGCTTGTGCTTGATGCCAGGGAAATGGCATGTCTGGTACCTGTAAAACACAGCCTGCATATTGCACTGTGATGGCTGTGTGTTGTTTGCACCAGTTTCTACACATGGTCGACACACAAACACGACGTCAAGTTTGGTCACGTCACTAGTAAAAAGTAGAAAAACATTTGTTTAATCATGGCATCTGCCGTTCCGCCCCGTATTGTTTTATTTTGGTTATACCAACTTTAACAAAAAACTTTAACAGAACTTTGTTTAAAATAAATGTGTTTTATTTTGTCATTTCCAATTCTTATTTTACTACATTTGGTTTGCAATCAATATTTAAACAAGTGACTCGTGACTCGGACTCGGACTCGGACCAAGTGACTCGTGACTCGGACTCGGACTCGGACCAAGTGACTCGGGACCCGGACTCGGACTCGACCCAAGTGACTTGAGACTCGGACTCGGACTCGACACAGGTGACTCGACTACAACACTGGTTGAAAGTATACAATATTGTGAAAAACGACTCCCTTTGAAGTAATGTAGTGCTATAAAGAAAGAGGTCATTTCACCACACAAATTTGAGTCTGAGATGTATAGCCTTTCTCAGGCACCTTTCATTATTTTATTTATTTATTTATTTATTTATTTATTTAAACCATATTTAACGAGGGTGACCCATCCAATTTTTTCCGTCGCCTTTTCAATTTTGTCTGTCGCCTTTTCAATTTTGTCCGTCGCCTTTTCAATTTTGTCCGTCGCCTTTTCAATTTTGTCTGTCGCCTTTTCAATTTTGTCCGTCGCCTTTTCAATTTTTTCCGTCGCCTTTTCAATTTTTTCCGTCGCCTTTTCAATTTTGTCCGTCGCCTTTTCAATTTTCTTCCGTCGCCTTTTCAATTTTTTCCGTCGCCTTTTCAATTTTGTCCGTCGCCTTTTCAATTTTCTTCCGTCGCCTTTTCAATTTTGTCCGTCGCCTTTTCAATTTTCTTCCGTCGAAAAAAATTGAAAAGGCGACGGACAAAATTGAAAAGGCAACGGACAAAATTGAAAAGTCGACGGACAAAATTGAAAAGGCGACGGACAAAATTGAAAAGGCGACGGAAGGAGTGGCACATATGGAACACCATAACATGTACATGTACATGCATGGGCAGCGCTTGGCATTGTCAGTTTCCAGTTTAATACCCAGTGGACTAAGTATGTACTTTTAAAGTGCACCTACTGTACATGTACACTACCAGCTTAATAGTTAATGCCTGGCTGCACATTAATGCTAGCATGGGCATGAAAGAGCTTTGGACTAGTTTATTAAACATAAACATGTTTTCAGTACATGGAGACGTAATTAGTTTTAACACTAGAAAAATTAGCTGTTGCAAACTGCCAACTAAAGGGGACATGGTATAAATGCAAACAATAGTTAATGGCCTGACGTCGAAAGCTAAATGACAACACACAAAAACAGTCCAACACACAAAAACAGGTATATAAGTGTAACAATATAACATATACTCTATATTTGCAGAAATGTCATCAGAGGTAGACACTAAAAAAAAAATTTAAGTTGGAATGTGTCAGCGTCCAGTTCCATTTTTTTAAAGTATGACATACAAAATAATGTTCTGCATTGTCCACTAATTTTACTTGCTGTTTGTAAGGGATGACACCGCCGTAATAGATCACCTCTTGCAATGAGGCCCTGTCAACCCCCCCCAAAAAAAAACCCCAAAAAAAAAAAAAAAAAACACAAAAAAACCACAAAAAAAACAACAACAAACAAACAAAACAAAAAACACGTTTCTATCGTTGAAGGTCACGATTGCAAAAAACCCCCATGATTTAATTTTAGGATTAGGTCACGATGAAAACAAACTACAGTGGTTATATTCCAGCTGACCATTCAAAGTCAGACCGCCCATATTTTGTATAATATTATTTTAACGCTTTGATCTCATTTTATATTTTCGCTGTGCGCCAGATAGGCGCAGTGGGCCTTGTGAAGCTATCTTTTCAGTTGATAACCTAGCCCTCGCAGCCTTTCACTTTACAGGGATGAGAGTCATTGCTGCAAAAAAAGTCTGAAACTACATGTTGGATCCAAATTTAGGACGTATGGCCTACATGTATGTTGAAATTATGGCGTATCTACCTTTTGGTAACCCCCTCGGGAGGGTTTGGAATTCAAAGGGCTTTTAGGAACAGTGTCATAAGCACTGGTGAAGTAGATCAAAGGGCAGTCTTTCTTTCATGTGGAAAAATGAAAGGCTTTTTTTATTCACCAGGCTGACATAAAAAGTCTGAATTCAGACAAAAGTCTGACAAATATCATCACTGACTTTCGTATTATACTACTGTGTATACAGTACATGCACAGAGGAAGAGTCCTGTATAGGGCTAGTTGATAATCCAGCACTATATTATTTGGGATGCAACTTAATTTTAATGGCTCTCCACACGATAATACCTGCACATTATTTCACAATATTACGACGAACGCCTTAATACTTTAATAGTCTTATTAATACCCGCTCAACCTTTAGAATTGCACTATAAAAGAGCCGTTATTATTTATTTACCAAGTAATCCCAGGGTGTGGAATTATTCGCTCGAGACGTCGCAGACTTGTTTGTTTCACACAAGAGCTCGCTGGTCAACAGCGTGTAGTAACTACACTCTTGATGTGACCATAGAACAAAGACTCTATGATCAGACCTCGATGAGTCAAGCTGTTATTTTGTTGATGGAACTTCCATGTGAGATCAACAGTGGCAGTATGATTTGTAATTAGGAATGAGCTACAACATCATTTTGCAACGTCATAAAAGAACCCACTATGTTCTGATATGAAATAAAATCACATTGCAATTTGTGGCATCAGAATGCACTATAATACAATATCAACTGCGAAGTATACGCATCTCAACATCGGAATCTTAAGTTTTTACTTTTGCAATACTTGAATACCCGGTATAAAACGTGTACACAATACTCTAAAAAATATATACAATAAATCATGTGTAAAAGCGTGCACAGAGTCCTTGCTGTAGGCCTATGGTAAAAACAAGAGCTAAATGCCTTTCCATGTTTTGGGGTTGTTCAGTGGCATATATTGAAAGAATAGTTTCTAAAGCTTATGACTCGAGGGAGCCATCGTTAGGTGTTTACTTTTTAAACTTCAGAAAACCAAGGTACACAAAATGTATGAGTTTAACAAGATATTTGCTATTATTTCAATTCAAGTTATACCATTTGTGTTAAAGTGAGGTTTCTTTGCGGTAAGACAATGTGCATGGGCACTGAATATTTCTGAATGAGTTGTGGCGGTTCTAAAAAGAACCGATGTACAACTACTTTACGTTTTGATCAGTATGCTCTGATCGTCTTCAGGGGCTAACTAATCTGATGCTGTCGGCTGCATACAACTATATGTGGACTGCTTTATCCATGTACATAATATTAATAAAATACTATATTTTAGCCTATGACAACATTGAAGTAATTTTGTACATTCAGTATGATGTGTAACAGAATTGACAGAAATTGTTTAATTGTTGTACAGTACGGTAGTACAGCTGCAAAGGGGGAGGGTGGAGTACAGATTTGTTTAATTAAAATTTTTTAAAGGGAGCAGTCACATTCGTTCGTAAATTGTTCTTGTTCAGTTTGCCGTGGTGCGACAAACAAGAAAGGATGCTAGCTGAACGACATGGTCACCACTGTACAACCTCTATTGTTTGTACTTCTGTGTGAAGCTGATAATGTAAACACACTCATAATTACGAAACATTGAAAACACATTCGTTATCAAAGTTTGTTTTTTGAAAATGTACTCATGTGGTGTAAAATTGGGGCCACATGGTCTGACCATAGAGCAAGGACCAGCCTCTGACAGTTTACAAGACACATCGTTCATGTATTCACAAGGTCATTGTAGATGTACATGAATCACTACTTGAAACACATATAGTTTGTCTGTTGTCTCCTTGATGACTACATCCTTCGTCACCAGCATCCGAATGGGGATAGATGATGTCAATATTTTCTCTGGCTCGCTGACGACACTCCAAATAAGATATTTTTAATAACATTATTCTTAATCATATAAATTCAAGGGTGAGTCACTGCTGACACAGAAGTCTAAAACTGGGACCCATGATTGTAGAAGGTATACATTGAAATGATGACATGTCCACCTTTTGGTGGCATCTGCGTATATTATAGAATACAAGAAGCTTTGGGAACAATGCTGGAGAAGTAGGCCTAGATCAAAGAGCATGACTTATTTAATTTGGAGGAAAAAATACAGCATTTCCTGTTTAAAGTTTATCCTTTAGGTTTTCTTATTTACTTTTTATTTATTGTTTAAATCTTCGGACACTAAAAACACCTAAACCAGGAGTATTCAAGGGAAGAACACAAATTTTAAAGCTGTCATCAAAAAGATGAGTCTTCCACAAGCCCCTGGTCATAAAATACACTATATTAATATATAAGAATACTAAGAATTGTTGTTGTTTGTTTTGAAATGCCCATAAAACAAACAGACAACAACATAACAAGCAGTCAGTAAAACAACAAGCAAACCAACACACAAATACACAACAAACAAGCAAGTAGACAAAAGACGGACAGACAAACACTAAAAAACCTCACCACAGGAAAATATCCCCATCAAACGACACTATAGCCCATAAAAGACACATACAAAAAACAAGCAAGAAAAAAAGCGCCCTTGCCACAGGACTCAACTGATTAATAATGTATAAAGGAGAATAAAATAATAAGAGACAGAGAATCGTGACTAACGATGACTCTGGTCAGCTCGACCGATCCGTCCATCTCGCCCCGATCCATCCATCCCCTTAGGCTCCATGCATAACAAATTATTGGCCAATCGCGCATCGCCACCACACGCTGAGTCAAAGCTTTTCTTGCTCACAATACAGTCTCATCTCAGTGTCACTTCAAGGCTAGTGTAAGCACGGACAAATTATGATAATCACATACAAGTCGCCTGCAATATTTTCACTAGTGTTTATTATAATACATGTATTAATTTATTTTGCGATTATCATGTTTCTTCGATTTAAATTTTTCTTAGTCGGCATAATGTATGCCTGCTATACCTAGTTCTAACAATTTTCTATTTTTTGATAGGTGGCAAATCATTCTCATGGTGTACTTTGATTACGAAGTGCTGAGTTTAACAGTCATGTGGTGTGATTTATAGACTACAACCACCGTGTACTCCTAGATTAATTGCAAAATGCATTTGGAGTATTGAAAAAACTAATAACCAACCATCTCTGCTAACTAATAAATAAATTGTAAACGATGTCATCAGACATCTTCAGTATTGAATGTTGTGCATACTATGTGTATTTCATCTTTCAAACCATTTTACTCTCTGTATATTTAATACATATCTGGTTATGATTTTTTGTTTATTGTTGTGTCATTTTTGTGCATAGTGTATGCTATTTTTTAGTGTATTGTGTATCTATGTGACCCCAGGGCCCCCAACGGAGATAACTGATGGGGCTACCCTGGTTAAACAAAACAAAATAAATATAACAAATTAATAAATCATGCCTTATTAACAGGCATGATATTTGGTCCTTGGGGGAAAAAAGTAGGAACATTTTATCGAGCAAGGGGTGACCTATGTGCATGTACTACATGTACATGTAGGCCTACACATGGTGTAGGCTTTAATAGACATTTCAGGTTATTTAAAAACCTTTTCAACTTGGGCCTATAATATAATCAAATCGGTCACCGGTAAATAAAATATGAAATCGAAAAAATTTGTAGCATTTTTCCCCCAAAACGTAACAAGTTAGATATAAGTAAATGTAGCCATGAGCTTTATAGTGGTGTATATAAATGCTAACCGGTTTATGTTAAGTAAACCAGTCGTTTCAATAAAATAACCGGAACACATGATGCAAAATTGCAAAAAGAATTACCGAGTTCGAAAGGGTTTCATCACAATTTTAAAGATTTTTACCAAGGGCAAACACAACAATTCAGAGATCGAATATTAAGTAGAAAGAAAATATCAAGCCTGCTTACAAAAAGAGCCCACGCCTACTTCAAAAATTGTGTCAATTACCGGAATTCGATCAAAACACAAGGTCAAGCCCAAATATTAACACATAGGCTTACAAAAAATAAAACCTAAAACAGCGGTGAAAACAGTAAATTATGAATTAGATATATTCTAAGGTCACTTGTAATTTATACCCCAATTTGGCACGTACAGAGGCACGGGTCATGAATAAGCTTGTATTGCCCCCGGGTTTATCTCTTGACCACTTGCTTTTCCGTCAGGTACACAAAGGAGTACAAATCATCGCCATGCGGACACAGAGCTACTCCCGAGGGGTAGACCACGTGATGGTAATTACCGATTGACCCGCTATAGTCGCGACAGAAACACTCTACTTCTTCCGCTCCAGACACGTTCTGTTAAGTCCGTAAAAGCCGTATCAAATTATCACAGTGGCCAGCCATACATTATTAAAAAAACAATTTTTTGTACATACAAAACGACGAATCAGAAATAAGGATGGTACAAAAAGGCCTGGAAATTTGTCTATAGATCAAGGGTGCATGCAGGTTGATTAGAATATTTTTATTTTTATTTTATATAAATGAATGTTATTGTTGTAGCGCTCAGTGATATTGATTTATGCACAGGCACGATATTTCACCCTTGGAAAAAAGCAGGGCAATTTTATTGAGTAGAAGGGCTGACCTATACATGTACATATGGTGGGCTACAGGTTTTGTTAGACTTTTCAGGCTACCTAAAAATAATTTTGCTGAAGATCCTGATGGCAAAAAATAATCAGAAACCAGACTTACGTCGGAATAATATCATGCCTGTGTAAGTATTTTACTATATGATGATACTATTGTCCAGCTTCTTTCGTCAACATAATCAATATCAACATTTTGTACATACAATCAATCACCCTAAAAGCTTGAAACACACTATTAATTTTCAGCAAGACCGGACACGTAAAGTAATTCACTGTACATATTTTTATTTAGCGACTAACATGGACAGCTAATAATCAACTATCAACGGGGACTTTTTAGTTTCAAATTCTTCACAGGATTTGCAATAACTTTAATCTCTACTCAAATTTCGATCCGTATTTTTTAAAATGTCAATTTAAAAAAAGTGCCACGCTTTAAAAAGAAAAACTTATCCACGGAATGTTTTACTTGCTTTGTGTGAAATTCTCAGTTAAAAAAACACATGTTACATTTTAATGTATTTACAACCTGGATAAAAGAAAACAACAGAGGTCGCTCTTTCTCTGCCAATGGATTGGGGTTTCTGACCAACCATTGTACTACAGACTCAAATCTACAATTATTATCGTACAAAACAAAACAAATACTACATTCTACAGCATTAATATAAAAAAACTTCTTCCACAAAGCTTTGGTGCGAATCTTCTTCCAAATATATATTACCATGTAACAAGTCCATGCAACCGATCTTTTTTTAGATAACTTCTCAAAAAGTAAAAAGTTGTTTTTTTCAACTACCAAAACGTAGGTTGGTATTGGGAGTACTGTTGGATTGGGGTACCGATGTTCTTATCATTACTTGAAGCCTGGGATGGGTTGAGATACAGAGAGAAACCCAAAATGACCAAACCGGAAAGTATACTAATGAAGAAAGAAAAAAACAATGAATTGCAACCACAACATTCCTGCGAAGTCGGAGAGAAAATGCCATCAACACCAACCCTCGTAAAACTGCTTTTATTTAGTGTATTAAACTGAAGTCAAAAACAAATAATTCCATGTACGTTACTGCACTGGGTTTTGGTTTGGGTGCCCTCTCAACAGCAGACATTTGGTCTTCATATTAAAATGCTCTTAACGCCTAAACTTGTGTATTCCAGAAGGTTATCCAACATGTTTCACGGACAAGTTTGAATGAAAAAACCCCATCGAGTGTAGTTAACTAATGCGGCAAAGTGTAAAACAACACTTAAGTCATTTCTCAAACACATCCACTTAAGTCTCTTTTGGAAGTTAAGCATTCTTATGTCTCCCACTTTCACATAAACAGATTGTCACAAGGAGCACCTTAACAATTAAGTTGAAGTCGATGGGCAGATCCAGAGAGAGAAGGGGGGAGGGCTGCGTGTAAGTTTCTTAAATAAGGCGATATCCCCATGTCCCAAGTCATTATCAAGTGTCACTTGAAAAGCACCCAAACAAATTGGATAGTGTTCCCAAAGTGCCCTTTCCCTCTGACAAAATGCCTCTATAGATTGAAGTTCGGGGCCATGGAAATAAACCTCGGTGGGAGGCGTCTACATTCTCCCTTTTTCCAAGTTTCCAATGCATAAAAAAAAAAAAATGATTTAGTGAGGTGAGTGCTTTAACTGGAAGCATCCCTTACTTTTATTTTGAACAATTCTAGATTCCGCCACAGTCGAAGCTTTCTTCTCTTGTGTTCTCAGTGGTAGTTGAAGTTGAATCTAATAAAGAAAAGAAAGCAAGGCTCAAAATTCAATAATTTCTTAGAGGGCTTACAAAATTGCAGGTTGAAAGTTTAATCATATGACTCCAGCCAGAAAGTACTTTAAAGAAAGTGGTTCAACACGAAGATCACAGTGAAACAAACCTCACTTACAATTCCTATGTTTAATTATAATTAACTTTACAACCTATCGCAGCTTTTTTACTTGACCCCCAAATGACCTCAACTGGCCGTTAGAAAGTTTGACCTACCTGCTTAATAACTGCGGTAAACTGGATATGATCGGGCCGTAGCCTGGTGCGTTATCGTAGAGTTCAAACAACGGGGCAGCTACCAGCTTGTAGTTTCTTGGAACGGCAAACAGGGCTGTCCATGAAATCAGAACAGTTAGTGAGAGGAAACGCTAACTATCACATCAACAAGGTAACACTCGTAAATAATTAATATCACGTCATAATGATCTGTATCATACAGGAAGTAAAAAACATCATCGACAAAATAATGCATAAGTACAGGCATTTTATGATATGAACATTAGAAATGACAACTGTTTGTTATGACTTCACCCAAGCAATGGCAGTGAAAGGGTTTCAGTAAAAGAACAATCCTAGTTTTGTTTGCCATATATTTAACAAGTTTCAAGTACTTTTTTGTATTTTTTTATTATTATTATTATTATTGGTTTATTAAAAACATTCAAACTTCGCAGCCAAAGGCTGAGTTGTGTTTAAAATACAGAGTTTAATAAAAATAGAAAACAAAATTACAGAAAAACATTAAGAAATACAAGATAAAATTTAAAGTACAAAATAAAAGTATGTTGGCTTGGGCCAATGACTGTAATAAAACAAATAATAGAATACTGTCCACTAAAACAGGCATGATATTCTTCCTGCTATACTCTGATTGTACTGTGGGAAAGTGAGAGAAAATAGTTCATTCAAAGTGAAAGGAAAAGGAAAAATCGATCATTATACTTTTGGAAGAGTGAATTCATCAGCATCCTCTTATTTCCAGCAAACACAACATAAAAGTACAATCAACATGTGAATTTTTTTATCATGTTTAGTTAACACCAAAGACATTGATGCTCATATCAGGCTTATTTTGATTGCGGCCATCAAAATAAGTAAAGGAGTTTTTTTAGGGGGAGGTTTTGGGAGGGAGGTTTGAATTCTATTCAGGAAATGAGAACTATCAACCCAACATTATCATTATGGACTAAATATTATTATAAAACTCTCACATAGCTCCTTGTCATTTCATTGGTGGAACATGCATCACATGTCATCCTTTTTTTTGCCAATATTTACTGCCGCGACTTTGGTTCATTGGACCGTCGTATATGAAAACAAATATAGGACGGTCTATTGATTTTTTGGCTGCTTAATTGTCAGTGTTGAGCCCCAAACAGTTGTTCTCACTCATTTGTCCAAACGAGGCAAGGTTATGTCACGGCAGACAAGGTTGGTGTCTACTCTACATGGAGTCGCCCACATTACTTAAAAGGTTTTTTATTAGAGTTTTCAGAGTTTCCGTGTCCATTTTGTGTTTATTCTAAAACAAATTCTAATGACAAAGATCTATGTGAGTTTATAAAACAGATACTAAATGCATTTAGATCATGCATACTCACTCGGTGAAATCTGGCTTTTCCATTTCACTTGGCTTCGCTTAGTGAAATAGAATAGTCCAGATATCACCTCACGATTATATTCTATAACAATGCACACACAAATGCTTTCATTATTGATACAAAACCACACATAATGACAGATGTGTCTAAAGCAAATTCAAACATTTGGCGATTCTTTTTTCAGAGCCCGCCTCCCCCCCCCCCCCACTTCTTCTCTGCAGAGATTACTAAACGAGTTACCCTCAAGAACTAGGCGATGTCTTTTAAAATCTTCCAAAAACAAAAAGCAGTATGAAGAGGGCTATATTTACCTTTTTCTTGAAGCTGTACAAAATAGAGTCTTTTATGTTCTTTTGGTTTTGTGATGTGTGCAGGGATGTAAGGATACTGTGGACAACAGAAATATAATATTCATTATTATTACACATTTCTGGTAATGAAACCAAGGATGTCTCACAAGTGAACTTACTCACTGTAGCTGGCAAGCCTGAGGAAACCTGTCAACAAGGGAGATTGCTGTGTGAACCAGAAATACTGGGGTTTACCCAGATACTTTTCGAAGGACAAAGGAAATATGGTAAAGTTTCTTGCTCAAGGACACAAGTGCCAAGACTGGGACTCGAACCCGCACTCTGCTGATCAGAAACACCAAAGCTTGAGTCCGGTGCTCTTAACCGCTCATTGACAACACGCCACAATAATAATCAGCGACAACATGCCACAATAATAAACAGCGACAACATGCCACAATAATAAACAGCGACATGCCACAATAATAAACAGCAATTCATTTTGATGGTTACCAAAATAGTCTTGTCCTTGTATCCAATCACAAGTATGAAAGCTAATACTCATTGTACGGAGCCTTAACAGAAAAGAACCATACTATATCCCCCTTCCAGCCTCGGTTTGGTTACATTAAATCCGAGTGGGAGAAAAACTAAGATGGCCGCACCATGATAAAGGTCTGTTGCAAGACGAATGCTGTTAATCGGGGCATTAAACAGCAGTAAACCCTCATCCTCAATGGTAACAGACCAGTGACAGACCTTTTAGGAGTTGAATTAAAAGTTTAGATACAATGACGAGCAGAGTCAACTGAAAATCGGTTTTCCACATGGCAAGGTTTGCCCTCAATAGATTTCCGTGACAAGCAAGCGAGACCAGTTACATTGTTGTTGCACCAGTCCCTAGCCCTTTCACTGCTCCATACTATAAGGTTTTATTTCAAGGTCCTTTATATAGGTCTTAAATTATAAGCAACATAAGTGATCTGTGCATGCAGTGGTTTACATGGTTCAAGGGTAGCAATGAACTTGCCAGCTGGACCACTTTGAGGGGAATTTTGCTGGTCCCTTGGGCGCATTGTACCAGCGGACCACAGAAGGTGTTACAGTTAACGTGCAACAAATTCAAGGTCACAAGAGTGGAGGCCTGATACAAAGGTATGTTCGGTGTTGTTTTGTGTGGGTAGGGCGACGTGATAACTTACAATACCAGTGTAAGTAATGAGAATGGTTGTTGTCTTGACTTTGTTTACTTAGGGTTACATTTTGACAACAGTATTCTCTTCAAAAAAAATAATACAAAAGATGATACTGGACATATTTCGGAAAAACCCAGAACCAAACTGGTTAAGAGGGAACACTGCATTGCTCATTGGAATTACTTCTAACTGAGCATGACAGATTCACAATTCAAAAACGTGTCTCCAAAAGACACCTCAACGAGAAAGACACCTCACAAATGAATGCCTGACATTGAAATCCAGTGTTGCATTGTCACATGGTTGAGTTTCAGCTAGTTTATAGTACAGCTGGTTTATGTGAAGCCTGGTAGCATTCTGCTGTCTATAATTCACTAGGTATGTAGTGAAGGACTGGTACAAGACAGTGTCAAAAAAACAATGTCTGATACCAACGCCAAATACCAAAAAGGAAGCTAGACAGTCGACATGTCATTATAATATTCTAAATGCACACTTTCAAGGGATGTAAGAGCCGTCTGTATTTACTTACCTGGGGAGGCTCAAAGTTTGGACGGTACCAGTTGGCAATCACATCTTCAACCATCCAGTCCTGCTGAATGCCATCTTGCCTTCCTAAAATCTGTAAGAAATGAAAAAGCATAACACAAAGTAAGACAATATGAGACTGTTTTGATCAAAATTCTTCTAAATATCATCTTGCTTGCAATGCTTTCCTGCCAGTTTACATAATCCCAATAAAATGATACAATAGTTGTTGTTGGCCTTCACATTGGCTTAAAATGCTTTAAACTGTTAACGCTGGAAGACGTGGACACAGGCACAACTTTCATGAACCAGAAAACGGATGACTGTTTTAAAGTTGTACACGTGAAGCCGCTGACAGAGTACAAGCAGGAACGATTATTTGGGTTTAAGGTCAATATCAGGGAAAGTGTTAGGACGTCTTGACATTCCATTGTGAAGGCAGCGTACACAGTGCATTCACTCACCACAATCACAAAGAGGGAAAAAGGGTACTAGAAAGCATGCTCGAAAACTCCCTTTTTCCAGTAATGATTGTGCAATTGACAATTCCCGACCTATGTCCTTTTGTGGTACAAATAAGGATTACGACCACTTCTATTTACCATTGTATTTGGCATGGGAATGGGAGGTAGGTCCAAATCCGGCATACCATGGCCGATCAAAAGAGAATAAAAGAAATCCCAAAACATCTGAGAACGTTTGAAGTCTTCACTCGGTTTAGTCATGGTTTCATTTGAATTATCAAAATAAAAATGAATCTAGAAATTTGTAAACTTCACCTTGCGGTTGAGCATGATTTTGGGGGGAATTCCTGGCTTAACTGTCGAGTATCAACAAAATAATGTGTGGATAAAAGTAACAATGAAGATGGTGAGAGTAAGTTGGGTAATCTGCCACTATGAATTAAGTGCAGTCAGAAAATACCAATAGACCCCTTGCATAACGCGGAACGCTAAATGGACCCTGAGGTCACGCACACTATTTTACGCGCAAAGAACACCTATCGTCCAATCATCTGCCTCCTTTGACCTCAGTGAGGGCGCTTTTTTGCCTCAGTGAGGGCGCTTTTTTAGCGTGTGATGTCATATGCAAGGGGTCTATACTTTAGCATAATATGGAAGCATGTTTAAATTACAAACCTCTGTCATAAGTCTCTTTAGTCCATCAACTTCATCTTCCCCAGAAGCAAGCTCCCCTCCTGGTCTGAATGGAAAAATCCACACTTACAAATTACTATAGTACAAAGCTTTATAATCAAAGCATTTGGAATGATACATTTGTCTACTAGGGATGAAAAAAAGACAGTGAAATAATGGAGCAATAAGATTGTAATGGTCTCCCTGAAATTATACCTGGGGCCTTTCTCAAACCTCGGCTTGGGCTCCGGCTCCGTCTGATGTTCGAACCATCGTGCAAATACACGTTGTAGCAAAAATTTACAATGGAGCCCAAGCCGGAGACGGAGCCCAAGCCGGAGACGGAGCCCAAGCCGGAGACAGAGCCCAAGCCGAGGTTTGAGAAAGGCCCCTGAACTGAGCATGATATGCAAACTCCCACAATGATGTCAGTGCCTACAAATTGTGATTTACCAAGAAAAATATGACACTTACAATTTGAAGAACGTTGTACCGAGCTGCAGGAGTAGAACATGTGGCAAGCCATGTTCATGAACGATGAGCACACCCTCTACCGACCGACGAGTGCCAATCTTATCAAAGTCATCTCTCATGCGTTGAAATCTGGCAGACACTGAAGCATCTTTCTCATACAGAGGTTCCTTGGTGCCGAATGTGTAGTTGGTCAGTGGGTATCTGTCATGGGATTGAAAGGAAAATGCATACGGGATGACGTTAATATTTTGAGTGAGAAAATTCTGCATTTATATGCATTAATATTAAACATAAATTCTTACTTTTCTACTCTATACTTCCTACTTGCCCTTCCCAAATCAATTATTTTTAGCACAATACAATTGTCAATTTGAATGGTAAGGAAGATAAAAATGAGATTTGATATGTCAACAGAGCCACAATGTCAAACAACAAAGGAAAGCAAAGACACACATCCCCACTACCAGAGTCCTTAAATACTATGTTCATTGCATTGGGATAATATTTGTTCACTTCAATTTAATATGTTCTCTTCAATTTCAAAGCTCAATATTGATTGCCAGAAATCCATTCTGATCAATGTGACTAAAGTAATATTATAATTTACATTATATTATTTATTTACCCAGATGATGATTATTTTTGGTCCATCATATCAAATAAGACAAAAACTCAGAGTAAAAAGGTAGCGATTGAATTCAGCTTTTTTACTCAATTACTAGTGAATTACCCATTGGACGGTGCATATAATAAATTCATTCTCAGGCACTGATACTCGATAGGCCTAGACTCTAGAGGCTAAGTGCATTTACCCGGGCATTCTATTGCCATTGCATGCATCATACATCACAATCACATTCATAGCCATTATTGCACTATAATACATTTTCAAATCATGCAAGCACTCCCCCCCTCCCTCCCCCCCCCCCCCCCTCTCTCTCTCTCACTCAGCTCAGTCTCATTACAAACAATACAAAGTTCTCACAGCCACAGTGAGTAACACACTTGCTCAATCTCACATCTCACTCTAGTTGCGATAATCGTAACCCTCTCCACGAAGGTCGCTTGCGACCTGAGGGTTACGACTCGGTGTGCACAAGATTCGACCATTCGTGCCAAAACGTGCAATTTCGACCAATGTTGACAGACTAGTCACCAGATTTGCCCAATTTTTACCACTTTCAAAAATCATGAAACAAATTCTAAGAACATGGGCTTAATCTTCAATGTCTAACAAATCCAACAATACTACTCAAAACATAATTGAGAAAATATTTTGAAGAAAAAAGGACAAAAACTTACCGGAGACGGAGCGAAATGCTCGTGAATCGGACACAGACGATGGTTGAGGTTGAGGAAAAACAGACTGGGCGGAGCTTCAGCTGTAGCCCGCTAACCGGCTGGTCTCGCTTGTGGACTCACTGCACTGCGCGGCTCTATGCATGTGTACAAGCATGGAGCTATAAAGTACTGATGTATGTAACCCCAATACATTGGGCCTTTCTCAAACCTCGGCTTGGGCTCCAGGCTCTGTCTGATGTTCGAACCACTGCGTGCAAATACACGCTGTAGCACAAAAATTTACGGAGCCCAAGCCGGAGACGGAGCCCAAGCCGAGGTTTGAGAAAGGACCATTGTACAAACACAGTCATACGTTGGCATCAACCTCGTCCCCATGTTTTACTTTTTTCCAACCATTGTTTACCATAAGAGAGCGGTCAACATGGTACTGCTCGACACACCCTGGGGACGAGGTTAACGTTGGCATACATACATGTACATGTACTGTACAGCCCAGCGCCAGCACACACAAACACACCCGTGCAGTGAGTCCGCGAGCGGGCATAGACGATTCGCGGGCTACAGCTGCGGCAGGCCGGTCTGTTTTTCCTTGGTTTGTGCCGATTGGTCGGGAATTTACGCTGATTGGTCGAGAGGTAGAGAAGTGCGGGGTTTAAGACCTCAACCATCGTCTGTGTTCGCTTCACAAGCATTTGTTCCGTCTCTGGTAAGTTTTTATCCTTTTTTCTTTAAAATATTTTCTCAATTATGTTTTGAGTAGTATTGTTGGATTTGTTAGACATTGAAGATTAAGCCCATGTTCTTAGAATTTGTTTCATGATTTTTGAAAGTGGTAAAAATTGGGCAAATCTGGTGACTAGTCTGTCAACATTGGTCGAAATTGCACGTTTTGGCACGAATGGTCGAATCTTGTGCACACCGAGTCGTAACCCTCAGGTCTCCGACCTTCGATATGAGGGTTACGATTATCGCAACTAATCTCACTCGGCCTCACTTCACTGAAGCACTGGCAGTAGCATTGACTTCAGAAGAATGGGCGAGAGTCACACACACACGACACATGACAAGTAATCCTGTGTATCTGCAGTGCTCATGAACTGTAATTGTAAATTCACACACACAGCACAGACACACACACACTCACAGTCACACCATAGACTCTAGAGCAAGCTTGCTCTATCAATGTATCATTTCATGGTCACACTACAGTGACATGACACTGCACTGGCTTTCAGTTTTCACCGACTTCTTTTCGCTCTATCTCTGACTTTAAAAAACCAATAATACTCACAGAACAGCAGTTCTTTCCCTCGGTACGTAGTTATCGTTCTTCACGGGTACAGAGAGCGAACTTGTGCTGCTATCTAGCCGGTCATTTCGGGTGTATTTAGGCCAGCCAGCAGCACGTTGATTAGACGCCATTTTGAAGTCTGGAGTTTGTTAAAATTGTGCAACCTCTAGAGGGCGCTCGTCACGACGCTCATATATTATTATTTTCATCAATAACAAAATAACGACAACAAAATGTAATAGGTACAAGCGCACTAAGAACACAATAACGATAATTGTGTTGGTGCAATGATAAGAACGGGCGCACCCAAGTAAATAATAACCACATGTCAACCAATGTTAGATGCTAGATATGCAAACAAATAAATACTCAACAAGTATAAGTCTCTTGGCCGCTTGAAATCAAATCAACCACAGTTGGTGTCAACTATGGCCTTCCTACAGTCCTCAACTTGTTTTCTTTTCACTAATATTTACAGGGACTTGCCGTTAAAATTTTAGGCCGCAAAAATCCCCAGTGAGATGAATACACACCCATTTAAACAGGCTAGAATCCATCTTGGGGAAGAGGCCTTATAATTGTGAACAGAATAGGCAAATTTCTCTCGACGCAAAATGCTCCAGGTTAAAAGTACTACAGCAAAAATTAATAATAAAACAATGTAACAGGTATACATTACTATACATGATACAGGTTACCTCATTTTACTAAAATAATAGTTTTCGGAAGAATAAATTGCCTATTTTTCGTTTCAATAAACAAGCAAAAATAGTGCCGGATCTGTATTTTACCCTTTAACCAACCTGTGAAAACTTCATTTGTTCAAGGATGACCCCATAATATCGGTGAAACGTATTAAAAGCGGTCATGCTTTGTCACGAATTGTTTACGAGCTAATTCATGAGAGGCTCATGCATTGTGTGCTATATAAAGTGTCTCGTATTATAACTATTATATAGTCGGTTATATTTCGAACTGCGCCAATCGAAGTAAGAACGGTTTATTATGAGGTCATTTCCCCGATTCCAGACGGGTTGTTTCTCTGGAGAATTGATGATGAACTTTATAATGAGCTTCCAGATTGAAACTAATCCAACAAAATAATGACCAGTGCTGCAGTCTGTCTTTAAAATCAAGTTATTCTACCACAAACCACATCAACACATTTCTACAGTTTGTTCTTTGGGTATTTTTTAGCATCCTCTGTCTAATATCAACCTTTTTGAGAACAATGAGTTAGGTCTATTATTATACTTCCAATTCAAAAAAAAAATGAAATCACCTCCGAAAAAATCAAACAAGTCACGGCACCATCCGCAAACGATGTATTAGTATTTAGTTTTATTAGCTGTAAGCAGGAATGCTTTTGCTAATGCGCTAATTAGCAGTTCCATGCAAATTGGACTGTGATATCACGAGCGACTTCCTTTTTAAACATACATTACGAAAATACGTGTAACTACAAGTTATAAGTAATGAAACTTTACATTTTTTAGACGATCGAAGTTTTGAAAGCATGGACCATGCATAACCTGTAACATCATGATGATCACAAATAAAGCCACAGATCATGGACTTCCCCGATGGGCACGATTTGTACACAGCTCCATGGAATGGAAGTAAACATCAAATCTTAAATTTTACGGATATTAAACTTTCAGATTTCTATAAACTTTTTCTGTGAAGAAAGAGGACATCTCAAACTTAGCAGTTACTTTTATAACTCTTGAATTTTATGTGGACATTGTGACACAGAATGTAAATGTTTTTCTTTTTTATTACCAGTATAGTATCTTGCCTGCTAGAAAGGCTCTGGAATGTACAATATGCCACTCTCTTTGTAAACAAAGGTGACATGTTCTATTGGCGAGGCTCATGGGGCTGCCCCAAAGTGTGAATCACCAATGCTTGCCACCAATAGCCTAAAGTACATTTAACATGCTGTAATAATTTCTCTACATTTATTAATTTATGGATAACTCTTAGAAAGGGTTCATGCTTAGGTTCATCTTATTGATCACTTCTGGACCTTTGAACACGTGTGCTTTAAATGAGTAGATTTGTACTTCTTTGCTGTAGAAGTTAACCACAGTAGAAGTTCGCTGCAACAGTTCTGTTGCTAGTAATTTGATCATTACATGCTAAGCCATGATGGTGTATAGGCCCCAATATTTTTGTTAGCAGAAAATTTAATTCCAATGATGGGTCTGGCGTTGGTTCTTTGCCTGTCAGATATGTTCATGTGTGGCGATCATCACAGGGGGAAAACATGAAATGTCGTGCCTTTTTGTCACATCGTATAATTTGCAACGCGAGGCAGCCTTGTCCGATCATGCACCGACACCGCATGAGTCCTTGCCTTTTTCGGCAATGGAATGCGGAGAGCAACAGGTTCTGCTACCCGGCGAATCCTGCATTTCATTAGGCGGGGGACAAGGTGACCGGCACGCGCTCTCTACTCGCGTGCCCCGGTCGTAATAAGATTTCGAGCTTATGGGAGGGGGGGGTGTGGTCGTGAAATTAGAAGAAAAACAAGAAGATTAGAAATATTTTTCTGAAGATATTCGTAGTGTATACATCCTCCATGTAGGCAGTCATTATAGGCGTTCAGACAGTAACTGTGGAAATGTCAGCTCATGTTACCGTTACCGGTTAACAAACTTAACAAAATAAACTTGTAAAACTTCAAATGGTTTTGTAAATATTTGCCTAACTGTATAATTTCAGTAAAGGTGATCATAGTTTACAGGCCATTTTTATACATAGTCTTTTCCTATATTACACAGGCAAAATAAATCAATTTATATTCGAACCCAATGTTTTTGGACTCTATATCAGCGTTCCATGACAACCCGTCGGAATTGCATATCGATAGTATTGGTATACCAATAATTTTCTGGTTATGAAATTGGTATCTGCCCAACTTTAAAACCAGCAATATTTCAAATTAGAAATGATGTTTTATCCCGACACAATCAGCTAAACTATACGAATATCTTTTAATGACAATACTAAAGGTTAGAAGTTCCTTGCAAACATTTTGTGGCGCTGTCGCGATCTGTTCTTCTTTTTTTTTCTTTCAATTATCAGTCATTTTTATTTTGAGTAGAGAAAGAGGCACGTGCCCGGAACGAGGCGATGCCCTTATATGGAGAGGGTACCACATTGTGGCGAACCAGTCTGACATCTGGCGAGATTTACGGAATGCCTTCAGTGGCAATTATTGAAGAGTTCCGATTGAACGCGGTGCACATCAGCCGGCTTCAATCAGCTTACCACCATATCCAAGCAATACTATTTTCTTGAAATCATTGTGTATAGTTCTAGGTTGAACAGAAATCTCTGTGAAAGAAATCTGTGTTCTTACGCCAAAGCTTATTTCCAAAAACTATAATTCATTTACATCTTTTTCATCCACATTGCACTTAACGGAATTTTTGATAAACAAGATGAGCATAAGGTGGGTGAAATAATGTTATCATGGGTTTAAACATAAAGATTATGACAAAATCTAAATATTAAGATATAGGGGGCCTACAAGCAAAGTTATTGGATACAATTATTGGATATATTTGGATATTAGATATATTTGGATATGTCAACGTATATAGAGAAACAAAGCCTGGTGGGGCTAGTCCTAAACGGGAACCAGAGCAAAACACTCAGGACATCACAACAACAATTTAAAAGCGATAGCTGACCTATAACCATCTATACACAAAAAAACCTCATTTAAACGGTGGGCTCATTTTTTGTTAACAATGTAATATTCGGAGTTTGGTCGACCTCTGAGGCATGTTTCTATGTTGTGACAGAGCCCTCGTTATAGGCATTTTCCAATAATACCGATTTTAGTCGTCATTGTTTTCTTCAGAGTGTATTAAGTGTGACCGAAATACCCCAAAAGTGTTGCAACGTTGCCTCAAACACATGCAGGATTATTACCAATGCCCCAAATTTTGTAAAATCACACAAATTTCTTAGCACAGAAGCCTGCCAAAATGACATAAAGTTCACAAGTTCACATTTGTTTCAACTGTTTCATTGACTGGTTTTGTTTTTTGTTTTTTTAATTGTTTGTTTTTTGTTGTTTTTTTGGTTTTGGGGGGGGGGGGGGGGGGTTCACAGCAAAAGCAGTGTTTTTACAGCTTAAAGCCCGTTTTGATAGACCTGCTTTAAGTAGAAAGTGGCTAGCAACCCAACCATACCTATAAGATATTACTGTGCTAAGCAATTTGTTAAGCTAAAAATGTTCAGTGCATGTTCTTTGTCTAAAATGAGCAATTATGACTTACATTTATTTTGCAGTAATGTTGTTACACTCATGTTTTTTGTGTCCTGACTTTAGCCGTCTTGACTTTAGCCGTCAAATTCAGCTCATTTAGTGAGTGGAGTCTAAAATCATTTCTGCGAAAACAAGAAAGAAAAAAACCCAAAGATGCCTTTTTTCACGAACAACTTGCTTAAGTTTATCGCTGGACACTTTGAAAGCTACAGCTTTTAACATCGCCCCACGCAACGCTGTGGCTTTTCCCCCATGTTATCAGTTTGAACAAAACAGACCTTTTTAAGAAATTTTACAGAACCATTTTGAGACAGTTAAAGTTCGACCTTATACCCACATCCACGAAGGGGGATTTATGTGGAATTACCATGTCTCCAAAATGGACACACGTCTCTGACCACAGAACACAAACTTTTTAGGTGTGAGGTCCAATCGTGCGGTTGTTTATTGTTGGCTACAACAAGCCGCGTTTCACGCCGCATTCACGCCACCCAAGTGGTCTATTTAATAGCATTAGTACATGGTCATCTGCATTTCAAAGTGAAAATATTAATTAAGCCGTCCGTTAGAAGGGTGTTGCTCTAGAGGTAAAAAATCATTTTAAAACCATGCAACAAATACAAAATACTTCAGGGAGGGAAAAAGATAGGTCCTTGTTAGAATTCAACTTTACATGTGGAATGTTTACGAAGGGTTAGGCCCGGTATTAAGGTTGAAAGTGAAAGAGGGTGGCAATATCATCGATAGCTATAATCGTTAATTGAAATGGAGCTCAAACTGAAGACAGACATTTGGAAATTGAACAATACTAACCATTGAATAATCTACAAATGTTTTTAAAAGTACACCAGGGACCTAGTCACAACATAACAGTTGTTTGAAGCAAGTAAGCAATTACTTTAAAATACCGTTTGTGCATCAACAATTTAATTACAAGCAGGCCTATTGCTGCTAAATTCAGTACATACAGAACATAGTTATAATTGTCCTGGACATAATTTGAAACAGCTTAAAGTGATCCTCGAAAAGGTACAATTGAAGCCTATATTTCGATTTCGTTTTCCAAAAGAAAAGCATAACAGATACAGCTAAAGTGTTAAAATAATAACTTTGAATAATACTATAGGTCTATGAACGTGTAGGCCTAACAGGCGTTCTGTTTTTTCATATTTTATTAACCTAACTCGTTCGATTCTATAGGCTTAAAGTAAAACGAACGAAAGCCAATCGTTTTTGCCGAGTCTCGTCAATCAAGTGTACTAATTTTAGTCAAACGATAATATAATTCGCTGCGATTCGATCGACGCTCGCTAGTGAGTTTACTCTGTTTATATCTGTTTTTTGTTCTCTTTTCTCGATATTTTCACGCAACATTAAAGTTAGCCAACACTTTCCATAACCGAAACCCAATGCACTATGCCGCTCATTATATTTGGCGGGGTTGTGGAACTCCAGATTTCGATTCCAGTGTTTTTATGGTCCTGAATGAAGAAGGTGTTAAGCCGCAGCATATTGGTAAGTGCTATCAAATTATGTCTGGGTGGTGATACCTCACTCCCTTAATTAAAAGACAAAGTGTTCTGAGCCGTATAGTCACACACAGACATTAACTGTTGTGTTTGTTGTGTTTGTTTTGCCTATCAATTAAGCAATGACAACCAAATGAGATGAAACTCAACCCAGGTTTTCTGCCGAGAGCTGTGTTCATAACATTGTCTGGCAATACAAACCTTCAATCGCATACCTCCGTAATAATACCAGCTGATCATATAATATACCACTCTATACCACACATGAGACCATGTGATCCATCTTGCATTATCCAACACACCAGGTCATTAACAACCATCCTTGTGATTTTCTTGAAGACGTTATAATAGACTTGAACACCCCCCCCCCCCCCTTCGCGGTTGGAGCATGCGCAATCAATGCCTCTGGCCGAAATATGATTTTTCATTGCCCCTTTGCCATACCATTGCACTGCATTGTAGACATGCCATTGGTGGAATCCACCGCACACCACAGGATACCGTAAACCGTATTATACGCCGGTTGCAGTGCGAGTGTGTGTATGCTGTATTTGGTCCATGATGCAGTGGGTGACACTTGTTGCATGCGCGCGCAGTGGCCCTTTCTCGCCTGTTGATGATCACCGGTTTCCAGGAGGGTACAATAAGTAAGTGAAGAAGGAAGATAAGGCAGATGCAAAACCAGAGAAACATCACTTTATCTTGAGACACCGAGGGAGCAGAGTGTAGGAACCAGTTATCAAATACAACAACACCAACCCATTGTCTTCCTTCACAACCACCGCTGTGTTTAAAAAAAACTCTTCAAAAGTTTCTTTCGGAGGTATTTTTTCTTTCTCTTCAACAACTTCGACGATGCCTCGTTCCTTCCTCGTCAGACGTTTTGTCCGGCCTCCAGTGCAATCTCAAACGAAATGGGACTGCTTCTCTCCCGATGGCGAAGGTAAGCAACAACAAAAAAACACTTGGCCACAATCGGTCAAATTTTCTCAATGAATCTAATTTTGTACCCAGTTTGGTGCCGAAATCTGGCCCCGTTGTGACCTCGAGTGGCCCGGGGCGTTGGTCATTAGCCCGGGCCTCTGTGCGAGAAGTTTAGTTTCGGGTCTTGACGGCTCGTTTCGAGGAGTCAAGTTCAAAACAACAAAGACAAGAGGTTGTTTGTTTTGGATCGCTGTAAAAATTTGTTTCACACGATCATGGGACGCGTTTAAGCCGTCTTTTGTAACGTTGCCTCGGCCTGAACCGTGTATTTGTGCACGCTGACATTATCATGTAACCAATATTGGGTGGGGAAAATGGAAAAGGTTTTCGATGTTAATAATATTTATATCTTTATTTGATTTGAAAAGACTAAGAAAATAACTGAGAATTGTTTGGTTTACACGATCAGTTATGAACGTCCAATGCTGTACGGTTTCAGCCTTGGTTTGGTTCTGTATAAGAGAGCGTGATTGTTCCATCTTTTTTTTTATCAAACTACAAACTTTTTAGATTATGGTATAAGCTCAAGAATCAACGCAAACTGTTTGTAGATTTTAACCAAGGATTGTGCATGCTTTAACAGGGGGAAACTTAACAAAAACCCGGGGACGGTGTGCCTAAAACGAGCTGCCCAGATCTTATCTCGATGAAAGGGTCCTTAGTGCCCAATTATATCTTTAAATCGAAATCCGAGGAGTCTCACGGTGGTTTTGTCTCCGTGAAATCCACACCGCCCAGTTGTCCCAACCCCGCCGGCTTGCCGCGCCGTTCCCAGGCATCGATAGTCTCCATCTATTTCCAGAGGTTCTCGTTAACGATGTTCGTTAGCCAACTGAGAGGTGGTATTCTCGTTATAATCAGTGGTTTTTAACTGAGATCTGAATTTCCTTGTTGGCACTCTTGGCATGGAGTCCAATTTCATGGAAATGACAAAACGAGAACAGCATGCTCAAAAGGTGGACAGTGAAATATTTTCCTTGTATTAATGTGATAGTTAAAAACATAAATCGAAATCTAAGAAAAATAAGTATCACTGCCTACCACACTAGGTCCTATATATTTTTTTGTCAGTAGAAAACGTTTTGGGTGTATAAAAATGGGTGTTTCTTAATAAACAATATTTGAAGTTGTTCAGATCTTGCTTTAAGAAGATTTTTGTGCGCAATGTAAAAGTTTCTCATCTCCGCCGGTAACGCATTCCAACGGTATAAATTACTGTTCCCATTGGCATGGTCTTTGTTCGTTCATTCATAAAGATAAATTACTAAGTGGTTATAACAATGGTGGTATCACTACACCAGAAATTGTCCATGATGGAGAGAGCGGTTTCTATTTTGTGTCAACTTGAAAAGGAACCCAGTTCCCTTACTATCTGCTTACAATAACGATGGTTCTCCACCTTGTTGGGGTCAAGAAACCTCTCGCTGAGCTTCAAGTCCTGTCACGCTAGGTGTCTGGCACAGACCGAACAAAGAAGACAGAAAACACCGTGGCATTTTAAAACAGAATCCAAAAGTGGGTATAATAACACTTCTCAAGTCGCAATTTCTTTGAATTCCTGATGATTTGGTCCTTATTTCGTCCCAGTGGCGATCACGGCGGGTCATACTGAGAATTAAGACGAATTTCAGAACAGTTTGAATCGAATTTGAGCTTATTTGGCAGGCATTATTTTTAGTCGGTTTAGCTAATGATTTGGAAATTGTTTGAGCGAAGGTGGTTGCGCGCCGTGAGTATACGTGATGGTATGCGGCCCAAAGAGTGTTCGGTAATTGGATTATAGTACCGTGTAATTTGTATAATGTTTTCTGTTTGTATTTCATAAAATGCCAAACTCTGATGCCACAGCGAGCACATTGTGTTCAGTGGGTGTCGACGGAACAACAACTTCAAGTCATAATTGGATAAACTGTACCCAAAATGGCATGAACTTTGTGGCATTTTCAACAGTTAGTTTTGATCAGTGGAAATATGCTTTTGTTCAGTTTTGACGTCTTCTGAGACAAACTAAATGTGCACCGAATGCATGAGGTCTTTCCATGGTTTTTAAATGGAAAAGTTTTGCTTGTTATATGAAAAGAAGCAGGGGAAACTTTTGAACGAGTTTTACTTTCTGATGGAAAAGAATCAGATGGCAGTCTCGTGGCAAAAATAAAGCCTGTTTAAATTCAATTAGTAATAATTAATCATAAAATGTGGCACAGAAGTTTTACATTTAGAATGTAAACATGACAGACGGGAAAACTTCTCACAAATGTGAAACATTTCATAGCGATTATCATTGACAAACCGTCTATAGTCAGTCGGTTATAGAGTATTTTCAATAATCACCTTTTTAATCGAAAACACTTTACAGGCTATAAGAGGAACCTTTGTCTTAAGGACAAGGTGGCAATTGGTAATGGTGAACGGGACCAATTTCAACACAGCTCAAAACGGTGACCATTCTTTTTATTTATTTATTTCTTTTTGCTGTCTTTATTTTGTACAACAAAGCTGGGAACATTACAGACCAAGAGTTGTTCTGTTATACAGAACGATTTCGATTCGAAAAAGGGTGTTCATTCGTGTTAAAAAATCACCATCCCCGACGCTGTAATGCCGCTTTAATGCTTGAAACAAATGCAAACTTGTGCTACAAGATACATTCATAGTATCGAAGTTAGCCTCCATGAGATTGGTGAGAATTGAACTCAAAGTCTTACTCTTCAAAAAGAAGTAACAACAGAAAATAGTGTGGAAAGGGGCATCCATTTCAACACTGCTTTAGTAGGGATTTACAACTTTTGTCAATTTACAACCCCCCCCTCCCCGCCCTTGAAAAAGCAGCTCTTGACAACTTTATCATTCGAGTGTTAACGAGAAATAATAACTCACGTTAAGTCCTAACATGGTGTTGGACTTCCTCCAAACATTGCATCTTGTCTAAACCTGACTAAGTATAGAAATGCTTAACATAAATGATACTTAGAAGTAACAAATAAAAAAGTTAGTTACAGACATGGTTTATATCAACGACTTCTTTTGTTTGACGACCAAATTATTTCTAGAGCAAACTATAGAAAAACTCCCAATGTTTGATCTCAATATTGTTTTGCCAAGCAACCGGTTTTAAATTCCATCCATCTCAAAGTTCACTCTACTCTATACATAGCTCACAATCATCAAGTTCCTGGTCACGGCATGTACAATCGCCTGTAAGATCCACACACTGTACTCCGACCATGCACAAGACACTGTACGGAGTACAATTTGCAGGGTGGCAGTTCCATCACCATATTTGGTCATGGAGTCGCGTGCCAACGTTCTGGTGTCGCGCGCCGGCTACCAAATGAAAACAGCCCCAGCTTCCAAAGTTATGCGGCTCGTGTCGTCAATTAACCTCTAACCAAGACCGCAAGATCACCCCCCTTTTTCCTGCCCCATGGGGAATCACTCAACTTAACTCGGAGAATGCTCTTTTAAGAACTCGAAGACAATCAACTGTCCTTTATCTTTTTGAAAAGCGTGCCCTTTATAACTAGGGTTACCTACATCTGTACTTGGGTAGTTTCAAGGTTTTGTGGTTCGTGTACTCGAATAATAATCACTTTCGATGATGACTGTAATGTTTAGCATACGCTGGGTGGTTTGAATATACAAAGTTCAACGCCTGTTCAAAAATGACACAAACTTAACAGACATGAAACATTCGTGGGGACAGCTTAAAAATAATGTGATTAATTAATGCAATGGTAGGTTTTCAATTAGGCCCTAAGTACAGTGACACGAAACACTCGTAGGTTGGTTAAAACATGACACCCACCGTTACAATGATGATGTTAAATTTCCATTCCATATGAAACCAACTACACTGTTCTTTCCAACTGATATCCAGAAGTGAAATAGTTCACAGACAATGATTGATAATAATCACCGTGTGGAAGGAAATCAAACCCGAAAGTGTTTTGAGTAATGAATACGATAGTAACACGGTATAAGCACCTTTCGCCACGGAACATAATTTCTGCTTTAAATGCTCTAACTGTTTATTAACAAACTTTAAAAGTGTCCAGTGCTGGCCAACTTCTGAAAGAATAGCTCGAGAAAAACCTCAGAGAATTCTGATCGTTTTGACCCTGTATGTTTTTTTCAAAACATGAACGCGTTCCGTCTTCACTTTCTCCCACTCAAATCAATGTCCACAAACCGAGGCTGGAAGGGCAACTAGTCTGGTTCCTTTTCTTCGTACAGTGACTCACTAGCATCCATTACTGTTATTTGATACAATGAACATGACCATGATGCTGGCAGCATGATAATGGTCTATTATAATATGACTCCCGTAAACTAGTTTGTAATGAATTTGCTCTTTCGATGTCTTTAATTCTTGAACGTAAGTTCTCCTTTCGTTTTGCTGGCACGGGATGGTTGCCCGTTGAGTGTCTTAGTGAACCCCGTTGTGTCTCCCTCTTATTGTGTGTCTTATCATCTCCCCCTGGAGCCAGGAGGAAGGCATCCTCTCGTGATGTTGACTCACGAGTGAATTGTTGCTTCATCGTCGATGTCAAGAACCTGTAACTCTGGCACTGTTCCAGGGGAGACAAATGTCACTGTTTGTGGTAGATGGTGGATGACATCAACGCCTTATAGGATCCACGATTTCACAAAATATTACAAGAAAACTTGTAGTACTTGAAAAAAATGGTTTACTGTAGATTTCAAATAGATAAAGCTATACCGCATGTAGAAAAAGTCCAAATTAAGTTTGACTTGTTGCTTGTGATTGATCGTGTGTTTATAGAAACCACCACTTCAAAGTGTCTCTTAAGCTCTCTCGCCATTTGAACTTTATCTGGCATTTCGAAGCAGTCCATTATAAGCTAAAGCCATCACACCGTTGGTAACGATGGGCCAACCGGTAATTCTCTCTTGTGAAATAGGCTACTACCTATAAAGTATATAAGCATGGACCTATCGACTGTCCATGGAGCTATACTTTTAGATTATCCTAATACCGGTTTATTATATTTTCCTGATATTCACGACACGTTATCAAGGAATTTTTCAGGAGTATGTTTTTGTTATTTTTGATGTCCCTTCGGGGCCACAATAGAACCCCCATCACGAGGGAGTTTTCACTGGTTAATTCGATGAATCTGCTTCTCGTAAACTGGACGAGTGGCATGACATTTTTGAAAACCAACGCCTGTATAACTACGTTAATAACAAAGGTCTATGGGTCAAGCAATTCTCAATAACTGGAATGAATATACTCTCCAAGCAATTATACACACTGCCGTACAATATTTTTAGATGATTCTTGGAAATTAGAGAAATTGAATGGAACGTGCTCTTCAAAAACAAACTGCTATAAAGTCTAATAGTAATACTCACGCGAACTCTCTGACCATGGCAGTCAGGGTGACTGGAACAATCTGTGACGCAGTTTAAATACAGGGCCGGTCCTCTCAGTGCAAACTGATGAGATGACGCAATCACTTGCTCTCACTCTCTCGGCCACTGATGATGGTGGAGTTGGAGGATATTGCCATGGTAACAATCGTTGACGTAGTTCTTTTAAACTGTCGGGAAAGTTGAGATAAGAACTTGAATGTCAAAATAATTCTTGGCAACGACAGACATTAGTATTTGTGTGTGTGTTGAAGTGTGTGGGTTTGGGGGGGGGGGGGGGGTTCCACTGCTGTTGTTTACCAGTTGAGGATTGCCAAAGTTTTGGGGATCATCCGTTTGAAAACAATCTTTCACGTCCTTCACGGATTGAATGAATACACAAAAACTTCAATACAAATTGGCAGAGTAGGCTTTTAAAACAAATGGGGTTTAAACTAGCTAGTTGACTTGGCTTAGCCTTTACACAAATTTGAGTTAAATATGTCACTTGTGATATTTTTTCGGGGGGCTTGATTCTTTGTTCCTGTGGGTATTTCCCAAAAGCAATCAATATTACGCCACGTAGGGCCTAAAAACTATAGTTTTACAGCTAGGGGTTTGATTCTGAAACATAACTATATTAAATAATAATCAAAAGCTTTGGAGAATGAGTCCCACGTTCCACGTGTTCAACTTTGACCTATATGTCTCAAAACACAAATATCATTTTGTGACTTTTCTTATTCTGCTTGAGCGTGCACAGAGGCCAATTTCAACGGGCTTCAAAAAGTAGCTAAGCCCCAAAGAATGCTTTTTACCAGACTAAGGTGCAAGCCAAAATACCACGTCACATGTACCATTGTGACTGGTATCCTGCTCACTTCTGCTAAGCAGAAAAATGTAAAGCAATATTTTCTGCTTAAGCAGCTCTATGAAATTGAGAATTAACAACGGTGTATCTTTGAATTGGACACCGTTACTGTATCGCAATTCCTTTACTCCAATTAATGCGTCTTAAATCAATCTCGTGCTTGGACGTACAGCGATCTTGAACGCTGACGGTCGGGGTCGCGTGTGGTTTGGGGGACATTTATTAGCAGATGTATCAGTGGCACGTGTTGGTATCGTCTTACATCAGCAGCCAGCTTGTCTTCAAGTTGAAGACAGACGAAGCAGTGTTTTGTCCTCCAACGAGGATGAAACGAGTCGAGAGGAACCCATCATCGGTAGGAGCGGAATGGTTGATGACGAACACAAGCCACGGTGAATGCAATGTCAGTCAGTGGAGTGTATAACACAGTCGGTATGACAGTGGTGTACTTTTACATACGGTGGCAATGACTGATGGATGACGATTGCAGTGGTATTTGTTCGGTATATAGACCCCTATAACCGCAGTAACAGAAGGCACGAAACTGACGCGGCTTGTATGAATTTAACTTTAAGTTTCTTAAGGTCTTCAATCGTAAACAATTTGTTAAAACGTTCATCACATGGAATATGAAAAAATATTGTAATCAATTGTTAGATGTTTTTTTAGTGGCCTTAGTTTTAGAGTGAAGTATAGCACAACAGGGAAATGGTAGAGTCAAGCACATACATTGTTAAACAAAGATGCTAAAACAAAAATGGGTTAAAAGTATGTAGCATCCTGTATGGGTTTTGAGACATTGCATGGTGAAGTATCAAGGTATATTCAGTTTGCGGTAACACCATCTACTTTGCTGTGTAGATTTGTTCTGAGAACTTGCCTTGCATTATAACTATTGGTATGATTTTCTAAGCTCTTTTGGCACACTAGGCTAAACAAAAATGCTACCGTATTGTATCGCAAGCTGTCCTTACACTATCGGGAGCCAAAACCATATGCCGATCTTATCGCATGAAATTATGAATGTTTAGTGCCACGAAGCCACAAATCTCCACTGGCAGGTGGGGAGCGATGGAACTAGCAGCCAGCATTCCTCAGTTAAGTTTGACTAGAAAGAGACATCATACCCTAGCGAGGCGCATTTGTCCGAAGTCGACCATATTTGGCCATGTATCTGTGACAGCCCGAGATGGGGAGAGCAGCGGCACGAGCACGGCTGCCGGGCAGGACTTGCCTGCCCAGTGGATTATCAATCAACGATGAAAACGAAACAAGTGTCCTCATTCTCCTTCGACGCATCAATCTTGTTTGTTTTTGTTTGGGGAAGTGGGCGATGGTTTGTGGTTATCCAAATATCTTATTCGTCAAAACAAGAAGTCAGTATGGGCAATTTTTATGTTGGGTCGCCCGGTCGTCGAGCCCCTCTCAACACAAGAATAATTGCTTTAAACACGCAACTATATTTCACCCAGAATATATAAACTCAATATTTAGATAAAATCTCAACCATCCTACACAGTCTCGGTTCAGTGGTAGTAATATATATGGCAGTCTGAAGGAATGTATGGTTTGTGGACCTTTCAACTTAGACATTTAGATACTTGTTCCCCATTATTTAGGTATTGTGGCATTCTTGTGCCAAGAGTTTACTAAAATCATACTTCTTTCTTTCATTGAATTTAACTCAGCTCAATTCTTCAGTATTAAGTGCAGTGGATGCATAAATAAAAAGGGCACGAGTAATCTGAGCGTGAATTGATGTTGGTGAAGAAGCAAAGGGTCCAGCAAAGTCAATGGGGTGTCCCTTACACTGTGGGGACTAAAACATATTGGTGTATATGTATAATTATACCAAGGTCCCATAAAGACGACCACTGGCATACAAATTGCAAGATGTTGAAGCCTGCGGCCACAACGAGGCCGAGTCAACTCTCGGCTGGGTGCACGGAGATTATAGGAATGTGGAAAATTCGCAGTCTCAGCATTTGCTTTTGGGTCTTTTTTTTGTCGTTCTCCGGTAATATCTTTTTTTGCATAATCTTGAGGTTTGATCGGTACGTGTTGGGGGTCTCGTGCCACGCGCTGTGTTCGCCCGTGCCGGTGATTTATGGGGGCTCGAAGAGTTGACACACCGCACGCGTGCTTGATTTGCGGCCGGCCTGTTTGGAGAAAACTTCAGTAGGGTGTCGAGTTGGGCCAGCTGCAAAACGACCGCTAAAATAGACGCTGAGACATGCTCGTCTTTGTTTAAGACGTCTTCGAAAACGTCTATAGCTACAACAATGCACTGTGAACAGTTTGTGTCATTCAAGTTTTATAGTGTCTTCAAGCAATAATATTTTATTGTTCCGAGGCTTGGTGGCTTCGATCCAGTTGTTTAAGAACACAAAGATCGCCCACAGTGGTCTGGAACTTTGAAGTCCACAAAATAAAAACATAATCATATGAGATCTTCACCCAACTATTTATTGCGGGGGGAATTATAACACTTTGTGATTCTCTCATGTGAGTTGTCCCACAACCAATCTTTTCTATATCCCTGTGTGACATAAATATATTGGCACGTATACAGTTGGTGTTAGGGTCTGCATATACTGTACACAGTTTACGTTTGGGTTTGTGACCTTAGTTTGACACCTGCCTGAACGACTTGAAAGTTATCAAGAGTGTCAGCCCCTGCCAAGCCCAAGCCTCAACTCTATATAGAGTAATCTATGCTTGTCCTGGGGCTCGGTCTGTTCACGATCCACTGGGGTCATGCACTTTCAAGTGTGTTGTGTCTTATTGGTTGAGGGGTTGTCATTTTGTATTGGTCAACTCAAAGCAAGTGAGAAAACTTGGGGTTTATAAAACTATTCATTTTAGTGCAGAATGTTTTTTTGTTAAAGCAAAATCTAATGGAAAGTATTTCAAATGAAATATTCTTACTTTTCGATGGATGTGGTCAAATTATGTAATGCAAAGGCTTTTTTGGTTTTTTTCAATACTCCGATCGGACAGGCCGACCTTGTATTTGCATCTTACAAAAAAATGTGAGGTGCTTGAAGACAGTTAACAACAAACCTCAAAACTTGTCATGTCTTGGCAACCGGATCTTGCTTAATGACTTTGCCATACAGTCCCATGTCTCCTCTTTGAGCTGGACACCAGGCGCTTTTTCTTCTTCATGTCTCTAATGCGTAATTATTTGTTAATCACAGGCGTAACCTTGTCCTCAGAGGTGGGTCTGCACTTTTAAGGCTGACCATTTTACATAACGAGTCGGGAGTGTGAGCACGTTTTTCAAATCTTACATTATTTCAAAAAAATTCATTTGACTTGCCCTTGGTTGTCGGTGATGCGTTTCCCATACCGTATCATTTAACACACAGTGGTGTCGTAAGGTAATAGCTAGCGCTCATGAATCACAAATTAAAAAGCAAAGAGATCAACGCGATCCTTATTTTCCTCGAAACGTGTGGCTTTTTTAACCATTTCAACTTCAACATATACTTGCAACGGCATTCAAAACATCACAAGGACCAGCGAGCAGTGAACAGTGCTTATTTTTGTATCTCTTCTCTAGTAATAGTGTGTAATTAGTTGTTTGTTTTTTATTCTGCTAATGACTTTTGTCTTTCTATTTAGTTTTGTTTTTTTACATAGCTTCTTGAGGCCACTTTGTACAAATTACTGTGCTTCGTTATTGTTATAGGCCTAACTCAAAAATCTGCATCGTCCATAAACTTACGCCCAAAGTTCGAGTCTACGAAAGTATCCCATGAAATATTTATGTCTGGTCTATATTTTTTTCAAGTGGAATACCAGTGTATGATAAAAGTCCAAACGAAGGCTGAACTTGTATTTGTCTGAATCATCCAATGGGTAATTAAATCAAGGTTTCATGTTGCTTATGGATGATTCCAGAAGTATAATTATTGCAAGTGCATTTACACACAGTTTGTCTACCAAAGACATTACTATCCAATATGGGTCTACATCGTAGACTCTACAACATTCAACGAATACAGAAACAGAGAAAAGTCACTACACATCATCGGTCCACTTATGGTCTACCAGTTTGCATGAAGGACACTTCCGATTTGACTCACCGTCCAAATGGACCTGGAATTTCACTTACACACCACAAGCAAAAAAACAGTCTCTGGCTTTGACATGGAAATTGAATAACTTCCGGAAACTGGGTTCTGTAAAAGAACTACCCACTGTTATGCTTTATCCCCAGTTTCTCTTCTCTGTTTGTTGAGTTTGGTATAAGGTGGGGTTGACCGCCATGTTGCTTAATGGATTGACCAGTCTATTCTGTCTGGCAGCCGCCTCTGGGCTAATTGTTTTGAAGCAATCACAGAAAGAGTGTGAACTTTTATGGTGGCACAGGGTGCTGCTTTTTGCGCAGGTCTTGTAAAATTTAATGAGTCACATGGAATTGATTTAAGGTACACAATCCAACCTTTTAAAATTTTTGCTCTCCCATTTTTGTTGTTGTTTGTTTATTAATACAAAAGAGAAGTCCTCCTGCGTATCATAAGAATGAACAACCCTGCTAGTTTGTCCCCGCTGTTAGATAGATCCACTACAATCATATCCAATGCTATCTGAGTCCTTCGGGATATTGGTTCAGCTCGATTCATCGCTGAAAATACACGGGTCACTTTGTCAGCATTTTACAGTATTTAGAAAAACAATCATTGGTTTATCAACACAATAGGATGATGGCACAAGACGAAAAAACAAATTGCCTAAAACAGAGACCTAAATAACCAGAACTGGTTTACACAGTGATTTTTGTATAACCTACATTACAATTTCAGATTTTAAAATGTCAAGCAAAATGCGTCCAAATTACTCTTTTGCAATCATAAGTTTTATAATAATCCATAACAAGTAAAACATGTTCCAGTTTCTTAAACAATTTGTGTACGGTCGATCTTTTGAACGAAATATACAGTTTAAGGACTGCAATTCCTAGATTCAGAATTCTTTGTGTCCACGCACACACCTGTGGTGGGCTATACGCAACCGATGTCTTTATTAGGATGGACGGGTGGGCTAGCGCTTGCTCTCCCCCTCGTCGCCCGCGCCCACTAACTTCGGGTCAAGCGTGGCTTCCCCTAATGTGGTTGAATGTGACACGCGATTAAAGCCTTATTTGGATGACACCCACGTGCCGGCCGCGTCAACCAAGGCAGTGTGCCCAAGGATACTCAGGCCAAGATTGCATGGTGACCTCTTCTTAACTATCAGCAAAACATACTTCACAACTCCCAAGTGATGTTTCATTGTAAAGCCGCAAAACTTCTTCCAATACATTGAAAGCTTACTGGTTAAAAAAAAAAAAATTATAAACAAAATGTTTAGTCAAAAGAAACGAACTGAAACAGTTTTAAGAAATACATGCACAATGTCACAGGCAGTTTACCACATTTCATGTTTTTTTCTTTGCCCAAAACAAAGACGACGTGTCCGTTTTTTACTTGGCTTTTCAATGGACTTTGGTTGCGTGCTTTAGAATTAATTGACATTAAGGAAAATGACATTCAGTGTCTTTTACGGCGTCGAATATGAAACAATTAAGGATCTTCTGAATTATCAACGTCGGCACTTTTGCCTCAAGAATGTTTGATTTTGTTTCTTGCGCCATTTTTGGATTGTTACAACTAATAACATATTACGATACTTTGCACGCCCTCACAAAGTGTCAAGTTCTCATCGCCCTCGAAGTGTCAAGTTCTCATCAATAATGTCTCAATTGAAATACTGCAAGCATCTGATATATATTTTCTTTTCAATAGACTAAAAAGAGAAAGTTTATGAAGTTGCTGATGATGTCTTAATTATGTTGTTACAGATTACAGATCTGAGAGTCCAAGCTGCCTTCGGATCCCAACAACACCAACGAAGGGGCAGACGGTCAGTGCCGCCCTGCCCCCGCTGTCCCGGGTAATCAAACCCCTTCACTTCCACACAACCACCAACCCGTACGAGCCCAACAAGAAGAATGGCTTTCAGGCGAACAAGAAAAAGCCAAAGGGTAGAAAATCAAGAGCCAACAGGAGTGACTCAATGGACGAGATGACCGGCGAGGGCGCAATGACCGTTTGTCAGACATCGCCCGTCAAACCGTACATCAGCCGGTCCGGTCGGCCCGTGGGCCGCCGGTCCTCTACGGACAAGGACGATGCGTACAAACAGTTTGTCATCAAACGCAATGACATTATCGTACGTGATGACAAGAAGACAAAATTCACCACTGTAGACACACCTTCATCCTCCTCCTCGAATGTCACCAGCAACCCTCACCTCTTTATTGAAACCTCGGTTCTTAATCTTTCCATGAACGGCGGTCATTCCCGACAGCCGAGTGCATTAAACTATGGTGGTTTGGTGGCAGCTACGGCCACCGCGACCTGTGTCGAACCTGGACAAACATCCCCAACGGCAGCTGATGAAGCAACCCAGCCAGACCTCGGTCGAGTTTCGCCGCCCGACAACCGGCCGCAGATGACGGTACTACGGAACGTTTTCATGACCACGCCGGACACTAAGACAGACCTGCCTGATGTCAACAACCTGCGGCCTGAATCGCCACAGGAATGCTCACCGACAAGCAACGGCAGCCACAATTGTCCAGAGTGTGGGAAGGGTTACAGCACATCCAGCAACTTGGCCAGACACCGACAGACACATCGTAGTGTGAACGACCAAAAGGCAAGAAAATGCCCCCACTGTGACAAAGTCTACGTCTCCATGCCAGCACTCAGCATGCATATCAGGTGGGTAGAGAGCTCTATGTCAGGTTTCGACAGAAACTTAATTACAAATTGTTGAAGGTGAAAAGATTCAGACTATACTAGTCGAAAGAAATATTGAAATCGTGACATCTTGGGTGATCGGTTACACAGGTCGTCTTCCCCTTATTCTGACCTTTTTGATGATAATTTTTTGTTTTTAATACGAATAGAATAATACAAAGAAAAGGAGTCATGACCAAACTTCAAATAAACTAAACCGCGCTTTGTGATGTAACAAAACTGATGGTGGAGCACGCACGGGTGGATCATGGAGTGTGGCGGGGGACAACTGCATTTTGTATGAAAATTTGCAATTGTTTTCTCTTCTCTTTCTCTATCCAGAACACACAAGCTAGGCTGCAAGTGCAATCTTTGTGGCAAGTGTTTCAGTCGCCCATGGCTCCTGCAGGGCCACATCCGCACCCACACGGGCGAGAAGCCATTCACCTGCCCGCAATGTGGCAAAGCCTTCGCAGACAAGTCAAACTTGAGGGCGCACATCCAGACCCACTCCAATGTGAAACCTTACGTCTGTCAGAAATGCAATAAAGCCTTTGCTCTCAAGAGTTACCTGTACAAACACGTAGAGGCAGCCTGTATAAGAGACGTTTGAAATTTCTGAATAGACCTTTATCATGATGCCACCATCTTGTTCTCTGTATCCCAACAACAGTGCTGAATGCTAAGTTTCATTGTATAAAAAGGAACAAGTCTATTTCTCCTTCCAGCCTCGGTTTGGTTACAATGATTTGAATCGGAGAAAATCAAGATGGCCGCACCATGATAAATGTCCATAGACCTTGATCACAATGTGACCAATCTTTGTTGTATACCCTGGATGTAAAATGTACTAATTGTGGAAACAACAATACACCCCAAGTGCCCGACAATTTTTACTTTTAAGCCTCAGTTTGGCCATGTAAAAATTGAGTTGGACAAACATCAAGATTGCTGGATTGTGGTAAAGGTCGGTTATGACATTCTTGCCATTATATCAATGAGTGAGTGTGGTCTTTTTATTGGTAGATTTGATAATGGGGACAGTACTAGCCAAACCTCTTCCTTGTATTCCAGCGTTCTCCCATAACATTGTTCCCCTGGTCAAATGCCAGTTAAAACACCTGCGGACCAGTCAAAATTCTCTCCAGCTGGCCCGGCTGGCTAAAGGCATCCTTATTTAATGCAATGTATGGACTGGTGAACAGGCAGATAGTCTAGCAAAATAACAAGCTAAAACTGGTCCTGCTAGCCAGTCACTAAAAATATTAAGGGCAAACCCTGTATTCATATTTCTTGACTTGAGAGAAAGACTACAAAGATGGAACTTTTAAAGTCTGCTGACATCTTCTATCTGAAACTTCCCCCAGTTAAAAGATCGCGCATTGAAAATTATTCACTAATTTAAAAATAGTTATTTATTCTCTTCATTTTTTGCAAACAATCAAGTCATATCTTGAGTACCAAATTATGGTTAAACGTCCACCTGCAGTTTTAAGCACGAAAAGGGTGTTTCAAAAAATCACACCACGATAACGTTGATTAGGGTGATTATTCATAAAATGTGAAATCAGAAGCGGGTCCTCAGCCAAGATTATACAATGCTTCGGCGGTCTATAATAATTATTTGGTCACCCAGTCAACATTTCTTTTACGGCGATTGTCACTACTGGTTCCAAAAACTCGTGCCTAACGATACATTGGTTCCTGCGGGCAGTGATCTTTAGTCAAAAAACATTGCTGTGGTAAAACTTGGAGATGATGGTAATTTTTGTTACCAGCATGTATTGAAAAAATAATGTAATATATTGTAAATTTTATTGTATTTATTTAATGAAGTCATTTGATGATATGATTTTGTTTGCAAATAAAAAATAATTATTTGCAATAATGGCCTAGTCTTTTTCAACTTTGTGTATGTCCCCCCCCCCCCCCCCCCCCTTAATAGGGAGGCAATTCTATTAGAACAAAAACTCTATCAGAACAAAAAACCTCTTGTTTTTTTATCGGCCAGTGATGGCAACACTGGTTTCCATGAAATTCACCCTGTGTTTGCAATCATCCTATTATTGCTGTACTGAAATAAATGGGGAGGTTCAAACAAAAACAGGTTATTCTATTATTCTACAGGAGTTTTGACTTATGTTTCTCAAAAGGGGTGGGGAATTTTTTCTCGTCTCACACTATGAAGCTATTGGTTAATTGTGAATTACAAATACATAATATTTTGTTATCAACATTGAAAACAGTCTTGTACCAATCCTATGCAACCATTTTCTCTTAACAACAATGCTCAACCTTTATTTTCAAGTATTGTTTTCGTGAATCCAGAAGTGTAAGACAATGCATGGGGTCGACTTACATAATTTCTATTGAATTGAAGTGATGTGTTTAAATTTGAATTTGACGTTTGACCAAAACTGTTTTTGTATTACTTGATAATCTTTCATGAACAGAATGATTTTTGATTAAATAAATGTGTGCATAAATGCGTAAAAACAAGACTTGGTATTAGTGTATTTTTTTTTTTAACTAAGATTTTACGAGCCTGTTATCCTTTGTTTATTCTAAAACTAACAATTGGGCCTAGTTGATGAGGAGCTGTGTTTGAATATCAGAATCGTTTGTAGTTTATTCGGACGATCACTCCGGTTTTACAGCCTGAACTTGAAGGATGGTTGGCCCTATTGCCTTTTGGTAAAAAGAAGTCAGACAACTCGCACACAAATTTACTGAGAATGTCAATGAGCTAGTTTATAAATGATAAACATTAGTACCGCCATTATACGACAACTTCAAATCACACCCAGACTGACAACGTCCCCAATCCAGCATCTAAAAATGCACCTTAAAAAAGTACATTACATTACCTACATGTACGTTGCATGCCTGTATGTACAATGTACATATATTGTAAGCCTATGCGTGAATGATTTTTTTTCATTCATTCATTCTTTATTATTTTTACCACATCTCATTTCATTATGTGTCAAGGCATAAATACATACATGTAGTTTTGGGTATTAAAAGTTCAAGCTTGTTTTACAAAATATATTTATACACTTTGGACGCATTATTTTTCTAATTAGAGATGGTGGAAGGGGATCCCCAAAAAGCAATTACACGTGCTTACCACAAGCAGAGAATTCCACTGGTATCGTCTCCTCCTAGTCAGGTGTTCTCCTCTTTATTGACAACTTCAGTCTCAATTTAACGAGTTGCTGTCCTCCACCATGTCCTCTTGTTCCCTGTTTTGTCCTGCTTTTGTCCAAAAAACTTCAACACAATTGATTTCACGCACAATTTTCGACACCAGTTGCAGACGGCACGACCACGTTTTGACAATGGTAGCAATTGAAGACCTCGCCTAGCAATCACACAACGGCGCTTGTTATTGGTTGATAGTCACCTTTCGCAATGGGGTATTGTAACGGCTGCTTTGATTGGCTAATAATGCTCGACGGAAAACTTCGCCGTGGTACCCAGTACTCGGGATACGTTGAGTTGGATATCAATAGAAATAAAAACAAATCCCGCTTCATCGGCCGGGAACCTTTCATATGGATTGGGTGGGTTTTCCTCAGTTTATCCTCTCCCAAATCTATAACACTAAGAGGTTTATTCATATTTTCTGTTCATGTAGTCTTCACTTGCAAGGCATTTTAGAACTTGGATCCTCCGGTTTCCAGCGTTTATGGATGATAAACCATGCCCGATCCGATATGGGGCAGAAGGTATCCCCTAGTGTTCCCGTACTTCAACAAACTATTTTCCTCTTGTACAAAAGTAAAATCCTCAGTGAAATATTCTTGAGATTCCCAGCACACAGTGAAGACTATTGGGTGTGTGTGTGTGTGTGTGTGTGTGTGGGGGGGGGGGGGGGGGGGGGGGGAACCGGGGGGGGGGGTACAAGATGCCACATATCGAGCACCAAATGAAAAATAAAAAGCAGTATAATTGCCTCACGAAACTTAATAATAAGAAGGCACATGCATTTGGTTCCGACTAAAAGAGGGCGGGGTTTTTGAAGTTTGTCATAAAAAGCACATGGGTGATTAAAACAAAAACTGTTTTGTAAAAACAACAACCATTAAAGGTCACTGTTCTATCTCCTACTCCTAATTTATTGTTTACTTATAATCTTGATCGAGTCCCCACAGTCTAACCTAGCCATGATGTCAGTGGCGTAAATGGGCATTTTCATTTGAGGGAGGGGCGGGGCAAAGACAAAAGGTCAAGGTGGGGGGGCTTTTGATGTATCGAACCATTCATCTTTTTCTCAATCTCATTTGGGGCAAGAGTGGGCAAGATGGGTCAAGGGTTCTAAAGGTGGGCTTCCGCACCACCCCTGCCCCACCGTAGGACGCCACTGCATGACGTAATAATATATATAATATTTATTTCTCAATTTTACGAGCTTGGAGAAGGTCTACTCTCAAGAGAATTTTAACTCAATTTCAATTAGAAGTGGATTTCTATTGTACCTTGGAAAATTTATTTATCTATTATTGTGTGTTCATTCTTTTTATTGTGCAAATATGTTTCCAAGTTCACTACCATTCTTCTCTACACCAACAAATGTTCATCCTATTTTTCTTCTTGCATTAAATCATGGATTATGGTAATCTTTAAAAAGTGATCACCAGTGATTCTGGAGGTGGGAATGTTTACCAGTAAATTGTTAAAATGTATAATTATTAATAGTTACAAAACAATAGGAAAATATTATTAGTGTATTCAAAATAAGCACAAGATGCATCAAGTGATTGATGCAATTTACAGAAATTCAAAATACAAATCAAGTGCTGAGAAAAATCCTTTTCCAAAATAAAATTAAGTAAATTGCTACACAATTTACGATCTACAATTTATCTACATTTCTTTACATGATTTTAGAAAATTACAAAATGGAAAAGAAACATTACTATGTTAATCTGTAGAAATTTTACTTAATTTACTATTTAAAAACTACAAAAATATATGTGTGTGTATATAAAAAATAACTGTGAGAAAGTATCTACAATCAATAAATTGCATGAGTATAAATAATCACACACTATAGAAATAATCATCTTGGAAGCAGTGCCCAAATTCATAGAGTTGCTTAAGCAGGGAATATTCTGCTAAGGAAAAAGGAACAGCATACCGGTCACAAATTGTGAATGTGACATGGTATTTTGGCTGGTAACCTTATTCAGGTAAGCAGGATTATTTTGTGCTTAAGCAGCTCAAATTTTGAGAGTGCAAATTACCCCTTTCAAATACACTACTTCAAAGGGGGTTGTTTCTCGCAATGTTTAATAGTATCAACAATTACTCTCCAGTGCTCCTTACCAAGTAACTTTTTATGGTCATTAACATTTAGAAAATTTCCAAAAAGTATACCCTGCCCTTAAAGGCACTGGACACCTTTTGTAATTGTCAAAGACCAGTATTCTCACTTGGTGTATCCCAACATATGCATAAAGTAACAAACCTGTTGAAATTTGGGCTCAATTGGTCATCGAAGTTGCAAGAAAATAATGAAAGAAAAAACACCCTTGTTGCACAAATTTGTGTGCTTTCAGATGCCTGAAAAAGGCTTCAGGCCTGAAGTCTTTTTCAGATTCAAATATTTTTAGTGAGAAATTACCTCTTTCTCAAAAACTACGTTACTTCAGAGGGAGTCGTTTCTCACAATGTTTTATACTTTCAACAGCTCTCTGTTGCTCGTTACCAAGTAAGTTTTTATGCTAGTATATATTTTGAGTAATTACCAAACGTGTACAGTGCCTTTAAGCCCCTTTTACACTAGACAAATTTCCCAGAAGTTCTCAATAAAATTGTGTTGACCTTTTCACCCCTGAGCCCAATTTTATAGAGCTGCTTCAGCCGAAGAAGTAGCTAAGCACAACAGAATTATGCTTATCGGAACACGGTAACCAACCAAAACTACCATGTCACGTGTACAATCTGTGACTGGAATCCTGCCCATTTCTGCTTAGCAGCAAACAATAAAGCCGTATTTTCTGTTTCAGCAGCTCTATGAAATTGGACCCTGATTTGCTTAACCATGGCAACCTCCTGAAATGGTTACCCCTGCTCAGAAGTAGGGAAACCCTGGGGTTAGCATACTGAAAACTCATTCTTCACAGGAGAATTGCATCAAGTGTGAAACGAACATGGGGTGCAGGTGGGGGTTAAAACTCCCAAGGAATTTCCTGGGGTTTTATCTCCTGGGAATTGGCTCTGTAATGTGAAAACAAAAGTGTTATCTGTCTGCCACCTAGTAACTGAAAAGTCTCCCACAAAACACTGATTCAAAGTTTTTCTGATGAGTGTTCTGATAATGCTACTTAATATTTTTAATCTAGTTTTATTGCTGTTGTAAGCCGGTCATTGTCAAAATTGAATTATAATCTTATTACTTTGTCCAATTGAGGCCCCAAAAACAGACCCATTAACCTGGACTCCGAAGCAGGTAAAACATGATATGGAATTTGGATGATTTGGGTCTGGTAAGATCAATAGATGGGTTTGAGATCGACTGAGATTCTTTTTGACAATAAACTGGAAACAATTTCATAGAGCTGCTTTTAAGCACAAATACGGGTTTTGCTTACATGGATGATGGTAACCAACCAAGACACAGTCATATTTACTGTTTGCAACTGGTGCCTCGCTTATTTTTGCTTTGTATAAATTTGTTAACCAATAATTTCTGCTTAAGCAAGCTCTATGAAGTTGAGCCCTGAGCCCAATTTCATAGGAGAAAATAATGCTTAAACATTTACTGCTTAGCAAACGTAGCTTAGCAGGATACCAGTCACAGATTGTCTATGTGATATGGTATTTTGGCTGGTAACCTTATTCTGGTAAGCATAATTTTGTTGTGTTAAGTTACTTGTTGTGCTTAATTAAGCAGCTCTATGCAATTGTGGCCTGGTTGTTACATGTAGTTCTACTGGCCACCAGTCGGTTCTAGTGGAATCTCAGAGAATGCTTCGTTGGCTGCGCCCTGGGGAGGGGGGCGTGGTGGGGGGTTGGCTGGGGGCCTGTTGGTCAAGGTCTTCTGGCGTCTGAGCTCCATGCTGTCCACATGCCACTCTTCACCGCCGAGGGCAGCCTTGAAGTAGATGAGCCCCCCAAGGAAGAGAGACACGCCGCCGATCAGAGTGGGCAGGGTGAAGATGGCCGGAACTGACATGCTGAAGAGGAGTGGATTGTAAAAATAAAAACAATTATTTATCTAAAACCATATTTAACGAGGGTGACCCACCCAGCATAGCTCATCATTTGGGGCCCTCATATTGTAAACAAAATAAAATCAAAGATACAACACTAAAAATGACAAGACTTCAGAAGAAAGGGCACAGAAAATTAAGTTTTGCACAATTGATTAACAACTTACAGGAGGTAGAGGACAAAGCGCACAAAGTAATTCTTGGTAAAGAATCCACCACAGTTCATAACGGGATGGAGAATGTGCTGGAACCTGTCAAGGAACAAGGAAAGAAAAAACAAATGTTATGGACTTGTCATCCAACTGTGAGTGTTTGGTAAAAATGTTGATCAATCTGTTAGGTTTCTACTTTTACTACAAAGGCAGTAATAATAATAATGATAGTATCTAGTTCTTATAAAGCGCATTTTACAATAACTTCTCAATGCGTTTTACAATAGTGTCCTGTTCATTGGGACAATAACATTCCTTTAATCTTTCTCAGCTCCCTGGGGAGTAATGTGGAGTATACAGCCCTGAGCTGCCGTGGCGCTCAGAAGGCTTTTTCAAACACTATATCAACCTCTACCCTTGCAGGTACTCATTTATACCCCTTGGTGAAGAGAAACAATTATGGCGAAGTGTCTTGCTCAAGGACACAAGCCTCACGACCGGGACTCGAACCCACACCCCGATAACTAAACCACCAGAACTTGAATCCGATGATCTGAACCACTCGGCCATGACACCCTACAGTACTCCTCTTGTATTGAAAAGAAACAAGGTGGTCGTTTTCAATTGACAAGCTCGCTGGTATAGTCACTGTGGTTGAAACAATTTTCTTGCTCCAAAATGGGACTCTTGGATTCAATATCAATTCAAGGTGACACTGACCCCTTGTACAATGCAGAAACGCTCCTCTGCATACTGTGCTTCTACCATTTCCACAATTTTGGGAGTCAATTCCTTTGTGTACATTTTAACTCCCAAAATGGCGGACAGGATAGGCACTTGTAAGTGCGCTGCGTGGCAAAGAGGTCTATTCTAATTGAAGTTCCCGTTTTTCATGAAGATAAACTTGTCCCACGAAAAATCACATCCCTGCTGTGCCATTGCTTTTTTTTTTTTTTTTTTTTTTTTTTTTTTCCTCTTTATTCAACACCAAATAATTTCAAAAAATTACCCAATTAGTTCCCTTGTGGTTTATAACTTGATATTTGAAATAAAAAAGTCACATCCCCTTAAGGTGATCCCTCATCTGCTGCTTCCCAGGTTGTATCGTAAACTTGGGTGTGATCCATGGATAGACGGCAGCTAACAGTTGTATGGCTTCCGACTGGCACCCCCGAACAAAGATATCGACAAAATAAAGAGACTGCCAACATAGGGCTAGATAGCTCATTTGGTAGAGCGCCGGCACATTAAACGCCGGTTGTTGGTTCAAATCCTGCTCTGGTCATGTTTTCTTTGTTCAACCCCAAAATGTTTTTCTTTGCAAGAATGGGGATAAAGTACCTTCTTTCGACCAATGATCCTTTTCTTCTCTGGCTTCGGGGGTACTCCAGCAAGCAAACAAAGGCTCCAGCAGCTCTGTGCAGTACAGTTAAGGGTCAATGTGTCAAAATAACGCCACTAGACTGGCCAATCTACTTCATAATTCTGCATGTTTAAACATGCTGGGGGAAAAAGTACTGCCTTGCAGTGACTTGTATATTTGTCTGTTTCCTGTTCAAATGTAGCTATTACTGCCAAGGACTCATTACCATTGCTTGTTTTTCCCATCAATATTTATGTTGGTTACACTGTACATACATACCTTTATAATTGATTACTCATCGTGTATTTTCTATTTCCTTTATATCTGTTTGGCTGGTCTGCCACTTGTATTAATTTTTAACTGTCTGTATTCAAAACTCATGTCAAAATGTTTAAAATTATATTTAAACAGTTTATAGTAATCTGCATAATTTCCCATATTGAACTGACTTTAATTCTCCTAAACTGCTCACTGATGGTGACACAATTCCAAAACCAAAAACATGGAGAGCATTATTTCCTGTTTGAGTAAAAGGATACATGGTGTAGGCTGCAAACTCATACCCATCAAATCCAAACACTCCAGTTATACCGCCCATCAGCATGACTGAGCAGAAAGCAAACACAAGTAAACAAAACACATTGTTAAAGGGTGTGTACAACATTGGTAAGAATGAAAATATAAATGTTCACAGATTTGCACATGACTTACATGGTATAAAGATGGTCATGGTGGAAAACTTCCCTTGAAATAGTTTTACTTGAAATGCCATAGTTTTTAGGAAAAGAGTAAAATAATAGTCTTTATCCTGCAGGATAAATTCCGATGTTTGAAAAGAAGTTAAAACACATAAGGGGGTTTTTCACTGTTTTCTCATGACTCCGAAGACCGATTTAGCTCAAACTTTCATATGATTGTTATTTCATGTATATGTTGGGTCACATCAAGTTTGGATGCAGGTCTTTGGCAATTACCAATGTTGTACACACCCTTTAAAGAAACGTTAGAGAGAGCTAGTTATTTGCATAACATTTATTCATAAGAAAATGAGTTAGTCTCTGAATAGTGTACCTTGCAAAAAATATCTCCACCTTGTGTGCCATTTAACAAAACAGAATAGGCCTACTTAAAGGGGGACTGTTGTCATGATCATTGCAGGCCTGTGGCTGTACATTGAACTATGAACTCTCACCCTGTTACTGCATGGGTGTTGGCAGTCACATCACAATAGAATAAAGATGGGCCCTTTTGTGATGTGACTGCCAGCGCGCATGCAGTAACTGGGTTAAAGTTCATAATTCCATGTACAGCCACAGGCCTGCTATGATCATGACGACAGTCCCCCTTTAACTAAGTAACGTTTTGAATATATCTGTTACACACCTATATTTCGCCACCCCTATGTTCCGACTACCCTAATAATATTTGTTCCTCATCCTAAACCCTAACTGTAACCCTGGAACATAAGGTTGTCGGGACATAAGGTTGTCGGCATAGAGAATGCAGTCACCTTTGTTTGTATCAATTAATAATATACACAAGAAATCCATTGTGACAATGGATTTCTTGTATGTTACTATTTTTGCTTCCGTGTCTCCATGTATGACAAATACTTGTTTGTGTGTTACAAAACACAGCACTTGGTAGCCTAAGAAAGTTAAGTAGTTCATAGTGTGATTCGAAGAAGGGGAGGATTCTATCTCAGGTTGAACACCCTGTCTTCATTTTGCTGTCACTGTATGAAGCAGAGTCCAACCTGGACTGGGGAATGTAACTCTGCTGACAAATTCGAAAACAAGAGCTACACAGGGAAATGATTTGATGAATATAAACATTCTAGACCCAGAACTTCTGAGACGTAAACTCAGGAGGTTTACAGACTCTGTGTGCAGCACCAGCAATGATACACAAGTTGGGACAAAATGGGGACTATTTCTTTCTCCCTTCGATGACTGCTTTTCTTCTTTCAAGAGGTTTTGAGAAAATCCTGAAATCAGGAAAAATCCTGAGAAATCCCATGACATGATACCATTAGCAGATTCCTGGAGTTAATTCCTGCCGCCAACATTTTGTAAATTGTATGTGGATGAAACATTCCTAAATTGCTTACTTACAAGTTACAGCATGGTTACAGTTACACAGCTAACAATAATAATTAACATGACATTGATAATACAGCAGCTAAAATCTACAGCTAGAATCTTATAACATGTGTATAGAGGGCATAAATCCAGCCTAATTCTGCTCCTCTCAAAGGATGCAGTGCAATTAATTAAATAAAATGACAATTGCTCGACTGTCACTGTGGTCATTAGACCCAGTAACTGGGGCGCTGTACTCCTTTTTTCGAAATTTTGACATCATCGGTCGTACTAGCGCCCCAGGTTATTAGTACGTCCCACTTCTGGATTCCGTGATATGGCATCATTTTGAATAGGGTAGACACAAAAAATGCCTCAGAACGACCAAAATACCCAACAAAATTGCTTTAAAAACGCCTACTGGCTCCTTGATATGTCTAAGATGCAACATCAGGTATTTAACCTGGGGCGCTAGTACGACCGATGATGTCAAAATTTCGAAAAAAGGAGTACAGCGCCCCAGTTACTGGGTCTATGTGGTCATACAAACTGATTACAAAACTGAAAACAGTGTCCAAACTTACCAACACCACTCACGAAGCCGTGCTCGTTGGCCCACATTGCCCATTCACTTTTCATGTCCGCCATTTCAAAGATAGTGCGGTTTCTATCCTACTTTTGGAAGAAAAAAAAGGCACAATAATCTGGAAATCTGTAGCTCTTCGTCCGATCTCCTTGCCTTATCTGAATCGATAAAAATCTGCTTTACTTCCGTGTTTATGATTATTGTTTAGTCCATCAGCTGCCCTCGTGTGTCTGCTGAGGGCGGTATTGCAAATTAAGGGTGACGGGCCTTGTGTGTGACGTCAGCGGAGGGCGGTATAATGAAAATTAACGGTGTGTCGGGGTGCACCACACTAAATAAGCCAGAATTAATGCGCCAAGCTACTTATCATAATTTGTAAACCCCACAACTTATTTTTAATTATAACGTTTTGGGGGTCATGCAATTAATAGATTGTGTAAATATAAAAATCTATCACAACCTGGGGGTTCTGTGCTTCAACTTTTGAGGAGACTTGATAAATTTAGGCGTTAAAGTTGGCCCTATTTGACCGGGGAAGTGGAGAAGTGCTTCACGAAAACTGGCAGCAAGTCGGTTTTGGAAAAAAAAAAATAATCGTGTTTTTTTCTTCTGGGGTAGTTAGCAAAAATTCCAAACGGCTGACCTGCCAAAAATTGAAAAGAATTCTGAAGTTTAGTTGTCCGGAAATATGTCTGATTGGTTTTCAAGAGGCTGAGAGACTTACACGATTTTTTGAGTATTTTTGAATAATTATCATTTAGCATTGGTTCCTATGGGAGATTATTTAGAGGGGTGCGCCCGTCGAAGTGACGGGCTGGCCTCTTGTGTCATTTAGCGGAGGGCGGTATTGGAAATTAACGTTTACAGGGTTCTAAAGAGTCTTATCAAACCACCTGCAGGCAATATTTCGGGCACGAAAGTACACCGTTATTTATCCAAATCCAAAATGGTGAGAAAAAATCATTAGATATAGATTTGGATGAGAAAGATTTGCATTGTTCGCTAGAGTGAAACCAGAGACATGTGAAAAGCGCCAAGTGGATTGTCATTAAACATAAATACCGCCCTCACTAGTAGTTTGAAAGAAATGTAAACAGAGAATGACTGTGATTGATGATCAGAGTTTGCACCATCCAAGCTTGACAAATGACCCAAGATATGCAAATATAGTGCTGGAGGGGCCGATTATTTGAGTGTTGACGATCGCATGATGATCGAGACACTATAGTCTGGAGTGCCCTGGTCGGGTGGGTCGTGCGATCAGCAATGTTTTCAATGTAACGTAAACAGAAATTACTCCACAAAATAATTTATTTATCGTCGAACTGCACACACTGTAAGTGCATAGAGCAAGTGTGTAACGCTAGAGCAGCCCACCAAAACAGAAAAAGGTGAATTTCTACGCAATCTGTTTTCAATAAATAAACCCTACTTTCCTACCTCCATGCTTTTACTTACTATTCAATTTATAGCAATTACAAATTTACAGTCATTGCTTTGATATTTATAATGTTATCATTTTTAGTTGTATATCCTTAAAGGCCCTATACACTATTGGTAAGATCGAAAAACACAAATGTTCACAGATTCACACATAACTTACATGGTTTAAAGTAAGTAATGGTAGAAAGGGTTCCTTAAAATATTTCTGCCTAAAATGCTATCGTTTCTGAGAAATGAGTAAAACAATAGTTTTTATCGCGCGCGATAATAAACTCGATGTTTGAAAAACAGAAAACACATAAGATCTCTTTTCACTATTTTCTCGTGACCTCGATGACCAATTGAGCTCAAACTTTCACAGGTGTGTTATTTCATGTATGTGGTTGATTACACAAAACATGAACACTGTGATTATTTTTTCAGCTCTGCCAATCCTGTATAATACCTTTAAACGTAAACCATCATCCATGGAGGTAAAAAATGAGTGTACCCTTTAAAGTTAAAATGGCCCATTTTTCAATTTGAACAATGTTGTTTTTGACACTACAAATATATTTAAAAAGCTACAAATATCGGGGTTATCGGATCGCGGAGGGTTTCCTCTTACTACTGCAACGAGGCCTCTCAAAAAGTTGGGACAATCAATGAATCATCAATCAAGTTAACAAAGTTTAGATTTCATTTGTACATTTGGTAGTGCATGCAACCATGGAGGAACACAGCTAAGACGGGGGACACTATCTATTCCTTCCTCCATATGTTTCAACCTATTTGTCCTGACAATTGCTATCATGGTTTTTATTTTTATTTTTGTATCAGAATTATCTAAAGCCTACCTGAAATGATTTCATCTTCAAGAATCCTAAAGAAACTTTGTGTGATTGTCTCCAGAGGGGGCAGGGGACCAGCATCATGTACAGCTTTTTGTGGGACCAGGAGACTGCTAGCAACCAGTGTAGTTCCTCATCAGGTATGTTTACCTAAAATGCTTGCAAGTTTGATTCTTTATATCAAGATGGTCAACAAGAGATGCATGGATGGTCTTGACATATTATTGAGTTTCTCCCATTGCAGGCCGTGCCGTCCTCAGTCGTCAAAGATTTCCGAAACACCCTTGGAGATGAGAATGTGTCCATAGCAGAAGCCGTCTGTGAGCAGCATGGACATGATGAGTCGTACCACAAGTAAGCGTATTAATGCAACCACTGAAACAATTGTGTCTTCATTCTTTCACTCGTAGAGCTTTCATAGAGCTTTCAATTGCAACGTCACAGCCTGAGCTTTTGCCAACCGAGGTTGGAAACTATGGAAAGCCATAACTGCAAATCAAAACAGATAGCCATAGTTTGTAGCAATGTTACACAAAATATTCAAAAATAGTGTTGAATTTGTTGGAAACAAATTTAATTAAACTTTACCCAGTCAGTTTCCCTTGTGTTTCTTTTTCAAGATATATGTAGCAAAGGTATATTCTGGATGCGCCACTGATTTAAAAAAAAATTTAAGCTCATTTTAAAATACAAGCTTCAAGTTCATATGCGAGGTCCAAGCCCATGCCAAAAACAGGCACTTTCCGGGAATAGCGACAAAGTAATAAAAACATCAGCCTTGATACCAATTTGATGTGATACCTTTACATTTTGTATGTTGAGAAATATATCATCGCATAGATGCCCTAATAAACTGGTGTTTAAAACCCCTTTTATTCATCTATTTAACCAGTTCTTGAGTTTTACCAGGATTGGAAATTTGCATATTTAACAATTTTTTAAAACTTTATCTTTTTGGAAAGAACAATTTCACCAGATGTGGTCGTCTATCCAAGAACTACACAAGAGGTGTCTGAGGTTGCTAAGATCTGCAGCCAACACAAACTACCAATGGTACCATTTGGCACAGGTACTGGGCTGGAAGGGGGCGTGACAGGGCTGAAGGTCAGTGGGTATTATTATACCTCATACATATTCATGATTGAGAGCCGAATTCTCACTGGTCCATTCACCGTCCTGTGCTATATGCTATTTTTGCTTTTTACCAAACGCGCATGCACAGGTTAAATAGTAGATGCATAGTAGACTTTCACATGGGCAACAGTCATGAACAGGGTTGTGGAATAATCTACTACGCCTGTCCTTTACAAAGCAATACACCGATCCATTAAGCCACGCCCATTTCTCTTTGACCAATCACAACCGCGAAATCTGATCACCATTTGAGCCGTTTGGTGATCTTTGCACTAATGGTGATCGGGTTTCGTGGCTGTGATTGGTCAACTCGTAAGGAGGCGGGGCTTAATGGATCGGTCTATTGGTGAACTGTCGCACTGTTATACATGTGCAATCATTGTTGCTACTTGTTGCTACATACACATGGAAAGACGGTGGCACACGTTACATATTCCCAAGCTCAATTACTCTATTAGCTCCCCGAGGTGTTGGAAGTTTACAAACTATTTCCTTTGGTTTAACTTCTGGAATTAGTTTGTCAACTTCCAACACCTTGTACCTAATATCGACTGTCCACCCTCGAACCATGTTATTTTTGTATATGAAAAGTCAAGCTCATTGAAGCTCTTTATGCAGTTTTATTGAGGCAAAATTTAAGAGTGAATCCCATGTTTTATTATCACACTAGAGCAGGGTTTGGATTAACCAAGCAACCCACAGCTGATGTTGCCATTCATGAAGTTAAAATAGAAATTCACTTTCTCTAGTTGAAGTGCCCTTTGCCAGGGGAAATTTGTCATCATTGTTTTCTCTTTTCTGGCCACCTTTCCTTCTATGAACTGAAGAGAGGGTAAATCTAATCAAATGAGGTTTGCCGTGACACCATGTACATAAATCTGCTTTGAGTAGTGGTAGTTCTGAGAAGAAGTGGAGTTGTCAAACCACCGGTTCTTCTTAGGGGTAGCTTTCTCAAAACCACCACTACTCAAAAGAGATTTAGTACATGGTGTCACCAAAAACCTCACTTGATTGTACTCCTGCCATGCAAAGTTTCAAATCCTACTGATATGACCAAAACTAATAAGTTTTCCCCAAACTGCCACCGGCTGTGTTACAGAAAATGTTTTCTTATCCCAATATACTCTTTGTTTAATGTGTAGGGGTCAGTTTGCATTGACTTGAATCACCTAGATCAGATCGTGTCTCTACACCCTGAGGATTTTGATGTTACCGTGGAGCCTGGGGTAACCAGGCAGGATCTGAACTACCACCTCAGGGATGCTGGTCTCTGGTTTCCCATAGGTGAGGTTGGCTTCCAACTTTAAGACAGTTTTTTAAAACGGTAGATCACTTTAAGAGTGACACCTGTCTGTGTTGGTGATCTTGGTCTGAGTTAAACCATTTACAAGTTAAATTTGTTTAAATGTGTATGCTTGTCGGACAACTTACATAGTGACAAGGGAATGCACATTTTGAATTCCTCTTACTAAAGTCAGCACTCAGTGTTGCTGCTTCATTATGGTTCGGAAGCTGTGATAATCGTAGCTCTTTGTTACAATCGTTGGAAAGATCAGGGTTTACGGTTAAGGCAACTAATGGTTCCGAACAAGCTTTAGCATAATTGTTTATCTTGGTGCTGCCATCTTGATTTCCCCCATTCAAATCAATGTAACCAAACTGAGACTGGAAGGAGAGTTAGTGTGGCTCCTTTTTGTAAAATGGTCATTAGCATTTGTTATTTTTATTGGATACAAGGAACATGACCAAGATGGTGGCAGCATGGTAATGGTTTATAAGAGACAATGAACACTCCCACATTGTACAGAGTAAGGATGCCAGACTTTGCTGGTCAGGAGGTTTCAATGCAAAAAACCTGCATGGCACATTTTTCTTTTACTTTTGTCTGTTTGCATGTATACCTCAGATCCTGGGGCCAATGCATCTCTATGTGGTATGGCGGCTACCAGTGCGTCGGGTACCAATGCGGTACGCTACGGTACAATGAAAGAAAACATCCTGAACCTTGAGGTTGTCCTGGCGGATGGAACCATCATTGACACGGCAGGCAAAGGTCAAAGAGCAAAGTAATCAAACAAAGCATTTATTCTATTCTATTCTAGGTCTTGGTTTGCCATTTCATTAAAGTGAAAATTTGAAAAAGAAAGAAAGTTCTTTTGTCTGTTGAGAAATGCATTTGTAATCATTACTTTTTCCTTTCACATACTATTCATCATACACATTCAACTGTTTGACTTGAATTCTATAAGTTTTTTTTAGAGTGACAATGAAGTAACCTAAGTTTTGAGAATAAGCACAACAAACAAATCTTAGTTGTACCATTTGGGGAGTCGGTTTCCCCTAGTGTGTAGTTCACATTTTAGGCGAAGTGCAGGCATTTACACGCTTACCCTATATTATCTGTACATGAAATTAGACTCCTAAAATGTCAGACCATGGGTAGACAGAAGCTGCATGTTTTGCTGGTGCAAAAGGGTCAATATGCCATGTTTTCTTTCTTCTCTTTTGTATGGGAGGCAAATTATACACCACTATTTACTTTATATATTTTTCATTTCTTTCCTTTTTAAAGAAAATCTGCTGCTGGCTACAACCTGACGAGTCTGTTTGTGGGATCAGAGGGAACTCTGGGTATTATCACCAAGGCAACACTGAGGCTTCATGGAATACCTGAAGCTGTGAGTGCTGCCTCAGGAATAGAAAATCATAAACTTTTTCCATTACTAACAAAATTTACCTTCTGTTTTAAAAGAATTGTTTATAAATGAACAGTTTCTCTGGTTACAATACAAGTCTATTTGCTTTATAACTGCATCATTTTCATGGGTTGGGTTTTGGTTTTGGTCTCAGAACTTCAGGTCTGTAGGAGAAAATTCAAAGGTCTCTTAGGAAGTTGATATCAAGTAATAAACCACAAGGGGAACTGAGTGGTCATATTTTTACCCAGTCAGTTTCCCTTGTGGTTTATTATTTAATATTTGAAATATAAAAAAGTCACATCCCTCACTGTGTATTGTGTCCTGCTGCTTCCCAGGTTGTATCATTAACTTGGGTGTGATCCCTGGCTACATGGCAGTTACAGATTAAATGGCTTCTGACTGGCACCCCCCAAACAAAGACATCGACAAAATAGAGAGATCGCCAACATAAGGGCTAGATAGCTCACTCTGTTGATAGAGCACCAGCACGTTATTCCGGAGGTCACAGGTTCAAACCCCGCTCTAGTCAACCCAAAATTAAGTTGATATGAAGACACAAATACTTTGCTTGTGTGCAATCCTCCCCTTCCCCCCCCCCCCCCCTTTAAAAAGCAAATGCTAACTTGTAAATGAGAAAGATATAAACAGCAAAATAATTAAATAAATAATACAAACAATTGTATTACATCCCCTCAGATGGTGGCTGCAGTTTGCTCATTTGATTCCGTTCAGGAAGCTGTGGACTCGGTCACCCAGGTGATGCAATGCGGGGTACCAATGGCTCGCATCGGTAATCACTATCCTAAATTAGTCTCAACAGCCAATTGGGTTTGCCAACATTACCAATTCTCTACCTTATCTTGGTTCAAAGAGAGCTCTCATACCCATGGTCGCAGTTTTGCCCGCATTACTATTGGTGCACCTTTTCTTGATTTTAAAAAAAGCAAGCAGGTTACCAGAGTGAAGTGGAAGTTTTCTCACCAACATTTTCAACTCAAATTTGTTAATAGGTTATTAGCTTATCGCTCACTATAAACATGGAGGTAGACCTCCATGCTCTAAATTGGAATAGTTGATGTTCAAATTGCTCAGGTACATTTAAATGTAAATAAAGGATGTTGTTCAATGTTCGGAAGATACCCAGACTTCTTTAGCCAACACTGTATGCTTTTCCCCAAACCTTAGGGTAAGGTTCCAATGTCAAGCCCTGGGCTCTGCTTTATGTTGTAAACACCGTGCAAAATGTACACTGCTCTAAAATTGATGAGGGAGCCCAAGTCAGGGCCAGAACACAAGCCGTGACTTTTAAAAGACCCTATGTTCCCGCCAGAACCAATGTTTTATTGTATCTATTCAATTTTTCTCCCCCCCCCCCCCATTCCATAAAATACAAGAATTTCTCGATGAGGCGATGATGGAGGCCTGTAATAAATACAGTCACCTCGACCACAAGGTTGCCCCGACGCTCTTCTTAGAGTTCCATGGGTCCGAGGACAGTGTGAAGTCACAAGTCCAGTATGTTGGTAAGAGACTTAACAAGTCAGGATTACCTTTTAGCATTCAGATTTCATAAAAGGTTCATTCTAAAACAGTTAATGTTAACTATGTTAATTAATAAATGTTCCAGAGTTTAAGAGCTGTGTAGTCATTAAAATGAACCAATGGTAAAACAGTTTATGATCGGTATATCCGTGCCCCAATTTTATAGCGCTGCTTAATTAAGCACAAAAAGTAGATAAGGACAAGTAGCTAAGCACAACAACATTATGCTTACCAGAATAAGGTATGTTTACCAGCCAAAATACCATGTCACATCTGTGACTGGTATCCTGCTTGTTTTTGTTGAATAGCAGAAACGATTTAAGCAATAATTTCTGCTTTTAAAAGCAGCTCTATGAAATTGTACACTAATCATCTTCCAGAGGATAATCTTAAGACAGTTGAATCAAGGTGATTGAAATGTAATATTTAAAGGCGATGACTTTTAAAGTTTTTTTGTATCCACATTGGGTTTTTCAGAGGAAATAGTCAGTGCAAACAACGGGTCTGAATTTCAGTGGGCCGAGAAGGCAGAGGATAGAAATAAACTTTGGAAGGCTCGGCATGACTGCTTGTATGCGACCTTGGCTGAGCGACCTGGACGGAAGGTATGTTGATTGATGGTCCCAATTACAGAAATCAGTAATTAGCAGGGAAGCAATTTGGATGGTTGATATTTTGAGCTCTGCAGAGCATAATTTATCTGATGTGAGTAGTACATGTGTTTTAACGCTACATACGAAGTGTGCATTTGAGAACAAAAGAGGTCCACATAATGTAGGGACTTGAAACACTATTTGAACTAACACACAGTGTTATTTACAGTGTTGAGGAATAGGATTTTCCTTAAGTGTCTAGAACAAAGGAATGTCCACACAGTGACTGCGACACAGAGCTGCGTGTGTGCCCAAAGACTTGATGACAAGGGTATCAGGTATCTCTCGGAGGTATTTCAACGAATTAAATGAATAAATATTGTAGCGTGTAAGATTCCATGAATTATATCAAGAGTTGGAGAAGGGATACTTTATTTTGTTCGCATAAACGATAAAATACATTATTCGGCACAGAGACCCCTAGTCAGTTGAGCCGTGATGCTTTATACACGGCATCCATTCACTTGTCGTTTTTACAAATTGTTAATAGGTTTTGCACTTCTCTTTCAGGCTTTGTCAACTGATGTTTGCATTCCAATCTCCATGCTGCCTCAAGTTATACTTGAAACAAAAGAAGATCTGCAGAATAGTGGACTATTTGGTGAGCAAAGACAATTGTACTTGGCAGGTAGAAGCCTCTCCCAAATTGCCGCACATTGTTCGATCTTTTGTGAATGTTTTGTGAATTTTTTATTTAAAAGGCCTACATCTGTGGTGCATCCCTGTAAATACATTACTTTTGTTATTCAACAATATGCAAATTAGGATTGAACTTTCAGCCAATGAAAACCCTTTCTTTGGTGCGAGGTAGATTGTGTTCAACACCCTAGGCATAATTTTATGGGCAAGAACTCTCTGATAAGCAGCACCGTGAAGATGGGCCGCGTGGGCGAACACAACTTGCTAAGCACAGCCTTGGCCCGTGCTAAAGAGCTGTGTTCTTGCTTGCTGGAATGGGACATTTGTACCAAGATAACTGGTTACTTTTACCAGCCAAAATGGCATCAAGTTTACCTTGTTGCAACTGGTGCCCCACTAATTTGTTGCCCAGCAAAGAAATTTGCTGAGCAGCATTTTCTGAGCATCTTTATGAAATTTGGCGCGGTCTTTTCATCAGGGTTGAAATAGGACTGGCTTCTTACATTGTAGCTTCAACAGCGTAATTATTCAGAATAAAATCACGGTTGTTGTAACATATCTTGTTGTATATTTAAAGGGACTATTGTCGGCCATGTTGGAGATGGGAACTTCCATGTTATAATTCCGATTAAGACTGATGACCAAGCAGAGTTAAAAACGGTCAAAGACTTCTGTGACCGGTTAGGAAGGTATGTTTTGGTTTTTGTAAATCCTTAAATATTCCTCTGAAATTTCTGAAAACTCAGTGACACCCTTGGTTTTTGTAAATCCTAAATATTCCTTTGAAATCGCTGACACCCTTTCACAACACTGTTCATATGTTTATCACCACCGGCCTGGTCGCTCAAGCCTTCGCTCAGCATCTGACACTACTTGCCTCATGGAACCAAACTCTGTCAAGCTTCTCAAGTCTGCATCAAGTCGCACCTTTTCTCATTTTGCTCCCCATACCTGGAATGCACTCACTATCTCCATCAGAGAATCTGACTCTTTATACAAATTCAAGAAGTGTATCAAAAATTTTCTATACCCTATCTAATGCGCTGCGCTCTTGATGTAGTGGCGCTTTATAAATGCCTTATATGTATGTATGTATGTATGTATATGTTCCATGTAACCTGGGAAATCACATGTTTACAAAACAGCCACAAAGCCTTGACTTCCAGCCAGCACAATTCATACACAGCTCAATGGAAGAAAACAATTCAAGTCTTCCATTTTATGAGAAGCAGTATTTTGTTATGAGATGGCACCCTGAAAATAATTTTCCTTCAAATTTGTAACAGACGCGCCATCGACATAGGAGGAACTTGCACTGGTGAGCACGGCATCGGGCTTGGCAAAAGAGAACTCCTGGTGCGGGAAATCGGTGCAGATGGTATTCGGACCATGAAGCGGATCAAGACGGCGTTGGATCCTGATAACTTGATGAACCCAACGAAGATCTTCACAATGTGAATATTTCACATTTCCAAAAATGATGTTGGTTCCCGCTCCCCCCCCCCCTTAACAACCATGTATAACAAAATTATATGGGGCATTATTAAGAAGAACTGCAGGGAGTATAGTAGTGTTAAAGAATGATTTCCCAGATTTAACTGTTTTAGACATGGGTTAATTTTACTGTTTTTCATAAAGTTGCAAAAGCACAAATTTTCTAAACACAGAGTAAATTCTTGCTTGTCTGGCAATAATTACCAGCCAAAATGTCATGTCATTTATGTAGCATGTGACTGGTTACCCCATTATTTTTGTCTGGACATGTGTTTTCTGCGTAATGGAAGATTCATGGAACAAAAGGCCAATTTCGAAGAGCTGCTATAAATGTCTTCATCTCTTCGAGCCGAATGGCCCAATCCTGCTGTGTACTCCCTCGATCTCCAGTTGGCTCTGTTTTGGGCCACATGTTTGGCTTTGTTCAAAGAATTTCATCCTAGCTTTTGTTCTCTTTCTCTCATCATTAAGCCTCCATGTTGTTAACAAGTCTCACTTTCCTCCTGCCCTCGGGAACCCTTTTCATTGCAGTGGCAATTATCTTCCATTCTTAGAATGTGACCAATCCACTTTAATCTTCGGCTTGCTTTCCTTCACCGGTTCTCTTGAATATGGTTCGCTGTTAATTATTATTAAATAATAAACCACAAGGGAAACTGACTGGGTAAATTTTTAATTATTTTTGGGTTGAACAAAGAAAAATTGACTAGAGCGGGATTTGAACCAACGACCTTATAATAAATATTATTACAACAAAATTTAAATCAACATTAAGGCCATCCAATTTTCTTATAATAATAGTAATAGTAATAGTAATAACAGTATTTAATACTTTTATATAGTGCCAAATCCATTTATAGAAATGATCCTGTTGATACCTGGTGTTAAAATGGGAAAACTGCAGAGTGATTGGTTGCAATATTGGCTTTAGATTGGCTTTTGCTTTGAAGTATGAAAAAAAACTTGCAGCTGGTAATCTTGCTATATCTTTTAATTAAGATGTTCTGTTCTAAGCCCTATGTGCCTAACATGGTAAATACTTTGAAAATATGGTATTCTACAGTACTTTGCTCTGAAATGATGAAACTTGAACCTGTTATACTGAACTCTCAAACTTGCGACCACCTTTTAAAAGGAAATTTTCACAGGTTAGTTTGATTGTATATATATATAAACATTTATATAGGATTAAAACAATGGAACGTTTCAAAAAAACAAAGGTATAGGCTACTTAAGCTTTTAAAAAGCATAATTGTTTATTAGTATGCAAAGAATTGTGTATTATATTTTTATCTTCAAGAACATCTCATATCTTTTGTTTGTTGCAAATTATTTAATTTACTAAATTACCTAATACTCTAAAACAGACAAAGAAATGACCTTTTTTTATAAGTTGTGTCGATAATGCCAGATCTTAAGGACAAAATATAGCCATATTATGATAAAATAATATTTTGAACCTTTTTATTTGATAAATTGTAATAAAAGTTATTTCGACATTGTAGAGTTGGCTAATTGTGTATATGATATTTTTCATGTGGTGTTGGCTGTCAGGTAAATACATATTAAAAAGTTGTGATTGACCAATGAAAACCAATTCAGCAAGAAATTGAAGAGTATTGTTATTTCAATTACACTGTGCATGTATGAACTGGGCAATGTATTTGTCCATCAAAACGGGTTGGTTTGATGGCTTTATTAAGCTCTTTGTGAGATAAGTTCGAACACTTGGGGGGGGGGGGGGGGGGGGATGGCGACAGAAATTAAGTTTTTGAGGGATGTCAACAAGCCCCGCCTTTTTTAGTGTGCAAAGCAGTTTTTATGTTATTATATCTTCCCTATAGAGGGCGGTACATTTTGTGTGTGTTGAGATGAGAGAGGGCGCCAAATCATTATCCAAACTATATCACTCGGTCACACGTACACATCCATACACAGTACACAATTCACAATCAATCATAATATATTCACGATCACACTACTACACACTACATTTTTTTGATAGAGAAGAGAGAAGAGACATGCTTGGAAATCTTCGATATATGGAGTTAGCTCTTTATGGTCTTTGATTGGTCGAAAATGTAAGTGATAACATATTTAACATGTTTAAACCATGGACTCCATGTTTAAACTAGCTTTAGCTTCGGTCATTTTCCCACAAACTTCAAATCTATCAATCATGACTGTAAAAACTAACTTATTTTATTTATCTATTTATTTAATCTTTCAATTTCTCTTTGTTTGAGTAATGTTGACTGTTTGAATTGTACATGTTCATTGTCAATTGTTGAACTTTCTTTAATCTACATCTAGATCTACGCCTAATTAACTTATCTATTGTTTTTCTCTTTGTATTAGGCCTAATGTTGACTGTTTGAATTTAATGTTAATGCATGGAGTCCATCGAGGTAATTTGACAATTGTAAAAACAAACACTAATTGTTAACTTAGCAGATGAGTTTAACTTGCACACAACAGACAGTGTCAAGTGTCAGTCAGACCAGAATTTGGTGTACAAGACCAAGTAATCAAAGTGAAGAAAAGATATCTACACAGGCTGAGTTTAAAATCTAGTTCAGTTTCAAAATTCAATATCGTAACTCCATCCTCCTGACGTTCGGTCGTGGGAAGTATGAACTGGGCTATAGTTTTAGGAGTTGGCTGCTGTTCTATTAATAAGTATTATTGTGTTAACTTACTACAGCTACTGCTAGTAGTGGAAATCACAAAATTTGGGGTTGTTCTAAAACCCCCTCGACCCCCACGACCCACGACCCACGACCCCCTCGACCCCTCGACTTATGCTCGATTTTTTTTTATGTACACCAAAATTGCCACATGACACGATCTCAGCCAATCACGCACGAAGCAAACTGCGCGTGATTGGCTGAGATCGGGTACTGTGGCAATTTTGGTGTACATAAAAAAAATCGCGGCATTTCCAAGCGTATCTCTTGGCCGACCCGAGCCTGAATAGGAGTATATCCCAACTGGGATCCTGCGTTTACCGCCCGAGTACGATTTAGGCCAACTCATTACGTGATGATCAGGCAGACTCATTTCCGGCTGATCGCTCCCGTCCTGTGTCAACAATTACTACTTGCTCTATGCGGAGCTCGAGGTTGTAGACCCGACCGACCATGGCCTACACGTGTTTTGGGGTTGTCAGTCTCCCACACCCGGGCCCCCGACCATATGAAACGAGATCATGATCGGTGTGCACGTAACGTGCGGAAGCGGATTAAATACGCCCATTTATGCTATAAAGTGGCCTCATTTGTCTTCTTGTGTCGTGACTCTCACTCGGTCGGTGCAACACCACTGACTCTGGACGTATGGTCTGTTGGTCATCAGCAGGTCGCCGGAAGGAAGTCGCGTCGCCAGACCAGCTAGCTCTTTGGATCACACGCTGTGAATTCTAAATCGGGAACTTAATTCTTACTCGGCCGTAAAGCGATGTGTTATGAATTGGAATTGGGACACGTTTCGATAACGGGGCGGACGTCGAGGGGTCGTGGGTCGAGGGGGTCGGGGGGGTTTTAGAACAACCCCAAAATTTGAGATTTGATCTGATTGAGTTGTAAGTAGTCTAGTTGGATAGAGCTCGGAAAAGTTTCCGGAGCACGCCACCACCTTCTGGACGTTTTTTTTTTTGTTTTTTTTTTACCAATATACACCTGAGGATGTATTCTATCGATAGGGTTAGTACCCCAAAATGTAAAATAAATAGTTTTCATAGGGGACCGATTTAAAAAAAAAAAAAAATTAAAGTAAAATCCAAAAATTTGAAAAATAAAAAACACGCTTCTTTCCCTCTCTCTCCCCAGTCTTCTTTCCTCCTCCCCCACTACCTCTCCCCATCATTCACTCACTCTCTGTGGAAGGAATTGAACATTTGCAAGCAATTAAATAATGCAATGTACTTACCGGGAATTGAACCTGTATCAAGAGAGAACAAATTATATGCACAAGAGCATAGCCTATTTACCGCTAGGCTATGAGGGATTGATACCAAAATTGGTTTGATAGTTCTACAAATTTCTCCCATTACCTGTTTAGTAAAAGGTCATAATGAATAGTTTGCATAAACTGAATATTCAGGAGTTTATGAACTAAACCTGCTTTACATATTAGTCACGTGAAAGGTTCTTTTGGATTATTTCATTAGTACAAGTCATGGGTAAGTTCATGTTCATAAGGGCAATATCGGGCTATTATTTTCCTTTTTTGAATCATCCTTCAATGGGGGTATGTTTGTAGCGGCAATAGTTATGATTATGTGGAATTTGGGCTATTTTTCCCTTTTTTGAATCATCCTTCAATGGGGGTATGTTTGTAGCGGCAATTTCATTTCATTTCATTTATTATTTCACAGGGCAGAAACAATCACAAATAAAGAACAACAAAAGAGATAAACATAAGTACATTTTGTAGAGAAGCAAACATGACACAAAGTTGACAGCACCCCTGTAGATTATGTGGAATTTGGGCTATTTTTCCCTTTTTTGAATCATCCTTCAATGGGGGTATGTTCATCACATCATCAGAGGCCACTATAGCTGGCTTACCCATTCCATAAATCAACAAGTCCTGGTGAATTTTCCAATGCGCATGAACGATGACCGACTCATTGGAGTATTGCACTTTTACCCGGACACACACACAGCAGGAAAACGAAAACAAAATGGTGTTTATTTTCGACGAAGCTTTTGCGATTTTCTAACGCCTTTTTAAGGCCTTTAGAATTGTTCAATTTTCCTGTTTTTTGCTGTATATATTCAGTTAACCCATCTTGACAGGTAAGACTAAAATTTAGAGTAATCGGCCAGATATTGAGGGAGCTAGAGTGGTGGTGTGCTGCGGAATTTTAGCCTAGAGCTCTTTGAGACATTCATTTTGATACTTTACTTGTGGGGATCGGTTCATGAAAACTGGACTTATGGAAGGTCAAAGTTAAAAATATTTGACCTTGTTTACATTACAATTTTTTGTGACCTTGTACCAGCGCAACGTTTTCGCGGTTGCGCACAACAGCCAATTCCCCTTGCGTAATTGAACATTTCCCAAGGGCCGTATCAACGTGTTTGACAATCAAGCGCGAAAAAGCGCGACAACTAATAGTTTTAATTCAAAAAGTAATTACATAATTAAATACTCAACTAACTGTCATTTTTGGTTCATTATGGGGCCCTAAGAGGATAACTACTTACAGTTCACAATGAATTTGAGTGCAGAAAACAAGATTTCTTGTGATTTTACAGAAAGTTTTTCACAAATACTCCAACAAAACGGACGTCAAATTGCATATCAATCGCGAGAGAAAAACTCCATCTTGAAAGTAGTTCCGTTTATTTTTATGAATGAAACGATTAACATGGGTTAAATCTATATCCCTCCGCACCACCGATCTCTCTATAGCGTTGTACACGTTGAGGTGGTCACAGTTTCCCATTAACAAAAAGTGGCTGCGTGGTGAACAGCGTTCTCACTCGGTATTGATTGACACTACTGCTAGTGCTAGTGCTAGTGCTGGTCATTGCCTCCGCTCCGGTCAGCATGGTGAGGACCAGAGAGTTCTGACAATCACCGCAACAATAAAAACAATTCGCGGAAACAAACATCAAATAAAATAGGGGGCCCTATCCCATGCCCCAAGGGTATAAAATGCCCCATCCATGCAAACATTAATCACAGTCTTATTTTTTTGAATCAAATAGACCTGTTTAATTTTCTCAGACGCCCTTGTCATTAGGGCCCAATTTCATAGAGCTGAAGCAAACAATAAACTCTGCTAAGTAAAATAAGCAGGAACCACGGTGCATGCAATAGATATGACATGGTATTTTTGGCTGGTAACCTTTTTCAGTAAGCACAATTGCTATACAAGAGTTTTTTTTGCTTAAGCAGCTCTACGAAATTAGGCCTACATGTAGGTGTTACAAAGAGTAACATAATTATCAGCACATAATTATTAGGGGTTTCGGCCTCATAGCCAAAACGCCTTTTGTGATTATAATTTGTTAACTGCTTATCGATTAAACATTTGAATTTTTACAGACAAGATGGCTGAGTTCAGAGGCCCTTTGTTAAGCTCTGAGGAAGATCGTAAGATAGTTGAAGAATTGATTTTGGACTATGCTTGCAAAAACTACATGGATGATGTAGTGGCTGGTAATTATGCCCCAACCCCTTCCATTTCTGTAGGCTAAAACTGCAACCAGGCCTGATGCTTCACAGAGGCAACAGAGGCATTCACCTCCATGCCCCTGATTGCCGTGGTGCTCTGTGAACCTTTTCCAATAGACCCCCTATAAATTTATCTCCCTCACAAAGTTTCCCTTTACAAAAGAGAAAATGCCTTGGTGCCCTTGCCCTTTCAGGAATGAAGCATCAGGTCTGCTGCAACCACAAACCCTACATGTAGCTACAAATCTATAAACGCCAACGTCAAGTGTCTTTGGCTGGAGACTTTACCACAAGTTCTACAAATATTACATTTGTATGGTAACTCAACACCCAAATGTGTGGACTTGGATAAGATCGATACAATCCCGTTTTCCAGCGAAAAGCAATTATGTGGGTCCCTGTTGGCACAATACATAGCCAGTCTCAGACTAGAACTAGTGGAGTCTTTCTCCAAGCCAGTAAACTAATAATTTTTTTATTTTTTATTTCCTCTTAATTTTAATTAATGAAGCCTTTGCCGCCAAACGAGGCTGTACCTGTTTCAATGACATCCAAATTCCTCATCTACGTGTGGCCATGTTCACCGTGCACTCCATCATCCAGCAGGAAGACGTTGCCAAGTTTGAAAACTCCATTCAGCTCCTTGGAAAGGTCCATTTAATAGCTCCTGATCTTGTACCCATCAAGAAGTTTATCAAACTTATCACTGGCCTCAAAACAAAGGTAATTGTTTTAGTTTTTTTGTTTGTTTTTTTTTCATTCAAAAACTTATCCATCATCAGGGCCCAATTTCATAGAGCTGCTTAAGCACAACAATTAGCTAAGCAAAACAATATTTCGCTTACCAGAATAAGGTTACCAGCCTAACTACCATGTCACATGTACAATTTTTGACTGGTATCCTGCTCATTTCTGCAGACAATTGTTAAGCAATATTTTCTGCTTAAGCAGCTCTATGAAATTGGGCCCAGGGCTAACACCAAAGCCTGTTATTCAGGCCTGGAATTACAGGGAGGCCATGACCTCTGTTGACCCTGTCTTGGCATTGAAGCCCCTTCAAAAGTTTCCCATAGACTTTAAGATTGTCCAATGGAAGTGCCCTCTCCTTGCCCCCTCAAAGTCAAAGATGAAATTCCAGGCTTGGTTATTAATAGCTTGAAAACTGAAACTCATCTTTTCTGTTATGTAATCTTCGGAAAGTCTTTCCCCTGTTTTGCCTGAGTTTTATTTATTCAGCTAAGCACAGAGACAAACCCATCAAGGTAGCATGAAGTGCAGGCATAGTCAAATCTATCTAAATGTAACGGCAGGGCTCGAATTTTACACTGGACCGCAGGCCCAAGGCCGGTGATTTTAGCCTTGGGCCAGTAAACTCTTGACCAGACAAGTCCGGTGGGCTTGTGTTTTTCAATTGAACACCTAACTTAAATTTTCATTTTATTATTTTCAAATGTTGACTGTTGAGTCTAATAAATATTTTTCAATTCTGTTTAGAATTTATGTATGCTTACCCATAAGACAAATGAGAGTAATCTTCTCTTAGTGCTTGTTCAAATAAGAATAGTTATAATGAAAGTTCTTTCTAATTTAGAATATGGTCTTGTAAAATATATTCTGGTCCTGTCATCGATTTGAGCTACAGGCCCTGCAGTCCTGTGGAATTTTATCCCAAATGCGAGCCCTGAACGGGGATGTTACTGAAGGACCATCCGCTGAAGGAATCTGATAGACATGAGAAACTTATCGGCTAAAAGTACCTTTGGTTTAATGTTGTCTGCCACTGCTATTACTTCATGAGTATCCATTTTCTTTGCCTTAATCTCTAAGACGATTAAGGGACTGCACACAGTTTTCTGGTAACCTTTTAAACCTGCAAAAACCAGTGCACAGAACTTCAAAAACATAATGTGACCCCCCCTAATGAACATTTTCAGGCAAGTTTCTTCAAAAACCAACTTCAAATTATTCCTTTAAATTTCTCTCTCTCTATTCATGTATTTCCACTTGACTGCTCTTGTCACCCTTGTATGCTTGTATGTGTGTTGTCTTGTCATTTAGCCTTCGAGAAAGACTCTGCTAGGGTCGAAACGTCAGGCCACTAAATAATATTTTGCATTTCAATTTTGATGCATCTTCTTTGAAGTCCATCTCTCTCTTTCTCTGTTGCAGATTTTGTTAAACAAGATGTCGCAGAAGACTTTTGACTACGCTGATGTTTGTGCTCACCTTAACCGATACTTTCCCAAATCTGAACTGAAAACAAAAGGAGTGGTGGGTGAAATTTTCCCAAGTGGAATTATCTTTGTGATCTGCCGACTGGGAGTAAAATTCTTCATTTCTGAGGAGGGAAATTTTTGCTATTTTGTATTAAAGTGGGAATCTTTCAACATTTTGAGAAATTAAAAAATCTTATAAATAGCTTGAGAAAGTCAGGTTGGCTATTTCATGTGTTATACTTAAAAAACGTATTGCTGTATAGGCTATACATGATACACAATTTTTCTTTTGAATGATACAAAAAATGTAGGCATTTTGATTGTCTCCCATTCATCTCACTGTAACCAGACTGAGGCTGGAAGAGCAGAATAGTCAGATCCCCCATACAGTGCATTACGAATCAATGTTATTTGTTGTTCACATTTTCCAGAGCGAACTGGAGTCCGAGATCAACTCTTATCAGCTCCAATGCCGGCGACGCCTTACTAGACTGATGCTTAGCCCATCAGAGAGAGAGGCCTACCGGAACAACGACTTGAACGATAGCGAACTGGGACCCGAGTTAATGGTTTCCATTCAATGTCTGCTTAGAAATTATTTAGACAGTTTGAACAGAGAGTTGCCTGATCCTGTTATTGAGCAGGTAAAGAGATAAAACTGTTTAGGGAGTGACTCAATAGTCAGGCATGTTCTAGTTACAAAAACAAAGTTACAGTGGGAACACTCCCGCAATACATTGGACTGCCTGAACATTCTCTTAGACCGCATCATTGTGCCCAAGTAAGTACAGGAGCATTTCTACACGAGTGAATCTGCGCATTAGTATTTTGATAATTCCAACGGAATGTTCCTGCAGTCCAACGGAACAGTCCATGAGCACACGTTGGAATACTTATCCGATCCAATTCAAACATTCCTACCGTTCTGGCTTTTGAGATGCTCTCTTTAGCTGGCCGAGGTTGATTAAAAATACTTTAATATTAAGTATAATGCAGTGTTATCTCGTTAAGGTCACTGGCCAATAGTACAGTTTCCTTATGATGTCCCAATTACTTTATTTACAGGTTTATAACCTTTATTACAATCTGTTCAAATAGTTTTCTGAATTTTGTGCTCTGAGTTTTGTGAGACCTCTCTCTTGTTCTTTGATTATGTCTCCTTCATTCCTTTCAATGCAGAATAAAGTTGTCTCTCTTAAATTCTTCAAATGTGATGTATTTTGCAGGCCTGGAAGCTAGGGAGAGGCTATGGCCTCCATTGCCCCTGGTCTTGGCCTCAGTGCCCCTTCAAAAGTTTCCCGAAGACTTACAATGAAAGTGCCCTTTGAAAAATGAAAATGGCCTTGCCCTCTCAAAGGATGAAATTCTAGACCTGTTTCTTATTATTATTTTTGTTTAATATTTCATGTTTAATCTCTTCCTTTTTTTCAGATCATAGCGGAAGGCCCCCAGTCACAAATTGCACAAGAATTTCAAGACTCACAATCCAACGGAATAGACCAGCTGCTCTCTAGTACTTTTAAAGGCGCCCCGTCTCAAGATACCCTCCTCTCCATCTTGAAGACTTGCTGGGAGGCAAAGGATGCTACGACAGAGGATATGGACATTTCGGACATGGATATATCGGACAGTAAGGATTAAACACAGGTGTTTAGAATTAATGACTAAATAAAGTTTTAAAAAGAGTTCCATTATGAATGGCATCTTCACACTTCACTTTTTAGGTTGTTTGACTTCAGCTTCCCTAATAATAATTGAAAGGGGCAATTACAACGGAATTCAATAAATTTGAGTATTAATGCTTTAAAAGGTGACAGTTCAACTCAGTAGAAGATATACATGCCATGCCTAGATGACGCTAAATCATTTTTGATTCGTAGATACAAGAGCTGCTGCAGAATCGGACGACTCTAGATCATCCGGTATCTTTGCTCGACTGGTATCAACTGAGATTCTTGGAAGACCTCCCAGCAGCGCAACACAAAAATCCACCAATCAAGACCCTTTTGCACCTCGGCAAACAGTTGATCAAGTCGGAAAGACAAACTATGATAGAATCACCAGAGAAAAGATGCAGGACAATCTATCTTCTGTAACGCCAAAGTCAGCCCACCAAGCTTTGTACGGCTGGATGAACGATAAAGTGTCTCCACCTCAATTTCCGGATGGTGCGGAAGCAGTCGAAGGTGCCTCCTGCTTCAGGGAGACTTCAAGGGAGATATCTGGCATGCGGGAGACACATGTCAATTCCTGTCGACATGATGAATCAAGTATTTTATCTGGTCAGGGGACGAAGCGTCTCGTTACATGTCGGGAAACTCAAGTTGATGACCAGCAGTCTGATAGAAACTGCTTTGGGTTCCAGGCATCGGAGAAAAATTGTTCGGAGTTTGGATCAAGACGGGCCACTCCGAAATCATATGAGCCTGTTGCCAATAGGGAACTTGCACAGGAATGTACAACCAATAGGAGAGGGTTCACAGCCATTGGAGAGAGATTCACATCCACCAGAGAGGGTTTCACACTTATTGGAAAGGAATTCACACCATTGAGAGAGGGATTTGAATCCATTGAAAAAGGATTCAAACTTATTGGAAAGGCATTCACGCCCACCAGCGGGGGATTTACAGTCATCGAAAAGGGCATCAATCTTATAGGGGAGGGATCCACATCCATAACAGATGGATTCAGATCTATTACAGAAGGATTCAAACTAATTGAAGAGGGAGTCAATCCGATTAATAAGGGACTGACACTAGTGAGGAATGGATTCACATCTATTAGGGAGGGATCCACCTCCATTAGAGAGGGATTCACATCTATTAGGGAGGGGTTAACAGCCATTTTGGAGGAATTTGCACCCACAAGTGAGGATGTTGCACTCCTTAGCGAGGGATTCACAGTCATTGGAGAGGGAATCATGTCCATTGATGAGGGATTCTCACCTATCACTAGTATCAGTGGAGGGCTTGCACCGCTTAGTCTTGGCGAGGGATTCACAGCAATAGAAGATGGATTCACAGCCATCAGAGAGTCTCAAGTGGAAAAGATGGCAGGAGTTGTCCCCTCACGCATCATCTCCCCCATGTCCAAATCTTTACCTGTGACAGTTTCTGTCAGCAGAAGCAGAATTTATCTCAGCAAAAGCCGTCCTCGGACAAAACCACAAAAGTCGGGAACTCCTAACAATCTAAACTCTTTTCTGGAACAAGCGCAATGTACATCTTCGGGTACTGAGGAAATAAGTCAGATAATCAAAAACTACAACCAGAGTGAGTGCGACGCTGTGTACATTAGCCCCAACTATTTAACCTCTGACCCGAGCAACTCGCAAGACAGCAAAAGTAGCCATGAGTCGCAGCAAAGCACAAGTGATCAGTCCCACTGTAGCCTCTCCATTCTGGCGGGGTTACCGGTAGGGAGATCCGTCCATATTGACCCACGGAGTATGCTTGGAGGGATGACCTCTCTGGAGGAAGAGATGAGGGAGCTGACGAGTGTCATTCACAATCCGGTGGTTCCTGACCTCCAAGTTTATCCGGTCACCAGGTCAGACAATTTGTCCTCCCTGGAACCCACCCTGGAACCCACCCCGGAACCCACCCTGGAACCCACCCCGGAACCCACCCCGGAACCCACCCCGGAACCCACCCCGGAACCCACCCCGGAACCCACCCCGGAACCCACCCCGGAACCCACCCCGGAACCCACCCCAAGGTCAGTTTATTGAAAATACAACGAACCTTGTTTAGTTGAGAATGCGGGCTGTTGAAAAAAAAATAAAAATGTTTTTACAATTACTGTTCCTGCTAAAAGAATTGCAGAAACCATCTCATTTCTTTCATGTGGGAATATGCAGCCTGGGTAGCAAAATCAGTGCATTGTTTCGTGACCAATTTATGTAAAAAATAAGACCTTTTGCATTGATGTCATTGCACCACCATCTTGGAGGTAAAATTATAATGAAACAATGGAAAACGCACATGTATGCGGGACGCACAGGATGGGCCAATGAGCAACCTTCTTTTGACCTCTCGCTGAGGGCGCCCCACTCAAATGACGTCATGTGCATGAGGTCTATATACTCTTGGCGATACACTATCCCTTTACTCTAAGTAATGAGAAGTATTAAGTGACTTGCTCAAAGACATGAGTGCCAAGATGATGATTCGAATCTGGAATTCAGCCACCAGTGTGTTAGTACTAATTTTAACTCTCGTCTTTGAATGGAACCATATTACAGTATATGGGATTGAGGCATTGCATGGCGAGGTATCAATTTATATTTGGTTATGTGTATATCTACTTGCTAGGTAGATTTTGTTGCTTGAGAACTTGTCTTGCTATTTATTCTACTGCCGCGGAGTAGATTATTCGGAATTTAGGAGACTTCGGGAGACTTCTGAGTTCTTAAAAGAACTGTCCTGCTTATTAACTACTATTTGTACCTGGGCGGGAGGTAGGAAATCGGCCGGGACCACTACATTCGCTATGTGGATCACGGGGACTTCTTGTTATTAACTCACTGCCACGGAGCAATGTTCTTAATTGGTCTCAATGTTTCGACTAGCTTGCTCTTGTCATCGTCAGGAGACTGATTTTCTACCTCCCGCCCAGGTAGTTTTTAATAAGCAGAACAGTTCTTTTCAGAACTGAGAAGTCTCCTGATCCGAATAGTCTACTCCGCGGCAGTAGAATACATATTACAGTAACTTTATGTTTCCGTGCAAACTTTTCAATGTGATTCTGAATGGGGATTTATTCACAGTGGCGGTTCACCCAAGGTTGTTGCAGAGACACCCCTGAGTCAGCAGGCTGACGAACGCTCGACATTGTGCCAAGTATCCGAGCATGACAATACAGACAGCAACGGGGAAGATAAAGGCAACCATGCCAGTGATGACCAGGGTGTGTCCGAGATTGAACAGACGGGAGCATGCCGTATCAGTGACGTACATGATAAACCTACGGTAATTTTTTTATTTTTTTTTTAATCTCAGTTTATGCAACTCTCCTCAACTTCTGCCTCGGAGGTATTGAAACCTAAAAAAAATTATGACAAATTACCTGTGCCTTTTGATAATAAATACTCTTGTTAATTTGAATTGTGTTTGTGTGTCAGGATGTGTTGAATTCCGTTGTTGCTAAGGAGAAACATCCTGTAGTCTCGCTGAGGAGATTAAGTCAAGACAGCGATGCCAAGAAATACTGTGAGTAAAATTGTCATCCATTGTTCATTATTAGATTATTAGCCTTTTATAAGTTTGACACCGAAAAAAAAAAGTATCAATATTATAATAACAATAATAATAATAATAATAAAGCATCTATATAGCACCTTATGCAAGGCCTCAAAGCGCTTCACAAAAATACACAGTAAGTGTAAAATATTACCTAAGAAAATAGCTCTAGTAACAGTCTGCGTTTTAAAGAGAATTTGATTTTAAGGTAGGGTCATAGATTGGTAAATTCTCCAAAAATTTATGACCATAAAAACTTACTAATTGGTGAGAAGCACTGCAGCTGTTGATAGTATAAACTATTTTGAGAAAGGGTTCCCTTGGAAGTAATATGGTTTGGAAAATTGTTCACTTCAGCTTTCTGAGGGTTGGTGTCCGTTGGTGAATGCTGCGACTGCATTTCTTGATGTTCCTGTAAAAATAGTATGACAGTTTTGTCGCTGTTTTCTCAGCAAGTAGACACTGTATTCAGCTGGAACTTTTACATATGACCTTAATTGTATCTTTCTTTAAACTTGTGCCTTTAAATCAGCATTACATTGACAAAAACCAATCTTTGACCTTTCCTATAAGATCTAAAAGTGCACAGAATGCCTTGATAAACAGTGACACAGATGCCATTCGAATGATGCAACCCAGAAATGTTGTATCACAATGTGTTATAGCAAACCTGTTCATGATACATTTTTGTAATTTATTTGTGATTTGATAGTGAATTGTTCCGAACCGAGCGAGGATGCTGGCAAATTATCGCCGGGTGTGGATTCTTCGTCAGATGAGTCTGAAGGCAATGAATCTTTTGTGTCTGACTCTGACGATGGGACTGGCTCGTGGTCCGATAGCAGCAGTCTGCCAAGTGTCGAGGTAAATAGTGAGAAATATCGACTGGCAAAGGGGTCACTTGGCCATGTTGAGATAATATAAAATAATTTTGACTTGCAACTAGGGGAAAGGTTCATGTGAAGTGCTACATGTATTCATATATTGACCAGCAGAGAGGGCACTAGTGACTTTCTGTATGTAAGTGTTATATCGCCTTGCAGAAGAAGGCAATAGTATAGTTAAATTGACTGCCAAAGTGGGCAATAGAATTGGTGTCCACATGTAATTGCCCAGAATAGGACAATAGCGCATGTGGTGTACAGATTGGAAAACGGGACAATATTGCATTCCATGTGTATGTGGAACTGGATGTCACAAAAATGAAAAACTAATTTATCAACAAAATCTTAATCTGGTATAAAAAGTTGCATCCACTTAAGGTGATCCCCTGGCTGCCGCTTCCCAGGTTATATCGTATACTTGGGTGTGATCCCTGGCTACACGGCAGTTTACGGTTGAATGGCTTCTGACTGGCACCCCCCGAACAAAGGTATTGACCAAATAGGGAGACCGCCAACATAGGGCTAGATAGCTCAGTTGGTAGAGTGCCGGCACGTTAATCCAGAGGTCGTCGGTTCAAATCCCGCTCTAGTCAATTTTTCTTTGTTCAACCCAAAATCGTTCAAAATCTTAATCTATCTGCTCAATATTTCACCAATAGTTGCGTCCAGATTCAGAAATCCCATTTGTCCGACGCATCCCAACACTCAAGAGGTATCTGCACACACCTCCCAAGAAAGACGTCAAAGAAGGGCTGAACCAAATGAGAGAGTGCACAGTACGACTCTACAAAATGAAGGTTTGTTCAAGAACTGTTAAGCCTTCTCTTCATCCCTTCAAATAATTATCTCTCAATAATTTAGTAGACCGAGTCAAAAGACAGAATGTTTGACTCAATACGGGTGACTCTGTCATTTTCCAAAAATAACGGTGCACTGAAAAAACCACCCTCGCATCATCTCGGCACCATGAAGCAATTTAGGACCTTGATTAAAATGGATGACGGACATATTGTAAACAACATTCACATTTCTGAAAAACAAATTTGAAAATCTATCTGATTATTGAACCTTTCCCTATTATGTTGAATGTAGTTCTAAACATCTCCTTGATTGCAAGATGCAAATGTTGGCAGCTCGGCAACACCCAACAAAAATTGTTATTTGTGTTTTTTTAATGTTTTGTTTGTCTACCTACAGCCCAAAGATATCAGAGCTCTTACCAAGGACATGAAGAAAAGACCCAAGCGGTTAGATTTCACTCCAAGATGAGAGTACCCATCAACTACCCCAAACTCCTCGAAAATCTTATCGCTGATTTGGCCCGGACTGTGGTTGCTTCAGTACTGTGGATATACTCAAACCTTAGTACCCTGCTGAGAATGGGGGCATTCCAATTGTATCAGAGTTCAAAGGTCTGGGTGTGTTTAGTATTGTCACGGATTCAATATTGCTCAGCCAAGCTGATATTGTCGTCAATTTTCACTGCTTTTTTGAAATAATTCTATGCCGCTTACAGTGCCTCTTCTGTTTTATATGCTGGTGAATATGGTAATTAATACATATTTATGCCGCCTGGGACTTCAAAGTAAAGATTATAAGATATATATGCAAAATTGTTCACAACAGTTAATTTATATCTTGATATCTTGTGCTTTAACTCAAATAAGGGACGTAGTCAGCACTTGCCAACACATGTTATTATTTCCATTGTCTTAACCACATTGCAAACACCAGTGAGTAAGTTCATATGCCATGATATCCTAAGCTGGACCATGCCACACATCCTAGAGGGGGTGTCATGTAATCCACGCACTTGGATTAAAACAAACCTTATTCTTTGGAAACGCTTGGTAGCATTCTTAGAAACTCCAGGCCTCCAGGCTAGTTATCCTTTCCTAATACTGCAATAAATGACTTGTCACAAGAAGTCAGGTTTTATCTTTGAGTTTACTGTATCTTTCCATTTGATACACATTTTATTCTGACAATTTAGTTTTAATGGCAAAGTGTTTTCAAACTCAATTTGATTAATTTAGCCAAAAGACTAAACTTTACTGTACATAAGACAATTATTTTCTGGGACAGTAATAATCATTAACGATTCTTGAGTGGTGTATCAGCCTATTTAATTGCGAAGTACTTTTTTACCTCTCCCCCCCCCCCTTTCATTTTGTTATTTTATCTGGAAAATTATATAAAGTAAATTAAATACACTTTTAAACAAATGTTGAGATACAGCTCTGCTGCAGATTTCACAAAACTTTCACTTGCGCACCACTAACATAAGTAAACCCACGCAGTGTAAGGTTCCTGAAATTGGTACAATCTGGAATACATCTGTTTAGTAATTAACACTGACAATTTACAGGCAGACAAATTACAAATAATCATGTTACAATGTTTATACAAAATAACTGTTCACAAAATGTGTATGTACCTATATCATTAAGTATATGAAACAATTATTAGTTTTATAAAGTTATTGATCAGTACTGCCTTATACATCATATTTTGTTACACGGAAATATTTTGACTGGTTCAAAAATAAATTTGAGAGCAAACAAGTCAATATTGCTAAGTTAACTACTTTTGTATGTATATTGAAGCTTTAGTAAGACGGTTTCAAAAACCATCAGAGGTTTGAGAGACAATGTAATATAAAATACAAAAGTAATACTAAATCAAACTTTAAAAAAATTATTCTCATAAAAAATACATGGTTTATCAAAACCTACTTAACATGATTTTTGTTTAAGTGGATATTTAAGTATTAGTATCAGCAACAATTTAGCTGGTAGACATATGGCTTTGTATGCTTTGTCAAAGGGAGGATACCAGGGAAATAGTCTGGTACCTTTTTTTATTAAAACTTAACTTGTCATATCACTTGTTTTTGTTTCTTTCTTTGTTTTTGTACTGGGAATGTTCAACTCTTGTGCACATGCGTATTCTTAAAGTAAGTTTAGTTTATAGTTATTTTTGACAACTGTATATTGAATTGATAAAAACATTTTTTATATTGAGTTTTGGTTTTTTTTAAAACTGTTTTTTAGTGCAGGAATACCTTCAGTTTTTGAAACCGTTCGATAGTTTTAATCCTATATAAATGTAGATATAGGAGTCAATGTCCGCCTATGCTATTACACTGTTGTGCACATTTTAGACGCTGCGGCGTTTACACCATATCTAAATCTTTTCGAGGAGTAACCGGCACAAAGGAAAATGTTATCTTTCTTTTGCATGCTGTGATAAGATGAAATAATAATAACATTTATAAAGCGCTCAATACTGGCGTTTCTAAGCGCATTAAACTACGAAGAGATGAGTCAGTAGAGGGAGATTGTTCCAAAGTGGCAAGCAAGCAAGGCAGACAGTAGCCGTGATTGATGTTGGTGCAAGGGGTCAATAGATAAACGGTTTGTGAATTACTACTGAATCATACAAAGTCAAACTTTGCCTTAAATTTGAAGAGGTATTTAGTTAAATTTACAATCATCAAAAAATATTTCAATTAGTAATTTCCTCGTCACATTCTGCCTGAATTAATGAGATGGATCAAAATGGTCGCTTGTAGATGAAGTTATAAATGAGTTGAGCCGTTGCTAAAGGCTGATCTCTGGCCGTCCAATACCCAGCATTCTAAAGTGGGAAAGAGATACAGACAAAATATGAATGCAAAAAGAAGGAAACTTAATGGTTGCGTATACAACAACATTATCTCAATGGAATTGAACCCCAACTTACTTTTATTGTAAGGAAAGCGATGTTATCATATTCCTTGACGAACCCTGCTACCTGATCTTGGGATTGTGCACTCATGTACAGCCATGGCCGCCACTGCACCTCTTGCTCTCTGTGTAGATTGGTTACAAACCACTGGTTGCCAAGGAAGTTGTGAATGGCATCTTGGTCTCCGTTAAAGACTAGGATGCGATATTTCTACATCAGAAGAAATATTCAGAAATAAGATTGTTTACAATGGAATTTGGGGGAGGGGTTAACTTTTTTCATTTTAGCAAAGAAAGTGTCTTGCCGAGCAGAAATTGGCTTTCAGCCAAAGTGGTAATGTATTCAAATTGTAATTAATTAATGTGTAATTATTATTATTATTCAAATTGTGACTTCTTACAATTAGTGCCCTTTTTTTATTCTATGGGCAAATTTATATGCCAAACAGTATTTTCTCATCTGTAGAAGTACAAAAATGGAGACCAAAGACCCACAGAGGGAGCCCTTAAGATAAATCTTAAAGGCTATTGAGCTGCTGCTATATCTGTCTAGCTCCCACAATTTATAATAGTCCATTTGTTTCAAAGTCAACTGAAAACATTTTCAAAAGAAATAGTTTCTTCTTTTTGTTAAGTAACTACAAGATTTACATGTACTTACATAGGTGTTAAGGAGAGCTTGATACACACTGGTCATGTCAGGGTACAGTCTTACATAATCATGATCAACAGTAGCACTGTGTGAAAAAAGACGGACAAACATACAGTCATAATTAGCTGTTGTTTTCGTCGAGATTTTCTTATTCTTTGTTTCCGCTTAAATCCCATAGCATTTGCACACGTTTTTTTGTATACAGCTAATATCCTAGAGCGTAATACGAAAGAGTGAGATTATTATATAAAATTGAAGCTTAGTAAATAAACTTAACTCTAAATGTAATAAATGTTAAAATTCTTAATTAATTAGCCACTTAACAGCGAGGTGAATATTTAATTAGCCAACCTTGTTAGCACCATATCTCAAAAAGTATACCCCCGATCGTCAAACTTTTTTCAGTTAAGGACCTGTGTAGTAAAATTGCCCCTCCGCCTTCCTGCTACCCTTCCTTTAATTTGGTTCAGTCCGCCCCTCACATCAATCACACCTTGGCATGGTGTGGACCAGTCCAGCCCAGGTATTGTTCTTTTCTTTTGTTTACTTGGTGTGTGGAGGCCTATTCAAAAAACCATGTGCAGGCAGTCTGCTGGGTGCTGTGCTAGAGAAAGGTTGTACTTTAGGTGGAGGGCTGTGTAGAATTTGCCTGGGCGTGGCCGGAGAGAGCCCCATTGCTATGACCAAGTAAGTTGCAAACTTGACTTTTAAAAAGCCCCTGTGTATGAAACAGATTTATGGCAGTTCCACCATAATCTGTTTCATATCTTTTGACCATCACCGTACCTCGTTTTGTTCTCTATTTATTGTTGCTAGTTCTGGCCGAAATCCTCTATATTAATGCAGCCTTAAGCTACCCTTAAATCATCTTTAAACGTAGTACTATTAGGGATTGGTCCAACCCATTTATCTGTAGCCTTAAGCTACCCTTAAATTATCTTTAAACGTAGTACTATTAGGGATTGGTCCAACCCATTTATCTGTAGCCTTAAGCTACCCTTAAATTATCTTTAAACGTAGATTACTATTAGGGATTGGTCCAACCTATTTCTGTAACCATATTTCTGTAACTATATGTAAGGTAGGAGTAGTGTTGAATAAATTAAGTAGAAGTGCCTATAATTCTAGCTCTTATTCTGCGATTGATTCCAATGTCTCGCTGTGAAACCGTCCACGCTACAATTGGTGGCAGCGATGGGATATTTTCGTAGAAAAAAAAAAAAAATATCGTTATAGAGTGCTTTAAAGTAATTATAGCCCTTAATAACTAAATAAATAAAAACCTGTTTCAAGTAGTTATATTTTAATAAGTAGGACATGGTCTGGAGTGTCTGATAAAATGCTTATTGAATTTTGGTTGAAATTATTTTGAAAAGGGACAGGAGTTTGTGAATGTCCAGTCAAATTTGTCTGCATAAAGGAGCCAACAGTTTTGTTTAATTTGAAGTAAATTTAAAACTAAAGACCACTTTAATTAGATAATTTGTTTTGGTTTTTGTTTTCTTCTTTTATGGTTGCCTTGCCAGTTAGTTTAGATTGTGTACATAGGTAGGGTTAGAGGCGTCTGTCTCCTGAAAAGGTCGAGACATTACCGATGCCAGCAGGGAATTTAGTTCTCTGCTGACGGGACAGACGTATCCCCATACTGTGGTTTGGGCACTGGCTTGGTAATCAATATTGTTAAAAATAAAATAAATAAATAAATAAATCCTTTTCAGTTTGGTGCATTTTAAGATGTGTTGTGCGCTTTAAGTAATTTTTATGTAGGGCACCATATAAGTCTTAATTATTATTAACCTGATGCTAAAATGGATGACATTCGTACTGGTAGTGAATACGTAGATTTAAGGCAGTCAATTAGAGCTTTAGAAGCTGAAATTGACGAGGTTTATAATGAGCTGCAGCGGAGTACGGTGATGGTCAATGGGGTTGGTCAAGACTCCCCTGGGGCTTTCTCTTTAACACAGTCTCCTGGCACAGCACTTTCAGCAGACTCAGATGATGGGGAGTCATCATTAGCTACTAATGTGCTTAACACATTTGTAGAGCCATTTTTTACAAGTAAGAAAGATGAGGGCAACATTGTTGTGCCTAGTAGGCAGGGCACATTATTAGGAAGTAGTGACCAGAGGAAGGTCGCATTTGACAGAAGAGATGAAGGTATAAATACCTCACCATGTGATACTATGTGTTCCCAGCCATTATACGTATCTACACCTAGATATACCAAGAAAAGAACAATACCTGGGCTGGACTGGTCCACACCATGCCAAGGTGTGATTGATGTGAGGGGCGGACTGAACCAAATTAAAGGAAGGGTAGCAGGAAGGCGGAGGGGCAATTTTACTACACAGCCCCCCTCTCCGTAAAGACGTGTCCTCACGTCTTCATCCACCAATCACCCAGCGAGGCATGATCCATCCAGCTCAGGTGACCTACTTGTATAAAATAAGGAAAAAATACCAGAATTGTTAAATATTAAATCATTTAAACAAAAAACCAAAACAACACTAAACTGGCACGACTGTAATGCAACAGATGATTTGTTCCTCCAAAATATATACAAGTCCCTATCATCATAAATAGTTATCATACTGTTACGCTAAAGTCTACTATACTTAGTACTTTTTTTTCAAGTACACCCTCCACCAAATTTAAAGTTCATACAGTTCGTAGTCGCCTCTTCTCATCCACGCAGGAGGGTTGCATTTTCTTCCATACCTAGTAGCTGGATATTGAACAGGGTTAGGATCTGCCGCATGGTTGTCCAAGTCATCCACTTCGGTTGACTGTGTGCCCTCTTGCCATGTCGGTATAGGTGACGGGTTTCTGGTTGAATCCCTCTCCCATTCTGTTGGAAGGTCCTGTGTCTGTCCATGAATATCCGTGACATCCCCTCCTGATATATCTCGCCGTTCATAGGGTTTGAGCCGGTTATAATGTACTATTTGTGAACGACCCCCAAGTAAGTTCTGGATCCGATAGTTGGCATCAGATAACTTTTGAGTGATCTTGTAGGGACCTTTCCAGAAGGATTGTAGTTTCGGGCTTCGCCCCTGTTTCCGTCTATATGTGTAAAGCAAAACAAGTTCCCCTTCACCAAGACGATCCCCACATTTCTTCAAGTCATACAACCGGACTTTGCAGGCCATGCTGGCGGCATACGTGAGGGAAGACCAAACTGATTGGGATGATCACTTACCACACATCATGATGGCATACAGGGCAAGTGAACACGCATCTACCAGAGCTACACCAAATTTTCTCATGCTGGGTAGAGAGGTCAACATTCCCCTTGATTTGCTGGCAGGGAAAGGCCCAGATCAAACAGAAGAGACCAGCGATGCTTTTGCATTGAAAGTCCAGAATAACCTAAGAGAAGCATACCAACAAGTACGTGATCATACACTTACTGCACAGGAGAGACAAAAACGGCTGTATGACTTGAAGAAATGTGGGGATCGTCTTGGTGAAGGGGAACTTGTTTTGCTTTACACATATAGACGGAAACAGGGGCGAAGCCCGAAACTACAATCCTTCTGGAAAGGTCCCTACAAGATCACTCAAAAGTTATCTGATGCCAACTATCGGATCCAGAACTTACTTGGGGGTCGTTCACAAATAGTACATTATAACCGGCTCAAACCCTATGAACGGCGAGATATATCAGGAGGGGATGTCACGGATATTCATGGACAGACACAGGACCTTCCAACAGAATGGGAGAGGGATTCAACCAGAAACCCGTCACCTATACCGACATGGCAAGAGGGCACACAGTCAACCGAAGTGGATGACTTGGACAACCATGCGGCAGATCCTAACCCTGTTCAATATCCAGCTACTAGGTATGGAAGAAAATGCAACCCTCCTGCGTGGATGAGAAGAGGCGACTACGAACTGTATGAACTTTAAATTTGGTGGAGGGTGTACTTGAAAAAAAAAAGGAATGAATATGCTTTTCGTTTGTGAGTATTGTATCTCTGCTCTCATGTTATAATTGCTTCCATCTGTCGCTAGTGCATGCACACTAAACAAAAATTGCCTGCAGTAAGACCAGCAGAAGAGACGTCTATAAATAAACAGATCTGTATTAAGTAAATTTCAAATGTAGTAATTAAAAAAAAAAAAAAAAAAAAAAAAAGTACTAAGTATAGTAGACTTTAGCGTAACAGTATGATAACTATTTATGATGATAGGGACTTGTATATATTTTGGAGGAACAAATCATCTGTTGCATTACAGTCGTGCCAGTTTAGTGTTGTTTTGGTTTTTTGTTTAAATGATTTAATATTTAACAATTCTGGTATTTTTTCCTTATTTTATACAAGTAGGTCACCTGAGCTGGATGGATCATGCCTCGCTGGGTGATTGGTGGATGAAGACGTGAGGACACGTCTTTACGGAGAGGGGGGCTGTGTAGTAAAATTGCCCCTCCGCCTTCCTGCTACCCTTCCTTTAATTTGGTTCAGTCCGCCCCTCACATCAATCACACCTTGGCATGGTGTGGACCAGTCCAGCCCAGGTATTGTTCTTTTCTTTTGTTTACTTGGTGTGTGGAGGCCTATTCAAAAAACCATGTGCAGGCAGTCTGCTGGGTGCTGTGCTAGAGAAAGGTTGTACTTTAGGTGGAGGGCTGTGTAGAATTTGCCTGGGCGTGGCCGGAGAGAGCCCCATTGCTATGACCAAGTAAGTTGCAAACTTGACTTTTAAAAAGCCCCTGTGTATGAAACAGATTTATGGCAGTTCCACCATAATCTGTTTCATATCTTTTGACCATCACCGTACCTCGTTTTGTTCTCTATTTATTGTTGCTAGTTCTGGCCGAAATCCTCTATATTAATGCAGCCTTAAGCTACCCTTAAATCATCTTTAAACGTAGTACTATTAGGGATTGGTCCAACCCATTTATCTGTAGCCTTAAGCTACCCTTAAATTATCTTTAAACGTAGTACTATTAGGGATTGGTCCAACCCATTTATCTGTAGCCTTAAGCTACCCTTAAATTATCTTTAAACGTAGATTACTATTAGGGATTGGTCCAACCTATTTCTGTAACCATATTTCTGTAACTATATGTAAGGTAGGAGTAGTGTTGAATAAATTAAGTAGAAGTGCCTATAATTCTAGCTCTTATTCTGCGATTGATTCCAATGTCTCGCTGTGAAACCGTCCACGCTACAATACACACTGGTCATGTCAGGGTACAGTCTTACATAATCATGATCAACAGTAGCACTGTGTGAAAAAAGACGGACAAACATACAGTCATAATTAGCTGTTGTTTTCGTCGAGATTTTCTTATTCTTTGTTTCCGCTTAAATCCCATAGCATTTGCACACGTTTTTTTGTATACAGCTAATATCCTAGAGCGTAATACGAAAGAGTGAGATTATTATATAAAATTGAAGCTTAGTAAATAAACTTAACTCTAAATGTAATAAATGTTAAAATTCTTAATTAATTAGCCACTTAACAGCGAGGTGAATATTTAATTAGCCAACCTTGTTAGCACCATATCTCAAAAAGTATACCCCCGATCGTCAAACTTTTTTCAGTTAAGGACCTGTCTTGTAATGTTGATGTGCCTTTTAGCCTAACATTCTCCGTCACGTCATCATGACGTCAGTCGTAGGCGTTTTTTCTTTTAGTGTACAAAACACAACCGTGGCTACAACACTGTGCTTTTTTGATTAGGTCCAGTCACCTACTTTTGTTTGGTTACTCTGGAATACGGATCGCGTATTGTGAAAGCCTGTCAAGAATGGGACTTATCTCAGTTCGCCCAGAAGTAATCCTTAGATGTTATTGACAAACATTCTTAATTAGTTAATCACTTGATAGCAGTGTGAAGTTTTAATTAGCCAAACTTGTCTCTGTAATATCTGAAGAACTACACAACCGATTTTCAAACTTTTTTTCGGTTCCATACTCCTTGGGCATTGCAGATTAGCCTTGGGTAACCGTGACCCCATGTTGACCTTTACCTATGGGTCAACCGGAAGTGGGACCATATCTCAAGAACTACACAACCGATTTTCAAACTTGTTTCAGTTAGAGACTCCTTGGGCATTGCAGATTAGCCTTGGACCCCATGTTGACCTTTACTTCCGGTCTTAACAGGAAGCTCAAAATTTGAGATAATCATATCTCCTGAACCACATGTCATAATGTCGTAATGTTTGTGATTTCCTGTTTATTGTTAAAACATTTTATGAATCAGAAAAACCGGAACAGCTCTGTGTTTGTCCACAAACACCTAATGTCTAGTTAAACTTGAAACACTTGTAGTTGGTTCCTGCAGTTGGTCGGCTTTTTCGATCTTGAAAGTTGAGCCTCAATGCCTTTGGGAGATGGGGAACAATAGAATTATTGACTTTGGGAATAGTTTTTTCTTGCCAGACAGCACGAATGGGTCTGTGGAGGGTGTGTGGGTAAGGCTGGAAAAAGCTTGTACCTTATCAACTTAGGCCAAGTTAAAAAAAATACCAGTTGATCGTCCCCCCCGCCCGCATCCTTTTTTGAGGCCGCATCCTTTTTTTTATTATTTTTTATTTTCGATTTTTCCTAAAAAAGACTATTTGTTTGTATTTTTAATCCACCCTTGACATAATTTTTTTAAATTTTTGATGTAAGCGGCCTGTTTGAATTGAAATACTTGGCGGCCATCTTGGGGAAAAAAATAAAAAATTTAAAATTAAAAGGCCCTCATCCTCCTTTTTGGAAAAATCAGGACGATCAACTGGTATTTTTTTTTATTTGGCCTTACTTGCATAACTGCCATTGTGGAGATTCATATGATATATGCAATGCTTCTCTGACGTAGGGATTGGTCAGGTATTTTGTTGCCGCAGTGGCATTGACGCACGACAAGTCAGCCTTCAGTTTCCACTTTGGAATTCCTTGGAGAGTCTGCACATGAAAACATTAGAGGGTAACATATGTTAGTGTTGACCACTTGACTTTAGAGGGTAAATGAAAAAGATTTATGAATTACAAAAAGTAATTATTTACCTCTCTTCTAACCTTCCATTTTGTCCTTTGTGTTCCCAACTTCTTGTGGTCAAGCTATCCCCTTCCCTTCATACCCCCCCCCCCCTTGTCTTCATAATCCCTGCTTACCCCCTGCCTTCTCTGAATGCTTTCTGCTTTTCTCCCTCCACTATCTCTATTCATGTATTTCCACTTGACTACTCTTGCAACTCTTGTCTGCTTGTATGTGTGTTGTGTTGTCATTTAGCCTTCCAGAAAGACTCTGCTAGGGTCGAAATGTCAGGCCACTAACTTATTTTTTGCAATTACAAAAAGTCTAAAACATTTTTGTTTTTACCCATGCTGTACAAGAATCAGACATATTGTACACACAAACCTTCTGATTTCTTTGAACAAAACTTGAGCTTGCAAAGATGTGCTGTACCCCTGCGGGATAATGGTAGAATCCATCCTTGGAGGGCATTCCAAGTGGCGTTGGTATCCCGTTTCCGCAATCGCTGTTGACTTTGTATGGGTTGATTCCGATATCGTTCACTTCTCCGTATGTTGTATTTAGCTGTATTCAGAAAAAAACATGAAAGGTTTCTCAAATTGTGTATTCCAATTACGGATTATTGTTCTTGTGTGGATATAACTGCTCCGGATTTTCAGTGATATCTCAAAAACGCTACCACCTTTTTAAATGAATTTTTCACAGGTTAGTTTTATTGTATATGTCTACATTTACATGGGATTAAAACAATTAAACGGTCCCAAAAGCAAAGGTGTACTCTGCCTTCAAGTGCATAATAAAGATCTTGTTAGAAATCAACTTACTGCTTGAATGCAATCCAGGTTTGTATTGTTGTGGAAGTTACAGTTGGCTTCTACACAGCACGAGTAATTCAGCTTCTCCCAAAGTCTACAAGAAAAAAAACCCAGAATTCTCACATGTATAAAACCCAATTCTGCTACAGATCATTTCACTAAACTTCTATCAGGGTACAGCCATGTTGTTTGACTTTTCCACTGGAATTGATCAGCCAATGATGTTGAGATATGGTGGACACATTAATCTACGACACTTGGTTTGGGTAAATTTGTCTGCATACACCCAAACCAAACGGTGCATTCCTATTTGCCTGGATCCACCATGTAGAGCCTCAACTTCATGCTTCATTTGTATTGTACTCATGTATTGTTTCGATGAAATTGTAAAATTACATTACTGTGACAATACAGTGTTCTTCTATTCACTGCTGTCCCTAATTCAAGGCTCTACACGCGGTTGACCGTGCAAAGGGTAAATAGTGTCCACCATATTCCAAAAAGGCTAATGTAGCCAAACTGAGGCTGGAATGGAATAGATTAGTCTGGTTCCTTTTTTTCATAATGAGCACTAGCTTTTTTTATTGCTACTGCAATAGAGTACATGTCAAAATGGCTGCAGAATCAAGCAATCTTACTTTTCCCCAATGATGCCATGTTGGTAAGCGTAGTGAACAAAAGAGTTGTCCTGCAGTTCAGTACTGGTCCATGCATTACCGACTGCAAAACCCTGAAATGAAACACAAAAAGAACACATCACCGAATAACATGCGTTAACAAAGAATAATTGTGGGTTCTTAAGTATTCCACATATCCTCGTAGCAAGGTCAAGGTGCTTTACAACATAATTATCCCTGTTCATTCTAAGCCCTGTCAGGTTCCAATTTATACACCTGGATTAAGAGAAGCAATTTATGGTCAAGTGTCTTGCAGCCAGATAGCTAGGCTATCATATATTGAGTCTGAAGACCCCTTGGCCACAACACGCTACAAATCAATTCCTCATGTAAGATTCTCTTTAAAAAGTGTTAGCAAAGTGTATGCTTTTATCTTCTTAAATATGGGCCCCTGAGCATGCACGTGCACTGAGCCACTGTTCAGAGGTGGTTTTGTTTATAGGGTGTGTACAACATTGGTAATTACCAAAGACCTGTATCCACACTTGATGTGACCCAACATATACATGAAATAACAAACCTGTGAAAGTTTAAGCTCAATCGGTCTTCGGAGTCATGAGAAAACAGTGAAAACCCCCCTTATATGTTTTAACTGTTTTTTCAAACATCAGATTTTATCCTGCAGGATAAAGACTATTGTTTTACTCATGACCATCTTTATATCATGTAAAGTTATGTGGAAATCTGTGAACATTTATATTTTCAATCTAACCAATGTTGTACACACCTTTTAAGTTATAAACTAAATGTGAAAAACTAAGATGGAGGCAAATGATATATCGACCCTCTTATACCTTGAACAGCTGTGGCACTTCCTTTGAGACGCTTTCCAGTTTCCTCATGAGAAGTGGGACATAGACACCAGCGTAGCCGTCCCCAGCCAGGTAAATATCATTTATGGTGAGGTTGGTGAATTTGGTGAAAAAGGAAAGCAGGGCCTGGTAATGGTTCTCTGTGATCTGTCACGAAAATAGTCATTAAATTATGAATTATTTCACACACTTGATTTTAAAGTTATTGATTGAAAAAGTGAGGTTCAATAATCTTGGTTTCTTAAACCCTTACCCTCCAAATTCCTTCTGTAGGCCTATCCTCTTTGTCAAAATGAAGGACTCAGAAGGACTGAGGGTTGGTTGTATGCCCAAATTGCTTATCATTGGGTTATCCATAGACTTGTGGACAAGTCGTTAAATGTCTGTCGCGGTGATAGCGAAACGGCTCTCTCGCAATATCCCACGAGAGGGCTGCTTTGCACGAGGCTACTGCTCTCAAGACTGGTCACATTTAGTTAATGACGAAGTGTCGGCAGCCAGTAACTTTGTGCGAGAGCAGTGATCTAGCAAGAGCAGTCTTTATTACGCTACCACCACTCGACTCGACAATCACCGCGATGAACATTAACGACTTGTCCACAAGTCTAGGTTATCCAAGTCTAAACAATTTGGTGTGGAGTGACATAGGAGAAGAGGATGTTGGGAGGATTGAGGGTCACCTGTAGCCCCCAAAAAGGGCATAGGGAGCAAAGAGTTGTCTACAATGACGTACCTCGTCGTCGCTAGATGCATATGGAGACTGATCATAAGGGTCATACTCTGACGCATAGGAGAATCCTGTACCAATCGGGGCATCGATGTACAAAAGGTTGGCGTGCTGTACACAACAACAAAAACAAATACTTTAAATCTGGGTGTGTTTGGCTGGTAAAACCATGAAATGGATTTGGGAGAAATTTGGGGTGGTTTTAGTTGGGGTGAATTAATAGGGCATTAAAAAAGCCAGAATTCTTACTGAGCCAAAAAATATCTCACCAGGTTCCAGCTGCTTGGGTTGTAGTCCAAATTGATCCCATCAGGCTTCACCAGAAATGGCCCGTTGTTGGTCAAGGCACTGTAAAGAGTGCTACAACCTGGCCCACCACTCAGCCAGATGATTAATGGATCCGTGGTAGCATGTTGAGAATTTATCAGCCTAGAGAGGGGAAATGAGTGCCAAAAAAAAGATAAAAATACCATCGGAAGAAAAATCCAGGAAATAGTAAATTTCATGCGGCAAAGAAACAGCCTCCAGCATTAACAATTGATAAAAAGACTTATTAAGTTATTGTATGTTATGAATGTTGAACCCACGGAGATTGGAATATACTTCTTGAGTGGTATAAAAAGTGTTACTGTTAGCGCATACATCTTTGAAAGTGCGCACCTTTGAAGAATGCGCTCAACAGAAATGCAGACTCACCAGTAGTGAAGCTTGGAGACGGCCGTCCCTTTAAGGAAACCAGAGTACATGTTGAAACTTGGTTGTTTAAGAAGTCCAGGCATCATCGTGATGAGGTCTGGATCCAACGCCTCACAAATGAGTAAGGTACCGAGAAGGAAAAATAGTGTGGTGTGACAACGGGTCCAATCCATTGTGGGCTATTTAACACACTGCGGGAAAGAAACATGCAGGTAGCATTAGCCATAAGGATAGAAAACTATAAACATAAATGTGCCATGATATTAATAGCAAATCATAACAAACATGTTTATAAATTATAAAATGAGAACCCCTTTGACTCCACAACTCCAATCCCCCCCCCCCCCCCCCCCAATCCTACAATTATCAATAGCCTACATATCCAGCCTACACCATACTCCTAGAACTATGACTATGACTATGAGGTTCATTCCGCTATCGTAATGAGACGATAGCGGAAATGCGGAATGAACCTCATAGTTCTACTTAGGACTAATATAAGTAATAGGAGTATCCACACCATATCAAACACAAACCATCTTGATTTTCACACAAACAAGAATAGTACAATGATTCATCTGTCACACCATAGAGAAAGCATACAGACAAATCATTCCCATTTATATCATAAGTGTGTCTGTGTTGATTGATCTTCGTATTTTTATAATTTATTAAAAATACAAGTTAATTATAAATTAACATTTACAGATTTAGTATTTACGCCAAAATCAGTGTATCCTTCCCCCCATCGCATTTTTTGTTCTTCTCCTAAATTCATATTCAACTATTAATAAATCAAAACATAACTCAACCTTTTCACAGGAATATTGTTATCGGAGTGTAACACTAGAGCAAGTAACACGAACTCAAAACTGGAATATGTCGACGTTCATTTTGATCAGCAACAGATCATGTGATTTGATTGTTTATGATATTGCTACCCACCACCACTTGGTGGCGCTATTCAAAAAACTTAGTTAGTGATACGTTGGGACCGGTTGGGTTTGAACCTCTGCACGTGTCAGTACTAGTGTCAGTATGTCTATGTCACATAGTCCAGTGGGAGCAGCTTTCCAGTATGGTGGCCTAGATGTGGTTTGGAGTAGTTTGCAGACTGCAAAAAGACATTAAAATACTCCTTTTATATGAAGGTAAGGTACAGGAATTATCATCGCATAAAGATAAACTTAGTTTTTTTTCCTTAGAAATTGCGCAAGGATGGACGTTTTGGAAGCCGAGAGTTTGACAAAGACCTACTGTAGAGCTAGAAGTTAAAATTGAGGCTCTTTCCGCTATAGTCTCCAAATGACTGCAAAACAATTAAAAAACAACTAACAACTATTTACCTGGTGGATCATTGTACTCAAATAAGGTTTTATTTTGCGGGTTCTTTTATAGGCCAAGTATCACTGTTCTGCTGCACACCAAACTTATCCAAATCCTCCCTCACAAATGCCTTCTGGATAAAAGTTTATCAGTATCATACCTGCAAATATTTGTTTGTATGCACATGCGTTTTGTTTTTAATCAAATAATTCTTTAAACAATAACAAAAGAATGATTATAATATGAAAATAATAAGGCCTTATTAGGGCCTATCCATTTATAAATAGGCATACATTGTGCCTTTTCGAAATGCTGTTACAGCGAAATGGCTATATTTGTCAGGAAGATCTGACAGTGGTTTGGACAGAGTAAAGTAATTACAATTTTTTTATTTATTTAAAGGTGCTGCATACGTTTGGTAATTGGAACCTACTGATTGTGTTAATCCTATATACAATTATAACCTGTGAAAATTTCACTTCAAAAGGTGGTCGCGTTTTTGAGATATCACCGAAAAACCGGAGCGAATATTTCCACGCAGGAAGAATATTCCCCATAGGAATACACAGTCTGAGAAGCGTTTCTGACAGAAACGCATCTCAGATTCAAATTTTGAGGAATAAAAAGTGATATATTTTTCCATAACCGTAGTACTTCGAAAATAAAAGTTTCTCAAAATTCATTATATTGTACAACACAAAGCTGCTGTACTTCTTACAAAGTAAGTTTTTATTGCCATTAATTTTCAGAGTCATTACCAAACGTGTACTGTGCCTTTAATGCAGAAACATGATAAAACCATAAGAAGACACCGAAAAACTTACAGAAATTGGAAAGGTACCAGAAAACACCAAAAACTGAAGAACATTGGAAATCAAAGAAAAAGTCTATTCCCCAAGAAGTGATTCTGGCCACACTAACACAATTTCTTCCCACCAATAAGATCAACAAAAATGTACAATGAATGGCTGATACATGAAATAGCCCTCCCTCAAAAGAAAATCTTAAAGGGAAGGTATAGGCCTACGTTTGGTAATCAGTTACTCTTAAAATGAATGGCAATAAAAACTTATTGGTTAGAAGTAAAGCAGCTTTCAATAGTATAAAGTATTTATTTGAAAAACATTTCACTTCGAGGTAATGTAGTTGTGTAAAAACTAATATCAGTTTTTATGCCCCAAAATTTGAATCTGAAACATTTAATACTGTCAGATATGTTTCTTAGATTGTCTATTCCTATTAGGGATTATTCTTCCTGCGAGGACATAATTATATATGTCAGAATTTGCTCAGAATTTTCGGTGTTATCTCAAAAATGCGACCACTTTTTGAAATGAAGTTTTCACAGGTTAGTTTTTTGTAAATGTCTACATTTATATAAGATTAAAACAGTTGAACGGTCCCCCAAAAACCAAGGTATACTTTGCCTTTTATAGTCCAAAGTGTCCAAATGTCCAAATTTGAATTTCTGTTGAGAGTTAATACTCGTGGAACACATTCTTGGCATTTGCACAATCTGTAGACTGCACAAAAATGTCTTTTTCGAAATCTGAGTTCTTCTGATATCTACATTACTTCATTGTTTATATAAATTATATAAAGCTTGGGGCTTAGTTAGTTTGTCAGGTTTGTTTTCTTTTCTTTTTTCTACCTAACCCTATCCCCACCCACGTTGCCTTAAGGTCTGGGGAAATCTGATTCTTGAGTATTCACTTGCGACAAGTCCTAACTTCATAGAACTGCTTAAGCACACAAAAAACGAGCTAAGCACAACAAAATTATGCTTACAAGAATAAAGTTACCAGCCAAAATACCATGTCACATTTAAGCAAATTTTCTGCTTAAGCAGTTCTATGAAATTGGACCACTCTGGGGTTCAGGCAGACTAAACAAAACAAACCACAAGATTAAAATGAGACCAAAATATCCACTTTCATTAAGAAAGACAATCTTTATTCTGTCCATTTGTTTTTCTTTAAAAAAAGTCCTTTACAAAAAAAAAAAGTACCATCATTGGAATTTATAGGATTCCCTTTAACCTTATCAATCCTTTAAATAAAATAAATTATAACAAAACAAAAAATAATTATTAGAAAAAACTCTTCATTAACAAAACAGTACCATTTACATCTCAGCCATATTATATTACCTTATATAGTCTCAACACATTAACAAAATTAAGCCAATAACATTATGGGACACGAACAAGGCTTGAATGGTGATCTTTTTTCTTATTTTACAAAATCTGGGTCAGTCTGAATGGGAATCTGGAACTGCAATCTGTGAAACTGAAAAGAAAACTGGGACATAGACAATTGTTATTGTCAGCCCCCATTCCCCTTCTACAGTGTCATTATGTTTGCAACTTGGGAAAGCATAATTCATAGTGTTTGTGCACCCTTGCAAATTGCAATTCCAGTAATCAGCATGGATGGTGAATTCTACATTGAACATGTGGTCGTAGCTATAATATGATTCCTCCCCCCCCCCCCCTTGTTTCTATATCCTATCTTTAGCACAGATTGTTCAATGCAAGAATATGTTTTTAAAACAGATTACAAATAACATGTAGGCATTGTAGGGCTGCTGTAACCACATCTACATTTAATGGGATGTACCAATATTAATAAGGGGGCGTTTCAAAAGTCAGAACAGTAGCGTTCTGAGCATTCCAGTTTGTGCTCGTGGACCATTCCATTGGGCCAACGGAATGTTCCAAATAATAATGGGCGAATTCATCCATGTAAGATTTCTCCAGTACTTCGGCACAATGATGCGGTCCAGCGGAACGTTGCGGCTGTCCAATGGATTGAAGGCGTGTGCCAACGAGAACGTTCTTTTGCGCCTAGAATGTGCCCGACCTTTGACACGCTCCCTAAGACCATATTGGAAATCTTGGATTCCAGATTGTTTTCAAAGCTCTTCTTGCTGGTAGACATTACACCAGTCAAATCCAACAAGCATTCTATTCTAAAGAGGATTTGCCATTGCTATTATCAATTGAAAGATTACAAAATAAAACCTGTTTAAAATGGTTGTGTCCAATCTTGTAGGGTGCTACAAATGACAATATTAAATCCCTTTGTGGGTTTTTAAATAGAGATCAAAACTAAAAACATTTTAACTCTGAATTATAATTTTAACTTCTGAATACCACTGTAGTTTATCTAATATATGTTAACAATCTAATAAACAAAAACTTGGAACAAAATTCCACTGTAGCAAGATTTCTGTCTTCCAAATATTTTCACGTTCACTTGTGAGCAGATGAATCTCTCCTTGAAAAAACCCCAAAACCTTTGAAAAGAACAATGCAAAAAAACATACACAAGAATACAAAATAAAAACCAATAACTTCAAGGCAAGACTTCAATATGTACATGCTTTAAGGTGGATTTGCTAAACGTTTGACATTCAGTGATCAAAAATACTGTACAAAATTATACTCAAGTCGTAATTAACTAATTATTAATTAGGAACAGAAGTTACAATTGGCTAATGAACTATGACCTTGTATACAAGTCCAACATATCTGGAATTATATAATACAGCAAAAGCATTTGAGCAAAGCAAAAAATTGGGCTGGGAGTAAAACATTGACAACCAAAAAATAAACAATGGACCCTTCCCATGAAATATGCTAATTACATTCACGCATGCGTACAGACCCTGCTGGTTGGCAAACGCCATAGAGTTGTGCACTAAGTAGACGCACAAGCGCGTCTGCGTCACGCCACCATCAGCCCCACACAAAAAGGGGCAATGTTCCATCATTTTGCCAACCAGCAGTGTAAGTGCGCACGCGTGATGTGCAATTTAAATATTTCATGGGAAGGGTCTATTGAGTGTCCATCATAAATTACTTCAGCAGCTACATGTACCATGGTGTCCTTGTACAAATACAGCTTACTGTAATTACAATAAACAGATGGAATGAAAAGCATCAAATTTGAATTTATTTTACATTTTATTTCTTACGTGTTGATTTAATGTAAATAGTTAACTATTCAAAGGATCTCAACAAAACACAATTTAACTCAAAGTTTTAGATGGGTGGGTAGCAACCATCAGGGGATTCAACTTTGGCCCAATTTCATGAAGACTGTTTAAGCACAGAAAAATTGTGCAGAGCAGTAACAGGGCACCAGCTAAAAAGCCATAATGTTTACATTGTTGCAAGTGGTTCACCACTAATTTTTTGATGAGCAAGGAAATTTGCCTAAAAGCTTAATGAAATTGGGCACAGATCTGCAAACACATTTTTCTAACAAGTCAATGATATTGATAAGAAACTTAAAAGCCTCAAGTCTTTTCTGCCTTCCATTTTTCTTGTAAACCTTTACAAGAAAAGCTCTTCAGGTCTCTGTAAAATTAATGAGGAAATTAAAAAAATCACTTTAGAAAGACCCGTTACAGCCAATTCTCTTGGGTTAGTTTTCCCCACATCTAAAACTGAAACTTTTTTCCTTGTCTTCTCTCCATTAGGTTCTTGGCTAGTACAGTGATTAAGTTCACTTTTCAGAAAGTCCTTGGCTTCACAATCATAATTAATGAAAGTATTCAACATAATTTTTGTGTGGACTCGTGACAAGAGGTCAATCAGCTTGACATTCAATCAAAGTTCCACCCCTCCCCCCCCCCCCCCCCAATATATACAGATTGCCAAGCTCGATGAATTAGAAACTCAGTTACTATTTTCTCTGAAAATATTAGATGAAAGTCAGACTAAAAACTCTCTCCAAAATTGTGTCTGAACAACAGTCTGCTGAACAATACCCCTTTGATATGACGGTTAATTTACTACATTCACATAATAATTGACTCAAGAAATTCATTACAAATCTAGTACCATTACATGTTTATCATGCATTTTCTACACTTTTTGTACAGTCATGCAGAAAAATAGTGTTTCTTTTAAAAGTTGTACACACTTGTAGGTCGATATGACATTTAATAAAATAAAGTGGACTTTCTCAAGTTCTTGCATCACTTTTCCATTTTGGAATATTCAACATTAACATTAATAATAGTATTAGTGACTTAATATACACAGTACTGTCTTCACATATCCGATGGTGAAACAGTCGTTAAAAGTACTGAAAGGTAAAGAACTTGATTATCACAAATATTATGATCACTGTGCAATCTTTGAAGAAGTCAAATCAGCAAAACCTCTTTTACATACTTCTTATTAAAGTAAGATACCTTATCAAATGCAACACAATAATTTTTGATCACCCCACAACTCCAAAAACTAAATGACAGGATTTTTTTTGTTTAATAATATATGAAATAATTTTAAATGTTTTGAAATGAGAGTAACTGAAAAGGAATCTCTGTTGGGGATAAAAACATACTGAAGCTTGAAAAATATACCATCCCCTACCAACAAATGACTATTGAGTTCTTCCCTTAAATTTATATATACCCAAGTCTCTTATCAACACACCAAAGGGGAGAAGAAATTTATAGATTTTCCTTTGGTTCACTCCTGGAATAAATACCCTCTAGGCAGACGGCAGTCAATTGCTATGTACACTTCAACCATTATCCAAAACTTGCAGCCGAGCGATTCAGGAAATGAAGTGGCGCTGGGCATCACTTTAGCAAGACGCCTTATCACAAATGTTTAGGTTCTCAATTTGGATTCCCCTTTTTTTTTGTTTTATACTCATCAGCAGTCTGAGTATCAAAGTCTCATTGTGACAAGCCTGTAAGGGCAGTTAAACCAACAGAATTACCAGCCTTAATAAGATAACGGAATACCCGCCAATAAACTGATGAAAGGTGTTAATGCTGATGCTTGAAAGTCAGAGCTGTCAATCAGACTGGTAGATTTTAATCAAGACTAAGATATTAGTGAAAAATATAGGCTAAAACATTGCTCCTTTTTTTTTTTCAAGCAATGACTGTATATGATTAAAAATGACTTCTGTCACCCAGGGAAATGTATTGGAGACTAATACTAGTGTCATCAAATCTTGGCTGGTAGCCATGACTTATTGCCAGTAATGATTATTTGTAATTCCTGTATTTAACACATAAAATTTAGCTGCCACTGGGGGGGGGGGGGGGGGGGGGGGGGATCCAAAACCCTCCTCTTCAGTTACCCACAAGAAAAAACAAAGGACTTTTGGGTAAAAACTTTCAGAACAGTGGCACTAGAAAACAAAAAACTTTAATCTCTTTTCTCTTTTTCGCTTGATGGATGGATGTATTTATTTAGCACTTTCTTTGTTTTGCAGAAGAAAAGCAAGCAAACCAAAGTCTACTTGGGATGTACTGGAACACACCACCACCCAGCGAGTGTCAAGAGGCAAGGTTCATTCCAAGTTACAGCTGGTAAGAATGAATATTTCCTTCAAATGACCCAAATCTTATTTTGATGATTTCTGAATATCAAAAACCATGTATGAAATGCAGTTAAAAAACAAATCTAACCACCCGGCCACTTTTGTGTTTTAAATTTTGAGGGAGAGGCAATTAATTGTAATAGATCGGAAAATACACCAAAATCACAAACTTTAAGGAAACATCCCCAAAGACTTCTCCATATATGTAACTACACTGCCCTCTTGCTGTCTAGAGATACCCACTAACATGCTATTTAAAATGAAGACAGAAATACTTAAATTCATAGTATTTTAATCATCTCAACAAATACTTGTTTTATTGAAGATCTCCAAAATGGATCAGTAATTTCATAAATATACATGGTAACATTTCAGATGTGAGTATTACTTTGTGCACAGATATACAAATTGGAAGAATATACCGATCTCAAGTAATTTTTTTTGGTAAGGATTATCTTGGTTATTTATAGTTCAGTTGAGTACAATGAAGTGATGAGTATTAAATGGTTATTTATTCAACTTATTCATTCGTTTGCATTTTTTGCGGAATAACTGATGGGATAAAATGATATAGCTCCCTCTTACAGTTTTGATCTGCACGACCAATTTCAGAAAATCTTGCTTCGCTAATTCACTCTGTTAAGCAAAATTGAGAAACTAGTCTTACACAATACGTGAAAAGTGATGAAAGATTTTATTGGCTTAGCAGAAAGTATGAGGGGAGCCAGTCACAAGGTGTGGCTGTTGCTAACGGCAGCTGCCATTGCCCTTCAACGTACATTAACGAGGTGACCCAGCCGTAGCCGTTCTTTTAGAAGGTGATTGTGTATGTTGTGAAGGAAGAACTTTATTTGCTCAGCAACTTCATGAATTTGGGGCCTGTCAAGTTTACAATGGGGGTGATTGTCAGGTAATAAGTATGAACAATGTATATAATCAGCAATGTTCATTAGACATAATATGTTAAAGAGTAGAAAGTCACTCATCCAATTTCTCCACCACAGCCTTTAAGAAAAAGAAAAAAATCAATTAATGCTGTAGATTTCCATCCCTGTGTGTCCTTTAGGATGAGTACATGTACCAGTGATCACTGGTGCCCCATCTCAAGAGTAGCAATCTAGATCGTCGTCATTGTAGTTGAGCATGTTGCGTCCCGGCCCCTTCTTGTAATCTGAATACTCCCCAAAGTCATCATCACTAGACTGGTCCCCGTAGCAGTAGTCGTCAATTAGCTCATCAAAGAGGTCTGGATGCCCTGCATTGGCGGGAAAGAAAGAAAAGTTATAAAATTTGGTTGCTGATGACCTGTGAAATGTGACTTTAACTTGCTTTTATTCAGCAGCTACAATCATAAAGCGATTCCTGGTCCCGATTTTGACCTGACACAGGTGTCCTTGAGCAAGGAACTTAGCCAAAATTGCTTCTCTTAACCCAAATGTATAAATGGGAATCTAAAATGGCTGAGACAGTATTGTGTTGGGCATGTTGGATAAACCTCTTAGCACTAACTTAAGCAGCTTGGGGTTGTATGCTCCCTAGGGAGTTGAGAAAGTTTGAGGAGTGATCTAAAAATTTTGCCTGATGAACAGGGATAATGTTGTTGTAATAAAGCGCCTTGATGTAGCTACTGAGATGTGCACAATATAAAAGCCAAGTATTATTTATGCTATTGCTTACTCTTATCTGGCTCATCCTCCGGGTAATCGTTTCTCCAGTTCCCCTCATCGTTGCTATCGCTGTCGTCCTCGTACATCTCAGACTGTTCCTGTTCCACAAAGTGCTCATAGATCAGCTCCTGGTCCGGCCCGGTCTGCATCCCAATTGTCGCTGCGTTCAAGTCCACTTGCCCCTCCTCAATGTAGTAGAGATCGTAGACATAGTCCGTCTCGGGACTCTTGTCATCGATGACCAGTTTTTCTCGGATCATCTGAACGGAGTTGCAGAGGATGACGTCCGGGTTGCCTGCTCCTTTCTTATCGGATGTTTTTGCCTGATTTGGTGAATGAAAAACATGTCAGGGGTTAGTAAACTTCACTGTGGCCAAGTGGTTGAGACTGTTGGGCTTTGAAGAATTATGGTTGTTGTCTGAATAAGTACTAATGCTGTCTTGAAACTGATTGGAACCACTAAGAGGACATAGCATGATGTATTGCAAGTCATTAAGGAGAATTTACCAAAAGAGAGATAACAATTTAAAGGAATGGTTGAATATTTGTAACAAGAAGCCTCACATTCATTTGGATCCTCAAGAGACTTTGATTATTTCTTTTAAAAATTCCTTCAATTCCGGCTGCACTTCCAAGCATGCCAATAAATTGTTGGCAACAGTGATAATAAATATCACTGTTTATCACTGTGATTTAAGTGAAGCTACTCTATGATGTAGTGTCTTTCAGCAGATAAATTTGACAGCTCAATCTACTTGTACAACTATGGTGCAACAAAATGACTTTACAATTTTTTTAACTGAGATTTAAACATGAATTGAGTTGAAAATTATCTTTAAAATGTAATCCAACACTTGTGGATGCTAACATTATAGTAAATGTGTCCTGAAGCCCGAAAGATTGAAACATTCCAATACTATCCTGCATTAATCTTTGACTATGTAAGGCCCTGCCCGCTTTTAATATATTACATCTTCCCTCACTCTCATTATTTTTGTGGGGGAAGGTCACATGTTGAAGGTAGAAAATGTGTCTGGTAAATAACATGCAGACCAGGCAATTTGTCATCTGGAATGGTCAAACCATTTCTGAGAAAGGGAATTTTGTTTTTATGTGGAGGAAAGGCTGGGAGGGGGAGGGGAACAAGTATTTATGCAAATATTGAATGGCTTTTTGGATGCTAGTGTCGGAAAGGGATAACCTACATGTAGCTTAAGTTTAATTTATACACGAGGCAAAATTTACAAAGCTATTATACAAACCAAATTCTGGTCTTGCTCAACTGCAGAACTTGAAGGCAAATAGCAACATTTTAAAGTTTATTGGGATGTGGATGTGTCGCGTGATTATTGGTCTGGGGGCAAGGAGCCTAATTGATCATGTTGTCCACAGAAAAATGAAACTTTAAAGTTTAGTCCATCACTCCATCCCACACGTACATGTTATTTTGTATGTGTATGTAGAAGAGATGTATTTGAGAACTGTACACCCTTTAAGTAAAGTGTCTGTCTTTTCAAATGACAAACTACCTTTGCAGAACTTGAAATGGGCCCATTGGTTGAGTGATGAATCTGTCAAATGGGTCATTAGGAACCAGACCTGGTGTACTTATTGAGTGATTCAATGTTTGCCAACTACTCATACTGTACTGTTAATGTGTTATTGCAGTTGACCTAAATTAACACAACGCAGCTAATCATATTCAGGTAATCTTATGGTTCTAAGTTTTTAACAGATATTTGAGAGCTTATTGGTGCTGGTACACAAGCCAATCATAGTTAAATATTAGTTTGATATGAAAAACCTCTTTTACTTTTTGGTGTATCAAAAGCAACTTTTTATAACACAAGAGGTTGAAATTGTGTTTGAAAAAGCCTTCGGAGTGCCACGGCAGCCCAGGGAGCTGAGAAAGATTAAAGGAATGTTATTGGCCCAATGACCAGGGCACCAATGTAAAGCGCATTGAGCTGTTATTGTAAAATGCGCTATATAAGAACTAGTTATTATTATTATTATTGTCACAAAACTGAATTTGACCCTGGAGACCCTCTTTAAGTATCAACATTTTCAGAATCCTAGAGTCCTACATACATGTATAAATATTTACACGTACGTCGAAGGGCCGAGTGATATAGGACTGTCAAATGTGATCATTAAGAACACAACCTCTGAACTCTCTCTGAATTATAGTTTGCCAACTACATGATCACCACTCTACAATTCAGTTGATTTAAAGGATGCGTGCCATGCTGCCTGAACCATGTAAAACTTTGAAATGAATGTAACTTTTTATACAAATGTCAATTATTGCATTTAAAATAAAGTTTTAAGGGATGCCCACAAAACAAACTCATGGCTCATGACGTATTGCTTGTGGACTGAGAAATACTAAGAAATGCATGTGCTGCTCCTGTATGGTACATTGTACATGTAGCAAGGAAATTCACACGCTTCGGTTAGCTGCCTTGTGTCACCAGTGACGGCATTGGGCACATCTTGAGCAAGGCCTGATATTTGTAGGAAAACAAAATGCAGCAGCTACATGTAGGATGATCACCAAAACACGCTTATATGAACCAATTTCCCCAGTCTTACATCAGCTACATTGGCTACCAGTAAAATCCCGGATAACTTTTAAAATATTGGTTTTGATCTACAAATGCACACATGAAATGGCCCCGGTTTACCTCCAAGAATTAATCAGCAAATATCATCCATCAAGGACTCTTCCAATTCATTGCACCTGAACTATGGAACAATCTGCCACACCACATCAAAAACTGCCCCACCCTGGAACAATTTAAGTTAGAACTTAAAACACACCTGTTTACCCACTCAAGCGCGTAGAGACTTCATTGTAATATGGGCTTTATAAGAACTGTTTATTATTATTATTATTCCCAGAGAGCATTATTTTTAATGAAATCAAGTGGGGAAAAAATACAATGGTGGATTGTCACAGGTTTATTTTAAGCTGATTCTCTACTTATTAATTACACACTTTTACATGGCATATGGAGCAGGCAGAATCACAGACTTTCTTTAAAGCCTAGACCCTTGGCACTTATAATAGAAAGGTTAGGATTGTGAATTGTGATAGTGAAAGCGACATACAACGAGTCCTCTCGTTGAGGGTGATGCATGAGGTTGTTTGGAGCAATCATTAAAGATGTTTGTTGGGGAAGGGGGAGCGGAGTGAGTTGGAGACACCTTGGCAGGGAGGGTTTCCGCTGAGTGAGAGTTCCAGAATTCCTGCCTTTATCCATGAGGGCATACAGTGAGAGTACAATGACCTAAGAACATGGCTCTGCTTACTGCAGAATTCTGTGCTTACATCGCACAGAATTCTGTAGAAAGCAGCGCCATGGATTGGGCCCAGGTCTCTCACTGACTCAGCTGTTCAAAACTTTCACTTCAATCTTCCCTCAGCAGGATGAAAGAGTGCTTCATTTTCGCCACCCTTAAAATGTCCACAATGTAGGCCTACATTGTACGTGTACTTCTGTATAATACATGTACATGTAGGTACTCACTACAAGTCTATTAAATTAGAAGATTTCATAAATAAGTTTAATGATATGTTTGCTTATGATAGTATTGCGAAAAGGAATCTTTTTGTTTGTCCCAGGTATAACAAACCTGAAGGTTTCTCAAAGAGGGGCGTCAAGTTGAGTTTTGTGATGCAGTCATTTTCCAAAAGATAAAATCCTCATGAAAACGGGGGAAAATTAAGAAGCATGTAACCTCACGTTAAAATGGTGTAAAATGCCAAAAAACGTTCAAATATATGCATTTATGTACAGAGAATTTTCAGGTTATTCCTGAGCTCTGATGGTATTCAATCAAAACGAGATTGAATTGAGCTGACGACTCTTTGTAATGTACATTTGTTTTTGCTGTCCAATGACGCCATGCTTCAAATTTTTCTCGGAAAGAGTATCAAATCAAATATTTCACACCATTCTAACTTGAGGTAGATACTTCTTGTAAACTTTATCCCCACTGTCACCAGGACTCCATCTACAGTATTGGAAAACGAGTGCTTCACAAATCTCAATTTGACCTTGCAGTCCCTCCTTAAATTACATAAATACGAATCTAGTTGACACTATTCAACTGCCACGGTTAACCTGTGGTGCCCACTAACCAGAAGAAAGACTTAATTACTTTGTTAAGTCCTAAATCATTTGACCTGTACATATAAGGGCCAATTAAACTGAATTATTCATCATTATAAAACATCAATAATTAAACAGTTCTGCCGCAGATGTGCCCTTGTTATTTCAGTTCACACATTTTGTTTTAACTTAAGGTACTGTACTTCTCAACTTACACAAGTATGTATGTTGAAAAAAAGATATCGAAGACGTTGACATAAAATTGTTCTATGAAGGGGCAACATCACTTACCTTGAAAAGGACAAATCCAATGGTGAAACTAGGGTGAAATTACTGGAGGGGGGGGGGGGGCGGCACGGCACAAGGGGGCCTTTTTGCCAATTAAAACTGTAGTTTTAAATTGCATTTTCTTAAACAAGTCCCTTTTCTGTGCTCTTGTTATTCCATTTAATTCCATTTTTTAACAAGATAATTTGACGTGGAGGTAAAAACAAATTCATTGTTTGCGTTGGCAAATAAAAAAAAACAGCATGAAATTACTACATAAAACAAAAGCTTATAAATTTTTCTTTTTTTTCTGGTAATTAATAACCTTAATGTCCTCAGATTTTAAAAGATGAGGGGGTGCACCCAGTCTTCTTTCTTATTTAATTTAATTGAGGGGGAGGGCACATGTACAACACTGGGCAAATCAGAACTTAAAATTTCTGGGAACTTTTGAACAAGCATGAAGGCTATACAAGCCATTGTCTTAACAAATTCTAAGCCAGCATAAATGAATTCTCTGTCTCCCATTACCATATCTTTAAACATCTACCACTCAACCGCTGGTCTCCTATATTGGCCTTAACTTTACTTCAGTTTGTGCACAGGAGAGGCCGTGAGGATGTTACCACACGTGTCCTGTCAAATTGGGCGCAAAGGACACTTCCCTCCCGTTGTGAATATTCAAGTCGGCAGTAATGAGTTACGGACACATGTTTAATTCCAAATTCCATAGTCCTAGTCAGCGCAGTAATGGGAGGCCCTCTCTGGTAATTTTCACACGTATATCTTGTAAAAGCAGTGACACTGCTGGACATTTACATTTACAAGTAAGTTCTGACCTTCTCACAATATGAAGGATGATGTTAGATTTCATGGGCTCATTAGGACTCTAAGGTCGTTAGTGTAATTTGTAAAGATATTAACAAAATTGGTTTTGCATATTTTAGAACTACTGTTCCCATGGGGTTTATTGATCAAGAGTGGTCTCCAAGGTAATTTTGGCCAAAAAAAGAAACGATTACTTTCTAAGGAAAACATACATTGGTGGATTTTGAACGGGTTTTCATTTTAAATTGCCCTTTTGATCGTGAAGAAAAATAAATTTCAATGATCACCCTCATGGCCTGAGCTGACAATTTGATGGTTGATGCATTTTTAAGACAAAGTACACCTAGTATGTTTTGATGTACTGAGTCATGAAAATGACCACAATGGAGTGTAAAAAATATAAATGATACTATTAAAGTATTCAAATGAGTGAGATTTATCTGATGAATATTTATAAAGTAATTCAAGCGTTCTCAGGTAATACCACATAAGAAACACACACAAACCAATACACACTATATCTTCTCTTCTTTATACAAGATATACATGTATGGCCTTGGGACTAGGCAATTATGGTTAAGTGTCTAGCTCAAGGACACAAATGCAGCAACTGGGACTGGCTGGGATTTGAACCTACTGTACATTCCTCCCACACTGGAACTTAGATCCGGGGCACTAGGTTATATTGCCATGGCAATTTGCGCACTATCAAGTTCCCAACTTGCAAACTTGCATTTTTTTCCCCACCCACACAGAATCTACAGCAGCCTGAAACAAAATGGGGGACAGTTAAGTTGAGTGCATATATTCGGAATCGAACCACTTAATTGAGCTAAGGGGGGAAAAAGAGACTTTTGCCAAGTGTGTGGAAATGTTATACACGGTACTTACAATGTGGACTAAGGAGCACTCCATGAAAAGTGACTCCCTACAATGAGGGGAGGGGGGCAGTGTTCTCTCTCCACGGCCCAATTACATAGCTCTGCTTACAAGTGAACTCTATGCTTGCGATCACCATCCTTCGCTTACAGGGCAAAGGCTGAATTCCCTGCTAACCTGTGAAATACGCTCGACGTCAGCGCGGAACTCCTCGCTTCCGTAAGCGTTGATTCTTTGCTAACAGTAAGCAAAGCCATAAAAATTGGGCCCAGGGCTTTTAAAGAGTTTGGGAAGCCGGGATAAACACTTTGAGCCGCAGTGTGCTCAGCCATTAAATGAGGACCACAGAGTATTCTCCATATTCCAAAGGTTTCTGCTGCTTTTGTTGAATTCATTGAGTTGAATTCCATAACATTAACAGACCCTCCTCCATCCTCCTTCAACATGTTCAAGAATACATACTTGCCATACAAAAACTACCAACACATTAAGCAATGTCTTTAATCACCTACCGAACCCACATAAATATGTGACATCCACAATTTGTCTTTGAGAAATACCCAGAACCTAAAGAAATGTTTACTGTATTTACATTACCCAACAAGCATTGCTGCTTAAATTTGTGGGAAAAAATAATGTGTTGAATTTTAGTTTAACCCGTAGCGACCCTAAATCATTAAAGAAGCTAGCCTCTAAGATCACACTGGGACAAACAGCAGGCACCTGCATGTCTAATCTACAATACTTGAACACAGTGTCTCCTTACTGTAAGGGGGGTTGACTGTATAATGCTTGGCAAATGCCAAGGGGCGATGGAGAGAGCAGATAGGGGTAATTATATTTTATGGATAACATGTAGATGACGTCGAGTGATTTTATGCTTGTTTTGTCATGTGGGGCAAGAGTGACGCCTTGGTCGAAGCTTAAGTGATTTAATCTAATTTTAATTCTTGTGATGCATTCAAAGTCACCCCTAAAACAGTCTTATTTGAAATAACCCTACATGTAACCCTAACCATGCATCTATTTTCTTATTTTGGGGTGGGAAGAAATGAATCTGGGCCTAGTTAAAATTAGTTCTGTGGATATGTGTAGGGGCAAGGCTACCTTTTCTCTGGAAAGAACCTTCCATTCAAAACCAAACTGTCCAAGTATTACCTGTGATTGGCCATTAGTTGTTGACGTTGCCGTTGCCCCACCATCCTCCTGCACCACATCGTACAAACAAAACAGTTTCTTGGCCATTTCCTCTTCGGCCGTTTCCGCTGCAGCATTAGCCTTCTTCTGGGCACTCAACCTGTTCCATATTTTTAGCTTTGAGGGCGTCCTTTTGACGGGTGCAGTCTTTTTAGGGGTTGGGTTCTTAGACTCTGTGTCGAGTTCATTCAGGTCGATGCCACGGAGGCTGGTGATGACGGCGTAACGGCGTGCGTTGGCAGACTGCTGCTGGGCACTGCGGCACTTGTCACGAGCCTTTGATTTTGACTTGGATGATTTAGACTTGGAGGATGATTTTGTGGGCTTTGACGATGTGATGGTGGTCTGTGTGGATTTCTTGATGGCATCTTGAATTTGATGTGCGATCGGATCATCCTGTAATAAACAACAACAAAACATTTATTTTTTTAAAGTTTTGTAAACACCAAAGTATCAGTGCTTAAATCCACATGCATCCGGGGTCAAGAGAAACCAGGTCAGGTAACTAATCAAAAACAAAGCGACACAATCATGGCTCAGCCTCGATTCTCACTTTATTAAAATGTAGACTCTGCATTTACAGAGCACCTTGTAATCGTACTGCATAAAAGTAATCAACATCCAGGCACAGACCCACAGGACATAAAACCATTATTAAAATATCAAGGGTCTCTTAAAGGGAGGGTTCGTGTTGGTGAAAAACATCTGATCTCCACCAATCTCATTTTTACACATTCCACTTTTCCAACACTAACACGAATTGTATGCATGTTTCAGACTTAAAACAAAATTGCATATTAAATGTCAGTCGTTTGCCTGGGGTATCATAGTCGTCAAATTATCCCAAAGGTGCCCCATTTTGGGCAACGGTGCCCTCCGTAATGTTCACTGTAACCTCCATACTGAACCTTCAATGGGGGTTTCAGAGGAAGAAGCAACTGCCTCCAGTGCCACAGTTTGTCATTTGGTGCCCCCTTAAAAAATGTTCTCATAGAAATTCTGATTCTAGTGGAAATGCCCCCTTTTTTCAGGCAAATGCCCTTGCCCTTTTAGGAGTAAACTATTACCTTTAGATATTGGTAAGTTTATACTTAGTTAATTAAAGCTCCGATTTACGCGGGTAATTAGATTAATACAAAATCAATCAGCAACTCCTGTGGTGGAAGGAGTTAGTGTTTGGTGTTAACCAAGTCTCGACGGTACGCAGTAGCAATCAGAAAACCAGTACTGTGTTTGAAACATTTACTGTACAGTACATGCTGATACTGATAGCAACAGCAACCATTACCGTATGAACAGTTTCATATGGTTGAACATGTTGAATGTAGCCTATATCAGCATCTGTGATCAAAAGACGAGGTTGAAGTTCGTTAAGAATCCTATTTATCATGATGCCGATTGTCTTTATCCCTGTACGTTTTGTTAATCTTTTACAAAGTGTTTATATTATAACATTACTACTATATCATTCAAAAAGGAGTCTAGACTGTTCTTTATTCCAGCCTTGATATGATTACATTGTGTTGAAAAGGAGAACATTTATTGGGAATTTGGGATACCAACAATTATAAATTAGCATTTTTAACAAATCCACACTGAAAACCAACAGTCTAATAAAATCTGCAAAAGACAAACATTTAAACATTTTCAAATTAACACACTACTGATCTACCCCAACTTGTATTAACACTGTGTGTCATGTTTGGGAGGGGGAGGGGCGGGCAAAAAGAGAGGGGTAAGTGGGGGCGAGAGGGGGAGGACAGGGTTTTAAAAACACACTTGTAAGGGGCACAAAGACTAGTTTCTATACTTGTTTGAAGTTGTTTTAGAGCCAGTAGCTTCGACAAAACTCATTCTTCCAGTCGGTATTTTTTACCTCTGGTCAGACATGTAACTTGTAACTATATACATGAAATTACCAATGCACGAGAAATTAACTGCCTTGTTCACAAATACTTGCACAGTGTTTTCTATGGCCCGAAAGCCCAAGAAAAAAAGGAGAAAATCAGCAGAGCCAAACACTATTAAAAAATAATTGTAAAAAAACCAAAAAGCGTAAGAAACAGTTCAAACAAAAAGTGAGACTGAACTATAACAATTATTGCAGAGAACAGTCAAGTTTGACCTCACATCAGGAAAGTACCACAAAGGAAAGGATTCTTTTCATAAAATAAGGGGTTTGTTTGACAAGGCCATCTGGGTCTCTGTTTGCTCCTGTGCCCTACAATCGATCTTGCTAGGCGATATATGTACGGAGCAGGTCAAATCAGTTTGGGTCATTAATTGAAACCCCCACTGGTGCATACTGTGTTCACACATCAAGGGGGAATTATTTTGGTTGACAGCACCGTCAAAATATTGTAGTATCCTTTTTATATTTCCTTCCCCCCATTGCTTCAAAGAAAAAGACACAGACTAGATAAGATTCTTAGTTCTCTAAAAATGACTAACTGACATCCACTACTTTTGTATTCAAACATTTCAATCCAAGGTGCCATAAATCCCAATGGAACAACACACCCCACAGTAGGTCTGAACCATTCATACCGCAGACAATATCAAACTACATTTCATTCGCAGACATAAATCATAAATGAATGTGCAGTTTGTCCTTAAAAACGAAAATAGAAATAATTTGTTGTTTTATTAATTTCCGTTTGACATCTAACACCGTGGATAGTATTTCCATGCAGGGTGCATTAAGATCACAAGTATGTACAGTTTCAATCAATATTGAAGGTTATGTGTATTGGCACTTAACCCCCTAGGGGGTCTGGTGGCCTGTGCTCTTGCCCCAACTATCCTCTTCCCCTCATCACCTTTCTCCTTGAGAGTCATGCTGTGAATAGATCTGCCTCACCTGCCTAAACCGTCGCAAGGTGCCGTGTTTTAAAGGTATTATACAGAGCTGGTAGAGCTGACAAAATAGTCACAGACAGTGTTCATGTTTTGTGTGATCAACCATTACATCAAAATAACAAACCTGCCAAAATTGTGGCTTAATCCGTTGTGTGAGTCAGGAGAAAATAGTAAACGTGTAAAAAGTGTTGTCCTTAATTTTTGTTGTAACAGGCAAAATCAGCTGTTGCATCTTTTTGTTCAATGTTTTCAGAAACAGTTTTCTTGAATATGACTTAATTTGAGATACATGTACATGTATTTCGCAGAAAAAAATTGTGCGAGTATGCACTTCATAATCAGTAAGCTTTCAGACTCAAATTTAAACAATGAAGTTTTTTTATCTTTAACAATCCTGTATAAATACATGTACCTTTAAAGAGCGTTCACACATCAGGTGAGTTGTAAATATGAAATCAACCATCTAAGCATCAAACAAATTTGCAAATGATCACAGAAAGCTGTGAAAATGTTTAGTTTGTCAAACCATTTCAGTGCACACATTGAGAATGTTTTCCAGTTGGTTTGTCGGCATTACAGTTTGTATGGATCACCAGCTGGTACAATGTATAATCCATTTTAACAATGCATGTTTTTTCCATCATCAAGTCAGCTGAACAGACTTCTCATGGGGAGGGGGGGGGGGGGGGTAACTTGGCACCAGTATTGGAAATACATGGAGACCATGGCCTCTGTTGCCCCTGGGCCCAATTTCATAAAGCATGTAAGCACAGAAAAATATTGCTTAGCAGAAACTGGTTACCAGCCAAAATGCCATAAAGTTTACATTGTTGTGACTGGTCCCCCACTCATTTTTTGCTTAGCAGTATTTTCTGCTTAACAGCTTTATGAAATTGGGCCCTGGTCACAGCCTTGATGCCCCTTTACAAATATTTCCCAATAGATTTTCCAATAGAAGTTCCCTTTGAAAAACGTACCCTGCCTTTCACATTGAGCTTGAAATTCAGGGTTTGCCAGCAGGAACAGTTAGCTTTTCTTTTCAATGGTCCGTCATTTTTTCCACTTGTGTTTATTTCATATTAAATAGGGATGTTTTTTTAAAACTGAACTATACACTCAGACCATTTGGATAGATTTTTGACTGGTCCTCAGGTGTTTTAACTGGCATCTTTTGGCGAGAGGACCACTGTTAAGAGAGAATGCTGCTGAATTTTTTTCAAAATGATCTGATGGAAATTTACCCAAATGTTTTGTCGTTAGTTTAACCCATAAGGTTCCACAGCCTTTAACAAGCAGTGTACAGTATGGTCCCTCAGGTATCTGGCTCAGTGGAAATCGTCTGATCATGTCACCTTGGCATTCTATTGACTGATCAGTGAACCATACATGCGATGTAAGATTGCAATGGAATGACAGTGTTCAACTGTGAACGATGCTGTCCGCGCGGTGAAACAAAAACATTAATTATTCAACTACAGTACAGGTGTACTTTATCTACCTCTGTAATTTAGGAAACACTTGTGGCATATTTTGTCTGTGTTTTGAAATACATGTTTTTATCATTAATACCAGATTATCTTTAATATTACATTCGATAACTGTTGGCTTCTATGTTACTCTGATTATGATTGCGTTTTTATGCAGCAACTTTGATGGCATCGTTTAATGAGAATTGACAAGGAAGTTGTGATCTGTTTATCCATGGATCTTCTGAAACCTCAAATCCTTGAAAAGCCTTACATTAGTTTTGCCAAAATTGATAGAATCAATGTATAGCTGCCAAGCTGATGAAGCCTGCAACAGCCCCCTCAAAATTTGTATGATTTGGCCAGGCAGTAACATATCCATGGAATTCTTGAGCAAACTGGGGAAGCAATTAGACTTTAGGGGGGGGGGGGGGGTTTAAAAAAAAAACAATATGCAATGCACATGGAGCAACATACACTGTACTGCTGAAGTAATTTCAACATCTGAAATATTGTTTTAAGCCTCCAGCTTTGTTTAAAAAATATAAAATAATAATAACTTAATCAAGCCATGTGATATTCACAACATGTGTGGAGAACAGTAATTGAACCTAGCCTTTCGCCCCCCCCCCCCCCCCCCCCCCCCCCCCCCCGTAATCAAGAAATGATTAAAATGTCAATGTCATACAATAGTGGTGCATCACACACATACATGTACATACACTGTACATGTACATGTACATGTGTCTGGCTACATATGCTGAGAGAACATAATGACCAGCAGTGAACCTTGAATAATTTCTTAAGGAGAACCAACACCTTTAAGGTAAAGAAAGAGACTAACCATAATATATGAATGCGACTCACATTTGTACATTGCATGTCTCTTAAAAAATTGTATACATTTGTGTATTTGTTTCAAGTGTGTGTAGATGAGGGAAGGCCATTGCTAATGTATTTTAAATTCTCAAGTACTCTCGAGGCATAGGGACAAATCTCATTAAGGGAAAGACTCAATTCAAGTCTCAAGTGCCTGAGAGCGTGGAGGTAAAATTCTACCTCCATGTTGGGAGCAAGTCTTAAGCCACATCTCAAGACAGTACTGGATGGCATACTGTATTCTTTGTCCTACTAAACAAAGGCTTGCTGCTTAGACTTCACGAAAATTATCTACAATTTATTTTACTGTGAATGCTTATCTCCAAACAATCAATGTTAACAAGTCTGCATGAATTTTCAAGCCTGATATTGGTGTAAATATGATTTCATTAGTTGTGCACACAATACATAAACCCGAACCCTACAAGTTATTCAACAGACGTTTGACGCACGTAAAACTTTCACCTTTAGAGAGATTTTTGAACGAAGCCGCTTCGTCTGAAAAGAACAACACAGCTCTGACAGATGCCCGGTACCCTTGCAATGTACAAGCATGGTCGGTAACCAAGGCTACGTAACCATGGCACTCGCCATCAGCCTAGAGGAGAGATGTGTCTGAAAGCGGATGATATATTTTGTTTGTCTCTTTGCCAAACTTAACCGGCGAGACAGAAAAACCGATCTGCCAAAGGGGGCGGCCTCTCCTTGTATCGCCATCTCATTAGCCTTCGACTGAACCTGAGAATTTAGCCGCCGGAACTAACGGTAAACTGCCAATGTGGCAAACTAGCCGTCCCTTGACAGGTAATTCAATATTTACAGAAGGCCATCAAGAGGCACCTATTAATTAAAAAGAATCATTAAGTACGGATAAATTATGTGAATACAACATGCAATTTTATCAATAGTGAGTTGGAGAGGTAGAAATATCAAAAGGCGACTGTATTCCTAGTCAAACTTTATGTATTAATTAAAGATTGATGCCTGCAGAGCACTTGTATATTTTCACCCCCCAAAAATTTTTTAGTTGAAAGACTTTCTCAGGGCAAAAGTAATGGCAAGCTTCCTAGTAATAATAATACTGGAGTCTTATATAGCTCATGTAGCTGATACTCAGGGCACTAAAACAAAGAAACAAGCAGATGAGGGATTTGTTAAGACTAAATTGTATGTGAAGTATAAAAGTGCCTGCTTGGGAAGCAATGTGGCGCAATTTGTTTCCAATCCATACCAGAAACACCAGCAAGCCCTTTCTCTTTCACGATGAGTGTTCTACAGTAGTTGTTTTTTTGTGTGAGCGTTATACATTATACAGCACACAGGACCTACAAGTGCCACAAGGGAAACTGATTGAGTAAATGTTTAAATGATTTGAGGTTGAACAAAGAAAAATTTACTAGAGCAGGTATGAACCAACAACCTCCGGTTTGACGTGCTGCACTCTACCAACTGAGCTGTCTAGTGTCTAGTCTATGTTGGCAGTCTCCCTATTTTGTCAATATCTTTGATGATAAAAAGTAAAGATTAAAAAAGCAACCTTTAAATTAAACAAGTTTGTTTTTACACTGTTGGTAAATTTTGAAGGGAAGTTTTAATTGATCAAAGTTTATGCTGACTTAAACTCTTATTTAACACAAGATGTCTACAAAATACAACTTCTTTTAGGTACTGAAGAGAGTTGACTTTGTGAATTCTGCTTTTCTTATTTCTGACGGCATGCAAATTTCTGACCGATTATGGTGCAATCCCCTGGAGTGATAACTCTGAGCGATATTTTGATCCTCTGCAGGTGGACGATTTTCCGCTTCAAAGACAATTTGATTAATTGATTGTGGATTAAAACCCAGTCTCGGAATATTCAGACAGCATGAAGGGAAACACTGTCACCTTGACCTTAGAGGACATGTAGTTTTCCTAGGCACTCGTTGTGATGAGAATTTGGTGGTAATTTTAACATGGTTGCTGTTTTTTGGAGGTCAGGATCTCTGTTAAAACTAACAAGGGTCCTTTATGGTGGCCCTGAAGGGACATCGCATATCGCAAACGTGTGCGCATACGTATGCAATGTCGTGAAACAATTCGCGAATATATGCGCACACGTATGCAATGTCGTGAAACAATTTGCGAATATGTGCGCACACGTCTGCGAATATATTTGCGATGTCGTGAATTTTATTGCATACCATGTCGCATACCTTTGAATAAAATGTATAATGATCTGGGGGGTTTCTTGCCTACAGTGAGATAAGCGGTAGTCATTGCAGCGGTAGTCATTGTTGTGAGGCAAGCGAGGCGGGTGGTCTTCGGTATGGCGAGACTTGGCCTGGTGCCAAGTTCCTGGGTGCACATTATTGTATAGTCATGCTTACAGGAGCGCCACGTACTCCCTAGGTCACTAACAAATTGTCCGCAACTATGACATCACCCCAAAGGTATGCGACATGGAATGCAATAAAAGTCACGACATCGCAAATATATTCGCAGACGTGTGCGCACATATTCGCGAATTGTTTCATGACATTGCATACGTGTGCGCACACATTCGCGATTTGTTTCACGACATTGCATACGTATGCGCACACGTTTGCGATATGCGATGTCCCTTCAGGGCCACCATAGTCCTTGGTTATTATCTAACAAGGATAGCTTTTAGTTTACACGACTGGAATTTGCAATTTTTAAACATAGATGAGATTTTAGTCAAGGTCTATTGTTAAAAATTGTCTCGTGTGAAACAGCCTCAAGACTGACTTTGGTTGTGATATGTATCTTTCTGTATATCTCTCCTGGGAGCAAAGACAAAACAACCCGCAGACGACATCCCCAAGTCCCTTTTCATTGGACCCCACATTGTGGCATTCAGTGCTGACAATCTTCATTGTCTGCTTTCAGCCCGGTACAAAACAATTCACACAAAATAAGAGATGCATGCAAATATCCGTTTGCAAAGTTGAGGGCAGTCCAGCCTGTAGGAACAAAATTGTGATGGCGAAATTTACATTCCATATTTGCATTAATTACTGCATCAAATATATACTGGCCAGATAAAACAATTTTCCCACAATCGCTATAATACTGTACATGATCGCAGACCTAAAATCTTCCTCTTGTAGCAGAAAAAGGTAACTCTTCTTGTGAAACTAGAAAGAGAGTCACCAAGTTGTACATTAATTACAGGTATCATTCCTTTATTCTTCTGAAGGAGCGTCTTCAAAATCTCTCCTAAGCATTCTCTGTCATGTCAGAACCTCCTGCTATCATAAACAAACCTGTCAAAGTTTCTGCTCATCACATTGTGTCATCAATGAAAAAACAAAAACAAAACACAACATGGGATACTTGAAATAATTGTCCTCCATGCCTGGCGAGAAACATGAGACCGAAACATTATATTTAGAATGACAAACAGCTGCTCCTGAGACAGCTGGTTTATTTTTTGTCCACCTCTCCTTCCAAAACCGCTGAGGTACGGATGAACACACAATATGTCACAAAACACTGCGAACACATACCCAACGACCGTTAAAATCAGAGCATGCGCTGGCAAGCTTTTAACCCCCTCTCTCTCTCTCGGTTATAAGTGAGTATGACGCAGGTTGGTGCAATCAAGCAAGTGACTAAGGAGGACGATAGAAGATAGAGAAGGAAAACAAAAACAAAAAGAGAAAAGAAACTCAAACAAGATAGATACCCCTGGGGAATTCTACCCTGGATGCCTCTGTAGGAGCAAACAACCCAAGCGCTTTGTAACATACACACACACACATTACAAACGCAATTTCTATTAAACTTCAACCTCACTCGTCTCTACTCTACATGTAGACTTCACTCTTGTCGCTGTACTCCCGCCCCCTGCCCAAAACAACAACAACAACAAAGGCACAGACAAACAAACAAAAACTGTGTCCTTAAAAAGTGAACTTTATATTAGAATTGAGAATAATCAGGTAATCAGTTGGTACTGGTGCAGATCGTTTTAGAAATATCACCCTCAGAATTATTGTAATCTTTACAGATTTGACATTCATGAGTAGTCTGAAAAAAGTGAAATGTTCCTGAAATTTTGGTAGTCTTAGCACTGACACCAATTAAATGCAGGCCTCATTGAGGAATGTCATTATATACTTTGTATATTTTTTATAGCAACATTAAGATTTAGCATGTTTACAGTACGTACATGTAGTATTTTCAAATGTAGATTTTGTTAATGCTGTGCAGGGGTTCCCCTTTTAGTTTTTAAGCTGTCTGGCTCTTATCAAGAGTGCCCTTTTCCAAAAGCACATTGATTCAAAGTGCTAAGTGCGCATCACGATCATGTACGTGTGTCCCAGTTGGTGCTAGATGAATAAGTTCACATATTTCGCCAACATCCAATGGTATGAAGGATTTACGAACATTCTCAACCAGACTTTTACGACTGAGGGATTTTATTCGTTGCAAAGTTCATCAACAACCCTGGTTCAATATGTGCTGTTAGAACTGTCTCTTTAACGGTACATAAAATCAAGCAGAAAATACCATCTAATGTCTTTGAGAACGTAAGCGCAATATGATTATTAACAAAAAGTACAGCGACTTGATCAACGAACTTCATCCCATGATCCTGCACAGCTGAATACAATTCAATTAACATATTTGATGAAATATTTGTGCACCAAGTTGGCATTTACATTTCTTATGATCCTCCAAACATGAACACGAATAATAAAATTACATACAGTATACAAGTGCATGATGACCACATAGGCCTATACTGAAGCCCTTCAAATAAGCATGCATGTACCACAGACAATCACTGGTTAAAGGCTGACGAAGAAATAATAATAAGTAGTTTTTATAAAGGGCGTTATCTACAGGCGTCTCAAAGCATTTATCATTATTAATTTCTAGACAGTTTTGGAATTGTGAGATCTCATTTATGTAACACCTTGTAATGTATTACATGCTTTACTATGTTGTATACTTTGTAGTCACAGCAATAAATAAGGCACATAACGTTTTCAAACTGGTTGAACTAGCAGCCATTGTGCTTTGCCTTTTCAACTTTAAAGGTACAATAATGACTGTGTGTCGAGCTTTAAAACCAAATCCTGCAATTGACTGTCTGAGCTCAAATCAGAATCACCTTATTAAAGTTCAGTCCATCGACAGAATCCCTAATCCGACACTACCAAAATGAAGAACCTCTGGCTACTTTAAAACCGCATACACGGAAAACGATGTAAGGCTTTTATACAAAATAGCCCAGAGGAAGGAAGGGACTGGCTGCCCTCATTGACCGCTCGGGAGGTTTGCGTATCGTCGTCGGCGCTGACCGTTATCGCGCCGAGCCAGACAGGCTGACTACTTGAGGAGGCTCTCTGGACCCCCTTAAGGCTTCGTGTACATAGATCCATTTAGGAGGAGTGAGAGTTACATCAAAACAAGAAGTATATTGGATCAGTAAACACAGTTCCTTAATGATCTGAATTACCACGATTTGGACGGTGACTTTGCATGCATCTTCAGGACAATGTTAGTCACTTTTTAGGATCCCTTGTCACCATTACCAGAAAGAGATGAATAATGTAAATATAACTCTTCAGGGTTTAACAAATTATCTGCCTTCACTGTTTGACCTTCAACTTGTTAGTGGATCAAGTTGGACAATACACAGATCCAGTAGGCCACGCCCACCATAGCAACTGCCTAGCAATGACCGAACGTGTCGCGTGTGTGGCAAGTCGTTGTGGATTTGTACACAGCCAGACGAGTATTCGGCCCAGCGCACGCACACACTAACCCAGCGGATACTACTTTTCTCTGTCTTACCTCGGCTTCGGAAATGACCAAAAATATACATTCCCTCTCTTGTCAGGGTTTCGGGAGTAGAAACTTCAATTAGGATATGAACACCGCTTGACCATGGTTAAGGATAAAAATCAAGTTTATAAAAGAATAGCCTTGAACAAATGACACAAAAGTAAATTCAACGAAATGTGTATAGTAAACAATACAAACAAATCAGAATTTTGTCGGACAAAATGGCGGCAATTTGTCGGACCTGAAATCACGCGTTGTGATTGGTCAATTTGTCAAGAGGCGTGGCCTACTGAATCGGTGTATTTAGCTTGTTGTGTCACTAGTCTAGGTCAGCTTTTTATATATATACATGTAGGCTAATAATATACAGTCCCTCTTTCATATTACAGGCCTTGATTTTCATCTCTGAGAGGGCAAGGCCTTTTTCATCTTGAAAAGTGCACTTCCATTGGAAAATCCTGGGAAAATCTTAAAGTCTATTGGAAACTTTTAAAGAGGCACCAAGGCCAAGATATGGGGCAACAGAGGCCATGGCGTCTGTGGCCTCCTTGTAACTCCAGGCCTGATATTAAATAGGAATGTGTAACACTGAACTAGCTACATTGTAGCCAGACTGCTTAAAAAGGATTTTGACTGGCATTTTAAATTCTTAATAAAAACTTTGTTATTTGTACTTAATACAAAAAACAGGAAACATACAAAAGGCAAAGACCATGCACTTAACTCCCTTGTGTAATGCTTATGTACACAAATTAATTCAGTCACAAGTTCCAAACTGACTCAACCTTTGAAACATGTTGTAATTCTAAAATATGAACATACAGAGAATGCATTCTTCTTGTACACAGGTTGCACAAGTGTTTGAGTCATACTTATGGAAAAACCACTTTTTATGTATAGATCAATGTTCTGAGAAAATGGGGGAAAACCCATGCTGATGAGTGCATACAAAAAAGGGCACCAGTACATTCTCAAAGCTGGAAGCAATATGGCTATTAAAATGAACAGTAACACCTCTGGGTTGTCACAGTAAGCATGCTGTGACAATGGTTTCATACACTGTACATACTGTACTTGGATTTGAACAAAAGTAGAGAATTTCAATCAGCGATGAAACAAGAGTAACATTTTAGGAGCTCAGGCTCAAGCACAAGAAGGTGCACCATTTTTTCGGGGGGACACTTCTGGCCAATCAAAACTGCAGTTTCCATTTGCCTTTTTTCCATACTCTTGGGGGCGGGGGGGATATCAGGGGGGCACTGACATCAATTAAGGGGCCCCTTAGTTACGCCACTGGTTCTAATATTGGCCAATAGTTTAACACAAGGATGTTGAATTGTTCACTTCCACAAGAAGTATTTTTTGTTCATCCTGTATTATCATTCATTTACATAAGAAGAGAGCCCATTTGACTTGCATCATAAATGAATGATAACACAGGTTGACCATCGGAGACACCCAAACAAATACTCATATTATTGTTAAAACATGGATGCACATCACTCTACGTACATGTACCATAGTCCTGTATGCAAGCCTTAGGCCCTATATTGAGTTTTATCACACCATATATTGGAGAGGGAAAAAAACCCAGTAATGCGATAGAGGTGTACTGGCATGAACAATAAATGAAGACAATTTGCAGCAGGACAAGTCCTAACTTGCAACGAAGATTGACTGTCATGATCACGTGAGGACAAGCCAAGCCCACAGTGACTGCTCTTATATTCAAACACCCCCTGTGTTCCGACAACCCTGTGTTCCGAAAACTCTCTTGTGATTTACACACTAGGGTTAGAATTATAAATATTCATTAGGGGTGTAGGAACCTAAAGGGTGTTGGAACAATAGGGGTGTCAGAACATAGGTGGGTAACCAAACCCACATATTAATTATTGGATTTTAATGCACAAATGAAAAACCATTCCAAAAATACATCAGTAAAATAATATTTTTGCTTGCTTCACCCTACGTGAAGTCCACTTTCACCCCCCAAATTATGAATTGGATTAAATTTGTTCAGAAAAGGGATTGATATTTAAGCGTAACAGTTGGTAGCTGTACAAATCTACTAGAATAGTCAAGTATTCTCACAACACAAGTACACTGCAAATAAATTGTATAAATCAAGCCTAAAGCCAATATGCAGAAGAGACAAGCAACAAACGGAAACAGAATAGATCGATCCTACCACAGAAGATGCAAGGAATAAACAGAAGGCTTTCTTGTACGAGAAGATCATGGAAATGGACAGGATTACACACTTCAGGGGGAATGAATTGAAGTTGGACATCAAGTGTTATAAAGCTATATTCTAATATGTAGCTTGATAGTGTAAAAAAAAGAAAAAAGAGAACAGACCTGGAATTACATGCAGACCATGGAGGCATATGGCTTCTGTTGCTCCTGGTCTTGGCCTTGGTGCCCCTTCAAAAGTTTCCCATAAGACTAAATTTTCAATGGAAGTGCCCTTAAGGAGGCTTTGTAAAATGGCCTTGCCCTCTCAAAGATGAAATCCTAGGCACGGAGGAGAGTACATTAGACATGAATGTTGGTCTGATGTTTTTCAGTTTAAATGACACAAAAATAAAGGAGAAAAAAGAGGAAATCAGCTGCCAAAATACTGAACATTATTCAACCAATTTCATTTTACGGCATTTACGTGGCTTTGTATATGCCCCAGGCTTGTGTCAATCTGCAAGACCAGTTGCCGTACGGCAGAAGTACGCAGGGTGTGCGATTGGTCACACAAGTTGTTTTTGTTTTAGTTAACTGACCAAAAGGAGAACCCCTTTTTGTTCTGGCAAATGTAAGAAGATGCAAAGTTTTAAGAGAAGGTTTTACTTTTGTTTTTTTTTATTTTATTTTTTTGTTTTTTTAATGAGATATCGCCCAACTCACAAGGCCACGGACGGCCACTTCAAGGTGAGGGCTACACATAACTGATCTGGGCTATCGACCCAAATCAATTGACACCAGGAGCACATTGCCTCCTACTCCTGGGGCAGAAACAGGGTTACCCCCTTCACAATCCTTAAGGATGTAGGCATGGGTATCATCCACTAGGAGCCTGTCTGGTAGAGCAGAATGCACTACATTCCCAACTTTTTCGAAGCAATTATGGTTAAGTGCCTTGCTCAGGGACACAAGTGTCATGACCGGGTATCGAACCCACACTCTGCTGCTGACTACACCAGAGCTTAGCTCCGGTGACCTAGACCGCTCGGCCACGACACGCCACAATGTTGCAGCTCAGTTAGGATTAATGCACAAGTTTTGTAGCTAAGCGTTGACCAGTTTTCTTGTTGAAATGAGTTAGAATAAGCTGTGACAAAACAGTCAATTTTGCCAACATAAATGTGTTCCTTATTTGGTTCTCCAAGTGTTACGCACTTTAACAACGAATCTGCAAAATGAGAATGACACTGCTAGATTATGAACAGGACCAGATTTGTTCTCCTTCCTGTCTTTCTTGGATTGGATGAGGGAACAGACCCATTGAAGGTCTACATAACAAGTAAAAAGATCCACCCCTCTCTGCCAATACATCTGAGATGCCAAAGTAAATTTCTTTCTTTAGTGCAACTTGGGCCATCTCTACCATTTTCTATGAATGTATTTCCTACTTGTCTATGCTCAATGACTAACTACTTCAATGTGTGTTTCTCATTTAACCTTGGGAGATCATAAACTAGAGAGTACACACAAAATGTTTTTCAAGCCACATCTACCTCAGCAAATTAATGAGTATTCTGATTATAAAGAGTTCATCGAACTTCACCTCTGAAGTCTGGATCACAAATTTCAGTTGGACAACAAATACTTATAGTTTCAGCATTCCTGCCCTCTATCTTGATACTTGTTGTGCTTTCTCAAGATGTAATTCCACTCCCTTCTGAAACATATCAGGCAAAAATTGACTTCAGGCCTAATGGGGCATGATGTGAAAAACATGTTTCAGTCCCCACAAAAAAAAACCCCACAATGAACCAACATCGAACTGACCAAGCTTATCCTTGTTTTGGAGAGGCTGAACAAATGTGTAAAACATTGTGTAAGCTCACAAAAGACTCAGTGTCCATTATTTGCCAACAATTTGACATGACCATGGGGAGCAGTTATCAACAGTTCATTGGTTTAAAGTTGAGTACAGACTCTAGGGCCTGCTTCAGCAGGAAAAAATGCTGAAGAATTGTCAGCGAGGCAAAGATAGAGGAGGATTACCAGCCACAGATTAAATACGTGTAACATGCTTATTTGGCTGGTAACCTTAGTCTGGTGGTAAGCACAATTTTGTTGTGGTTATATAGCTCTATGAAATTATTTTAGGGGTGTATATTTAACGTTCATGTTAAATAAATCAAACTCAAACGAATTTGCCGGATTTAATTTTAGCAAAAAATGCCAAAGCATGTTACAATCCACCCGGAATATCAGCCACCCCCGAATAAAACCCACGTTGTTAGCTAGAAAGCTGCGGCTAATATTTCCTAAATTACCATAAAAATGAGCAAAAGAGACTGGAATTAATAACTCTTCAAAAAGATGATGTTCCATCCCTTTCAGTTAATTCAGGTTAAAAATTGTGGAGAACGCATAGAAGAATCTCTTGTAGAAAACACGTACATGTAAAGACACAGACAATTGAGTTTGGCCTGGGCAAAATCAGCCCTCTCTGCAAGATAGTCAAGACCATGACTTGTAATGCAATTAAACTTCACACTATATTTAACAAAGACTCATGTAAAATGCCACGTTTGGGGTAGCCTCTCCCGCCCCAACCAAATGAATTTTATTCACCAGGGTGTTAAATCTGTCTAGCAGACAGTATTCTGGAAAAGAGACAAGAGAGAGAGAGAGAGAGAGTGTTTTCTTGATAATATCTCAAACTGGATGGAAGGTTTTGATAAAAGGACGTGCTTAAATACAGTTATCAACCGGCCAACAGATTTGCCAAATGTCAGAGTGGATTGATGTAAGCATATGTGACACTTCGAGATAATTAAAAGCTATTCGCAGATTATTTTGGCCATTTTGGAAAACAATGTTGGTAACAAAGTGACTCGCTAAATTGAAGCAATATTAACTCTTTCTGCGGAATATAATTACAGTATACATGTATGGCAGAGAATTTTTTTTAAATAGCAGTCTTTTTAATTGTATGAGAATGTTTTGCCTGAGGTGACAATTTTGTCACCCTTCTTGAAAAACTCAGTCAGATAGCTATTTTGGTTATCTTCAACCTTTCAGTGCATTAGTTCTTTCCTTTTTTCCCCATCAGGGGGAGTCGTGATTGCGTTTGCTTCAAAACAATCTAAAAAATGTACGAGTTCATGATTCAAGAATTAAGCAAAAAGAACACCGAGAGTGCTAACACAGTTTAAAAACATTTGAAAACGAAGTTTTTGTTTACAAAGACAAAATTTTGCACATTGTCAGCAGCGTTCTCCCTTAACAGTGGGTCCGCAATGAAATTATGGACTAATGCAAATGCTTACAGACTAGAGAAAAGACAAGCTCACTGGTCCCACTGGCCATTGAAAAAGTTCAGGGAATCCTTGTCAGCCCTCCCCCAAAACCCCAAGGGAGAAATAATTTGTTTTCCCCTAATTGACGATTTCTCTTCTCCTCCCTCTATGTTTTTCTTCACAGGTTGATCTAAATAAACTTCATCAGGAGGTCAAGAAATGTAGACATTGATGGAAACGTTTTAAGGTAAGAACATTTCAAACAATCAGTAAACTAGGTTTGGCATTTTGAGGAGTAGGAGGAACACAATGCAACCCAATTATAGATCAGATGTACATAAAATTATTAGTTTTGTCTCAGAAATTACTTGCACTATTCAAAAACAAAAGGTCAAGCACATGGGACCTGCAACTGCAGCTTATGTCCCTTCCAACCTGGTGAATTTTGTGGGCCTTAATATGCACAAGGCTAGCCACCTGAACCATGTCCAACTCGAAGAATGGGCTGCCATCCAAGAACTGACCACAGTTCAATCAAGAACTGTCTATGGTTCAATGGTGATCAACTAACATGCCCCAGACTATGGCCAGCCAAACTATAAAACAGCAAAATGAATGGTCTACCAACTTCAACCATTTTTGTTCAGCAACCTCAATTTTTTGTAGTCAATCGGACAGCTGACATGGATATCCACCTGGACATTCCACTGTGTATCAAGCACAAGCATGCAACTGCCGTGCTACATTTTAATTTTCCACTTACAAAGAAGGACAGAAGGAGGTACTGAAATTTATGCATTTAATCTCCCTTTTTCCAATTCCAGACTTTTGCCCTTTTGATATACAAATGTGGCATAATAATACCACCACCAATACAAGAATGGACAGGCCGCCTTCATTGGGAGGCAAGTACGAGCATTTTGAGATTCCAGCAGACCATGGAATGATAAAGTCTTCTTCCTTAATTGGCTTTTAAAATTAAACAAAATTGTTTCTAATCAATCCTAATACGTGTCATGGACCATCCCTTTAAATCAGTAATGAAACGTCAGCACTAATACTTCAAGCGTGATCCTTTCAGTATGTCTATGGGCTGTGCATTCCTCCCGTTGAATTTGATAATTATTCCCTTGAATATACGCTTTCATTAATTGTTTCTCGTTGAGAATATGAACAATTTGTGTACATTATTTGCATAACATCGTAGGATAATCAAGGGTAGAATAGACTCATTAAGGCGGACGAGTTGAAGCATTCATCTTGAAAATCGTGTCTCGCATACATTTGCATTTTGACTTAATTGGGCAAAACACTAACAGAACCACACAATTTTAACAAACTATAACATGGATTTTTCAAAGCTCAAAGTTAAAAGCATGGTTGGTACAAGCGACCAAGGGGTTTTAAATGCATGGTGACAAATTTTGCTTTACATTCAAGTCAAATTTAGTAAGATTATTCAAATTGAAACAGCTTTTCCAATATTACTCAACACAAGGTTTTTCCTTTGATTGAACAGCTACATGTACCATGAAATGTACAGAACCAATGTAGCCCAGATGCTAATTGCTAACCACCGATGCTAATTGCTAACCACCCAAATGTCCAAAGTGGGTGACCAAAATATCTGGAATGATAATCAAAAAGCAGTGACAAAAAGGGTGGAAACATTATTCTACATATATTTCTGATTAAATTTACTAAATAAGGGAAACATTACGCAAATTGTTCCAGTTTAGGTGTTTTCAACAAAAGTTATTCAACATGAAATAATTGATTTGCTTCCTCTCACTCTCAGACTGAAGGTACACACCTACATGTACATGTAGTTTTCTCCATAATTTCCATCATTGTCCTCACTGAATAAGACTCATCTTCATCCCAAAGAGTCAACCTTGAATTAAACCTCTGGCAGTTTGTTTTCTTTCTGCATGGAAGAAATTTTATATTGCATTATCCTTCTCAAAAAAGAAAAAAACACATAATCGAGAGGCCAAACTGGAGAGAAGATAATCCTCAGACAGGGCACTTTGCCAAGCTCCCCTCGGGGCACAGGGCCCCTGCATTTGCTTCAGGTTTGCCCCAGGAGGGGATTAACCCAACTGGATTGGATTCCACTTAAAGACACAGCACAACTTTATAGTGTTTTTAATTTTTGAAGCGCCGCCACAACTCTGGTGCTCCAGACCTGAAACTTCATGGAGGCAATTTCCTTGGTACCCCCTGAAATGTTCCAGTTGAAATTTCAATTCCCTATTAACAGAGGTGCCTTATTGGTATAATGAATACCAGAACCTGTAGTGAGTTCAGGTTTTAAACAATGATTCTTAAACTGGGGGCAGTGCACATTTTCCCCTGGTAAAGGGCACATGGTACATCTTACAAGAGCAAGGGGTCAGTCATGGAACTGCCACCTTCTTCTGTGGTTTGCTCAATCCTGGTGTCAATTTTAGACCTGCGAACTGTCAATTTATGTTTCCGATCACCAAAGCTACACTACAGTGTATGTGACTCTAAAAGAGGTCGGACTCTTCCGATAAACCATAGGGGGTTAATGGCTTCAAACCCCCAAGGGCAATTTTCCCTCTTGGCCTTTCCCTCCCCCCCCCCCCCCCCCCCCGACAACATTTGCCATTTTCTCATTTGGGCCCTAATTGGAATACAGACCATAGTTGTCCTGGCTGAAAAAACAAAACAAAAAACACGCAATGATAGTTTTTGTTCTCCAAATCCACCTTGCTTACCACTGCTCAAAAGTATGGGTTTGTTTTTTACAGCCAATTGTAATAAAGTGAATGTTTTTAGAAGCAGCTGCTACCAAGGCTAACGGCAGATTTTGTGAGTTAGTGACTTAATGTGTAAGTAGAGCTAACAAATGATTTATTCAACACTTTTGTGTACATTTGTACATTCTGTGTAGGATTGTTCATAGAAGATTAACCGAGACTCAGGTAACTTTTCTGACAAAAATTGGGCCAGAAGCATTCACATTCACCATCAAAGAGACCCATCGTCTTGAATTTAAGAAAGTGATTTGCAATGCCTAATTTGCAATTTGCACGGAAATGCTCACGCTGTGAGCTGGCAGGTATTTCTTCCTACAGGTGCCTCGGTCCACAGCCCACAGCCCAGAAATAATGAGCTTTCGCTGCTTGCCCGTTGACCACTCACGTGGAAATTAATTTTGTCTTGACAGAACTGGAATCAGAATCTTCACCTTCTCACGGTCAGTCTTATAGATGACCATGATAGAAAGACCTCGTCGGCAATATTGATTTTCTTTTATCTCTCACGAACAGACTTTGACAGAGAAACACATGTGTTGTAAAAACAAGGTGTTGTATCAGATTATGCAGTATACATACTAAAGAAAACTTACACACATGTAAAGAACTAATAAAGAATTTTGGTAATTGTTTTCTTCTGGGTGTTCCAAAATCCATTTCCTTGGAGTGCTGAAACCAATAGTTGATTACTCATGATCAAAGAGTTACATGTACACTGTACATCACATTGTATCAATGTAGTACTGCTTCTAAGAAAAATTCTCAACTTCGGATCACTCTGAGGTTGTTTTTTTCATACGCCATGTACATGTATGTGCCATCTCAGTACCAGTAAACTCTTTAATTTTAGTTCAACACAGATCCAATTGTATTGAGATTACTCCTGATAGACTGTGCAAGTATTGTGTGTATCTTAAGATATCTTTTGTAAACGTGAGGTCACAGGTTACATGGTCTATATTGAAATTAATTCTGAAGATAATGAAATGAAAAAACAAAAAAGTACACTTGACACTTATGACCTGAATTAACAACCTTTGAATAAACCAAGCCACTCTCAATCTGCTTAAAGAGATGCAAGACCTCCGAGGTGGCGGTTCCATGTGAAACTTCTCAGCTGTAATCACCGGGCGTTATAAATACACCAAGCCAAGGTGCGTACAGAGTATTGACTGGTTGGTTCATCTGGTGCGACTGCTCCCAGAGAATTAGTCTGGTCGGATTGGTTTGGATATTATGGAAACATTGACTCCTGAGGTGGAAAGTTGAACTACAGTTGTAATAGTACAGGCAATATATACATTATATATTTATATATAAATGCTTAATGTCCAACTGGAATGGAATTCCAAAAGCCATCAGAATCTCTGTTCACGGCTTTCCTTTTCTCATGAGTCTTTCACTTCTTAAGTCAAATGAGGGTACTTTTTAGAGGGTTGACTTCAGTTTGAATTTCTGAAACTCCCATTTCATTTGTTGTATCAACTTTTCTCGAAGCAAAGTGAGCTCTGTAATCTAAGGCTGTCTAAGGCATGATACTTTTTTTGTGTAGGGGCAAGGCAGTTTGTCCTTTGAAAAGGGCATCTCTATGAAGGTGAATTTCTAAAGGAACATTTCAAGGGGCACCAAGGCAATCACCAGGGCACTGAGGCAGTTGGATCCACTGCCTCCATGAAGTATTAAGCCTGCTGTCTGACTATACTATGAAAGTAAGTCAAGGATACATTGATCTACTTGGTTCCTTTCATGTATAGATCATGCACAAAAACATCTTTTTTCAGTAGGTGAGAATCTTCTAAACCATTTTGTATTCATGGATTGACAAAGACTTGTAAGTTAGTGTAAATGTGAATTCAAAGAACTGGAAAGCCTATTGGACCTGACAGGGATAGCATTGGGTTTATACAAGCTTGAAACTAAATCCACTCAAATTGAAACCTGCATTCTGGAGGACGACCTTGAACGTTTGGGACTACACTACACACCTGAATAAAACAGCATCAAAATGACTCATGCACCTGTGCATAGAAGAGCCTGTATGTAATGTGTGCAATGGCAAACAAAATAAGTCAGAAAAAAATGCCAAACAATCCCCACCCTTCAATGCTCACACAGTCACACAATCGCACACAAAATGTTTGTATGACGATTCTTCACAATGATAACTTTGTCTATGTATTAATATGCCGTGGGAACAATTCTCAGAAAATGGATTAGTGATTAATCAATTTTCTGAAACATGACAATCGATAAATGATTTGCTATGATTGAACTGGTCATGACACATTATGTTTAATACTTGCCATGTTGAATTATCATTAAAGCACTTTCCCGATGCATTTTCACTTTTCGATTCAGTTTGCATTTTGTACTTCATTTTCATTCTGTAAAATGTTTTGAATCAAACCTTAGCATTCCTCATTTCATTCCGGGTAAAAAATTGAACATTGTTGAAATGAACTATCCCTAATTTTTTTCCCCAAGATTTCAATGTCAATTTTTACCTCTGACAATGTTTCTTTCATGATGCACCAAATAGAAAATACTGTTGTTTACTTAACTTAATTCCTATTGTGCAGTATGGAACCGAGGACATTCAATTTGTACAATGTACGTTGCACACTCATATATTAATTCAGATATTTGTCTTCAATTTTATTTCCACTTTTACCAAAACATATGCACTTAAAACAATTTTTCCTAAGCAATTTGATGACTAGCTTTATACTTATACTTGACAATGTAATTTTTACCAACAGTATTTTTATTTTTTTTTCTAATTGTATGTTCTTTTTTTGGGGGGAGGGACACTTGTATGTTGGCATATAAAGGACTTGTATAATGTTTTATTTTCTCAATAATTAAAAACAGCACTTCAAAAAACCAAACTTCATTCCTCAGAAAAATTGATTACTGGCTTTACACCGTTTTAATGAATGGTTAGCGTTGGGCGACAAGTTTATTATACCTTAGATAATTTAATTTGATGGCACATGTTCAAGTTTGATTTTTGTTTCCAAATGAACCAGACTAATTACTGCATACACTACTGGAAACAGAATACAAGTCAATCATGCAGAGATGGTAATATAGATCTTTGTCTGGTAATTAAATCTACACAATGCCTGGGATCCGAGACATGCATAATGCATTGATCTTGATTCCAGGGAACAAAGGATCAGGCTCTCGCTGTTATCAATAATGGATGTGTGACTGTAAGGGGAATACCTCAGGGGATACCCCCAGTCTTTTGTCAGACGCTTTCCATGGAGAGCCTGGTCTCCTCTCCTGACTGCAAATGCGACAATTGTCTTCTTAAATGTTGACAGTTTTACATTGTATACAATGCGAAAGAAATGTTGGTAAGTTGGTTCTCCCCAATATCCAACCAAGAGCAACAAGGAAAAGAGGAAGAGGTAGACAAAGAAGCAGGTGGAGGGAAGACATAAGATCTTATGCAGAAACAGTATAGAAAAGAAGAGTAAGGAAATTAATATAGAGAGATGGGTGTCGTTTTTTTGAGGGCTAAATCCTACACTGGAAGTATACAGCCTAAATTTGCTGATTTAGCAGACAATATTGATGAACAATTTTCTGCTTTTTTAGCAAAAATGAGCAGGATCGTAGTCACAGATACATTTAGTCCATGAGAAATGGTATTTTGACTGGTAACCAATAAGCCTAATATTATTCTGCTTGGCTCATTTGTGTTTTTAAAGCAGCTCTGTGAAATTGGGCCCTGATGCTTCACAACATAGAGGCAATTAAGACAGTTGTCTCTATGGCCCCCTGACCATTGGCCTTAGTGCCCTCTTGTGGTGCCTATTACTAAAGATAAACTACCTTGCCCTAGCAAGAATGAAGTTTCAGGCATGAATTCGACCAAGAAATTTGTCATTAAAACTTGTTGCTGTTTTTTTTTAAAGACCATCCCTGATAGAGCTCTAGGTTTATATTCCTAGAGTAAGAAAACCAAATTGACAGGAAACGGCGAGAGTGATTTACAATAAAAACTATTGTTAATTCATAGTTTATCACGAAAAACAGAGTGAGCCAACTGTCTGTGGGATAAATCTCCTTTGAAAGCTCAGCGACAGGATGTGACATTTAATAGTTTATTCCTGGCACTGTTTGTGTATGGTGCAAAAGAACCTCTAAAAAGTTCAACTGCAATATTATTACTCTGTACCTTTTCTTTGAATGGCTTGGGTTAGTGCCTCTTTTATGCTCCAAATCGAAGGCCATTGGAAGTCATTGATTGAATTGTTAACCGAAGCTCAAAGTGAAAAGATTTCAGTAGAACTGCCTGTTGGTAACTTACTTTGAACATCGCGATGACTAACATCTAGAAGGTAGTTTTGTAACAGAACAGAGTTTTCCATGTTGTTTTTTACTGTGTCAACTTAGGCCAAATAAAAAAAAATACCAGTTGATCGTCCTGATTTTTCCAAAAAGAGGAGGATGAGGGCCTTTTTATTTTTTATTTATTATTTTTTTTCCAAGATGGCCGCCAAGTATTTCAATTCAAACAGGCCACCAATTCTTCAGTTTGAAATCACCGCTAACTTTCTTTATATCTATTTGTTGCATGAGGTAAGTTTACATCAAAAATTAAAATATATATGTCAAGGGTGGATTAAAAATACAAACAATTTAAAAATACAAACAATTTATTATTATTTTTCTTTAGGAAAAATCGAAAATAAAAAAAGTATGCGGCCTCAAAAAAGGATGCGAGCGGGGACGATCAACTGGTATTTTTTTTAACTTGGCCTTAGCATCTCTGACAGAGAAACTTGCCCTTTTTTTAGAAGGATTCCAATCATTCCATGTACAAGTTGATGATTGTTTATCAAATAGATAGGGTTAGTAATCATCCTGACAAATGTTTTCATCTAAATTACTGTTGAATCCAGTCATCATAAATTGCTTAGCCATTCAAGCATTCACACAAAACATGTACTGTTAACTATTAACAAAAAAACAAACAAAAAAACACACACACACAGCAGACAACAACTTTGTTTAATTACATGTATGATGTAAGTTTATTTTTTTTCATGAAAACTAGGCAGTTTAAATCTAATGCTTCTAACTGGAATCCAATGTCCCATCATGTTATTGTAAAAAGAGTTAGATAAAGAGTTAATATGCTTTGTTCATTCTGCGTTCAATCAGTTCCATCACTTCTCTCAGACTATCAGTCTTTACAGCAAGGCTGTTGATTTTGAGAAAGATATTGGCTCTGTCTGAGGGGTGAAACACGACAGATGGACGGACAGTATCATGTGGGGAATAACCGAGTCCAAACGTGTTATTAATAATCTTATCTGTCAGGCATTCAACCAGGATCCTGAAATCCATGGAAATCCCTGGGGCTTAGAGAGAGTGAGAATCTACAAAAATAACAACATTCAAAAGTTGTTCAAAACAAAAACCTACCCCTGACTCCCTTTTTACAAATACATGCTATGAAAAAAATTATGTACCATTCAAGGCAAAACTGTATTTTTCTGTGCAAATAAATAGGGACAGAATAACAGACTTGAATGTGGATAATTTAAGAGCTAAAATGTTTCCCTAAAACCTTTACTCCCAAGGCCCACTTGCTTACAACAGATGATCCCTATCCTCCTCATATGTCACTTGTCGGAATGCCTGGCCCAGCGATAAGCAATTGTTATTTAGACTTACAGCCCTCAGTCCTCCTGAATCCTTCATTTTGGCCCAGAGGATATAGAATGAATTGGGAGGGTTACTGTTAAAGAGAACTTTTAAAACAAATTTGATGAATAAAAACCTAAATCCAGGGCTGATTTTTCCAGGAGGCAGCCAAGACCATTGCCTCCATGCCCCTAGTCATAGTCTTGGTGCCCTTTCCTCAGAAATATTCCAGTAGAAAGTGCCCTTTAATAATATAAAAAAATGACAAGCCCATTTAACAACAAAGTAGAAGGCCTAAAAATGTATGTAGACAGTAGCTATCAGCATTCAGCAAGTGGGGACATGATTGAGTTCCTCTGACCCTGGTCTTGATCTTTCCCCTTTTATTAGATGCTCTGCTAACGGTAGACCTTGGGAAGTAACATTTAATCAAACCAAAGTGGTCTTCCACATTAATACAGAAACAAGAAATTATTATTGATCCAAACAAAGCCTAAACATTGTTTGTAGTACCATCATAAAGTGTACATTGGATGAGATCATTTTGTGTACACGTGTTCATAGTCAAAGGCTAATTCTAAAGCATGATCAAACATCAGCATAGACAGTGTATGAGTCATCTGATTATTTACGGGGCACCACTTGTGTGTTTACCATGCTGTTCAAAATCAAGGGATTTCCCACAGTGATTGCACAATTCAGTCTGCTCTCGCCATTTGTACAATGACTTTTTTGACTGAGAGCATACATTTCAATGTATAAATATGTTTGTCCTCCTCCATACATAAATTTACATTTTATGCTGACACACTGACAGTCTGTACTAGAGCATGTTCAACTGAAAATAGCTGAAACGGTTAAATAAGATTCATATGTAGAAAACATGCTTCATAGTAAAAAAAATACACTATATTTTGTTAATATGGGCGCAACCTACAATTTACATAATAATGTTAATTAGAGATTGCGCCAATAAAAAATTGCATTTTATAATATATACTTCGAGGCAGGTCCAGTAAGTATTGGGGACACATGGGGAGGGAGTTTGTTGGGGGTGGGGGCTGGCCCTTCAACATTCCACTTACGTAAATACATCAAAATGACAGATAAAACAAGATGTGGGGCAAAAACTGATCCGGTCACCCCTCAGCATTAAATCATCCAACCCATGGCGTATAAATGAATTTGAATCAAGGTAATGATTTCAGTTGTGGACCAAGGTTAAATTGTGAATTCAGAGGGGGGTCGAAAAGGTTCTGATCCATAAACAGTGTTGAAAATACATGTACTGTTTGTCTTTAATTAAAATGTTCACAAGCTGAATGATCAAAGAGACAGTGACTGTTAAAGAGGGTCTATCATCATGATCATAGCATGCCTGTGGCTATACAGGGAATTATGAACTTTTTAGCCAGTTACTGCACGCCCGCACACTGTGGCGCCCTTTGTGATGCGATGACCAGCGCACAAGTCTGCAGTAACTGGGTTAAAGTTCATAATTCCATGTACAGCCACAGGCCTGCTATGATCTTGACAGCAGTCCCCCTTTAATACCATAATGTGGTCATGAAGTAGTGCTTCTGGGAACTATATTTATGCACAAAAAACTTAGTCTGGGCAACTAGCCACAAGCGCTTACACTTACAGATAATGCAGTTAACTCATCTTGACCCAACTTAGGATTATCTGGGTGCGGGGCATGTTCCAACTTGGGTGTATAGTTTGTGGATGGTCATGTCTGAACTGTATATAGTTGGGCTACTCCAACTACAGTTGGGTAAACAATAATTTATTTTATTAGCCTGCAATCCCTGCATATCTTGCCAATTTAAAAAACAACTCCAATACAAACTACAATACAATTGAAATTACTTCTAGACATGTTGTCATATAGTCATTCCAAGAAATAATGCATTCATGCACTGCATCACATTCAATTTCAAACAATGACGCATCATAATCATGTCAAAAATGTAAATGTATCGTCTGCCATATGTTGAGATTACGACACATTGTCTGAATGCAGCATTAAATTGGTTCTAATTAACCACCGCCAGGTGGTCTGTGGTTTCACTCCTGAGACTTCACTATCTCCTGGAAAATCTTCAAGATGATGAGTTTTTTTTCAGAACCACCACTTACTAGCACTTTTTCCTTAGCGATCTTGTAAACTTGTATATAACAATCTTGACGAAAGTCTTCTTGAACACTTAGTTTTTTAACTGTACTTTAGGAATACAATACAACATAACAACAGCGCCAATCAACTAAACATTACTCATCGTTTGTATTATTATTAATTTAATATAAATATTAACCAAGTACATGAAGTTGTATAGTACTACTGACTGTAGTAAAGTACGTCTGTGTAGCTACCAGTACACTGACCGAGTGTATATTAATTTTTAAATATTACACTTTATTAAAGATACCGAAATATTGAGAAAGAGACAAAAATCAGTTTATTTGCACTGCTTTAAGTATTGGGGGAGGGGGGGGGGGGTAAGTGTTAGGGTGTTAAAAAAAACAGCCTTGATAATATTCACCTTTGTGCCAACAGTACCGGCGAACTTGAATACTTTCTTGCCATCATCGGTCGGAGAAACGCCGGCCGCTCCAGAGCTCTTGCTAGCGGCGCCGCCTCCACTGCCGACCTCCGCCGCGGTGTCGCTCTCGGAGGCAGTACGGGCTTTCTTGTTGCATGCAAACACAAGAGACTCCGCGGGATCGGTGGTTCTTTTACGTCGTACTCTCAATACTGTAGCCATTTTCCCCTGGATCTCTTGGCCGACTTTAGGAAAATGAAAACACTTGGAAACTGTGAAAGGTTTTGCTTGATAATCAACCACAATATGGGAGGATATGACAGCTTGAAATGATCATTGACAATGTTGCAATGGACTACTGCTGCGGCCTTCCCTTTCACGTGCTAATATGAAAATGTACTTGATGTCAACACACGCACAGGTATAGGCTAGTACACGACGATCTCACCCAACTTCCGCCGCGTCCGTAGTGTACGTATCACCCCTAACATCAAAATGTTTACTATTCTAGAGTAAAAAAACCCATCATATATCAGACGAACGATAAACATTTACTTCATAATAATTTTATTACAAGTAGTAAAAAATATTCTTGTTAAAATTCAGCTTACACTCCTAAAAAATGTTCTTTAAACTCATAACTTGGACGATACCATTAATACGTCGATGTTCTTTTTCCGTCATAAATAATGTTTAGTCACAAGAGGGCAGTATCATTCAAGATGGCAGCGCTCATGGGATTCCGTCGTGCTCGAAATCCTGTGAAGATTGTTGGACTAGTTGCTAGCTTTAGCAGACAGGTAACTGGTTTCTAAATGCCTTAAATGCACCTTGTTTATGTCTTTGAGATGATAGTTTAATTGAGTTCGTAATTCTTTAGAATGGGTGAGATCTACTTCTTACCAAATTTCGGGTTGGATTTGTGCACTGCTCAGCTGCTGTAGAGTGTAGTCGACTACTCACTGCTGTAGTAATAATACTTAATAGTCAGTACGTACTAAAAAGTACTACTGGCTACTGTTGTCTAATTGTTGTAATGTAACAAATGTGTAAATAATAAATGTTTTATTTGTTATAGGCAGTGTCTATATTTATATATATATTGTGCCAGCACCGAGTATTCACAGTTACTTTAACCGGCGTGAAGTTGGTTACTTATTTGACGTTTGACGTTCAATTATCAAACGAGTAATAGTTACCGGTTTGACATTCGTCTTAATTGCATGTTCTATACGAAAATATAAATCGTTCATTTTCTAGTGGTCAGACCCTTTTGGCCGGGCACTTTTTGGTACAGATGAATATAGGAGGGTCCAAGGAACACTTCAATGGTCAGTTTGACCCGGCCATTGGGGTCCTTCTATTTTTTATTTATTTTATTATAATTAACAATTTTGTAATACGTTTAATACACGTTTTACTATCCCAAATGTAACGGTCAGTTTCTAGTGGTCAGACCCTTTTGGCCGGGCACTGCTGGGTACAAACGTGTAGAGGAGGGTCCAAGGAACACCTCCATGGTCAGTTTGACCCGGCCATTGGGGTCCTTCTATTTTTTATCTATTTTATTATATTTAACATTTTTGTAATAATTATGTTTAATACACGTTTTACTATCCCAATCGTAACGGTCAGTTTCTTGTGGTCAGACCCTTTTGGCCGGGCACTGCTGGGTACAAATGTGTAGAGGAGGGTCCAAGGAACACCTCCATGGTCAGTTTGACCCGGCCATTGGGGTCCTTCTATTTTTTATCTATTTTATTATATTTAACATTTTTGTCATAATTATGTTTAATACACGTTTTACTATCCCAATCGTAACGGTCAGTTTCTTGTGGTCAGACCCTTTTGGCCGGGCACTGCTGGGTACAAATGTGTAGAGGAGGGTCCAAGGAACACCTCCATGGTCAGTTTGACCCGGCCATTGGGGTCCTTCTATTTTTTATCTATTTTATTATATTTAACATTTTTGTCATAATTATGTTTAATACACGTTTTACTATCCCAATCGTAACGGTCAGTTTCTTGTGGTCAGACCCTTTTGGCCGGGCACTGCTGGGTACAAATGTGTAGAGGAGGGTCCAAGGAACACCTCCATGGTCAGTTTGACCCGGCCATTGGGGTCCTTCTATTTTTTATCTATTTTATTATATTTAACATTTTTGTCATAATTATGTTTAATACACGTTTTACTATCCCAATTGTAACGGTCAGTTTCTTGTGGTCAGACCCTATTGGCCGGGCACTGCTGGGAACAAACGTGTAGAGGAGGGTCCAAGGAACACCTCCATGGTCAGTTTGACCCGGCCATTGGGGTCCTTCTATTTTTTTATCTATTTTATTATATTTAATATTTTTGTCATAATTATGTTTAATACACGTTTTACTATCCCAATTGTAACGGTCAGTTTCTAGTGGTCAGACCCTTTTGGCCGGGCACTGCTGGGTACAAATGTGTAGAGGAGGGTCCAAGGAACACCTCCATGGTCAGTTTGACCCGGCCATTGGGGTCCTTCTATTTTTTATCTATTTTATTATATTTAACATTTTTGTCATAATTATGTTTAATACACGTTTTACTATCCCAATTGTAACGGTCAGTTTCTTGTGGTCAGACCCTATTGGCCGGGCACTGCTGGGAACAAACGTGTAGAGGAGGGTCCAAGGAACACCTCCATGGTCAGTTTGACCCGGCCATTGGGGTCCTTCTATTTTTTATCTATTTTCATTTTATTTAAAAATGTTGTCATATGTTTAAATATACATGTTGAAATGCCCCACATGTAGGATAAGTCTTAAGTCAAGATGAAATTGGTTAAATCGACTGCAGATATACCAACGCTTTATAGGTAACATTTCAATTCACTGTCTTTTATTACACATCATCTGAATAATTTGTTCACAAATAATGTGCATAACCACACAAATCCAAAGGGAGATGATCCCATCGCTCAGAATAAAAATATAAGCCATTCCACGCACTACTCGTATACTGATCGCACTTACTAGCAATAACGAATGAGTAATACTCACACAGAAAACCAGCCGAGGAGTAGACCTACGTACAATGTCAGACACTTATTATATAAGTATGTCACTCATGCATTGAGTAAACCAGCTGATGGCAAGCTATAATCAAAGTGTCAATAATAAGTCATGACAAAGTCTGTCATGAAAAGTGTCAAAAACTGTGTTTTTGTCTCCCTGAGACGAAAACATACTGTTTTACTCATTTATAACTTATTATGACATGTCTAGCATCATTTTTAAACCATGTAAGTTTAATGCGTAATTCTTCAGGTGTTCGATCTTACCATAAGACACTTTTTTGAAGCTGAAAAACCAGTGTCCACACTTGCTTTGATTCAACATTATTTTATATAAAATAATATACCTGTGAAACATTTAACTCAAAGGGAATGGTCATCCGAGTCACAGGTGAAACAAATAATGGAAAACCGTTTCAAAAACTAAACAGTTTCGTCTCCGTCAGACTAAAGCTATTTATTTTACTAATTTCTCATAAAGTATGGCATTTCAGAAATATTTAAAGGGAACCTTTCTACCATTATCATCTTTGAACCACCCCAAAATGTATAATGGCTTTAAGGAGAGGCTTTATGGTCAAATCGGACCACATCCGTCGAATTGAGGCAATTATCCCCAAAGAACAACTCCGTGTAATTTGACACAGAAGTTAAAACATTTAAAATAAAGTTACACAAATCAATTTTGTGTTTTATATATTTTTTTCGATTGCCTTAATCTTGTTTTTTCTTGCTGTGCTCTTACCCTCTTGTCAAAAGATCAAATTGGAAATCAAGACAATTTCTGAACTGAGTTGTGTCCTAATTGCAACAGGTCACGATTTTAAAATCACTTTTCTCATGAAACGTTTTTCACCACGGGTCGGGTGTTTCATGGTCGTGGTAATATTCTCATCATTTTGGAAGGGAGTGTCGCTTGATCAGTACATGTATTATTCATTGCTTTTTGAGAATATTGTTAAAGATTATGGAAATATCAAGTAAAATGAGGGGGATAATGCCTCATTGTGATGGAGATGGTCACAAATAATTAAGGTTTGTGATGCACTAATGTTTGTTGGTACAATGTATGGTGTGACGTTTTAGCAACAAAAAACACGCCCATTTCACACGTGCTGGCTCCAAACATCGTGAAAGCACATTATAAGCAATAAATAAGCCACATTTAAAACAAGTTTTCAGCAACTAATTCGACAGCAGCATTTGCCTTCACATGTAGATGATTGTTTTAAAGACTTAACATCTTAACAATGTCACTGTCTGTCATAAGGACCGTTTTCAAACAAGGAATTTTTGTAAAATCAGGCCGTGTCCAGTAGGTCCGCTTTTTTGTGGATACAAAAAGAAAAAGGCGGACGTATTAAAAGAATACATAATTTCGATGGGTTATGTGAATCATTGTATTCTACTTTTCAAAGATATGTTCAATCATATTCATTTCAGTCATATTCATTTCTTAAAACGTTTTTTTATAGCCAAAAGTGCCCAATCCAAAGGCAACTTGCCATTTTAAAGTGTGACAAAAAATTTAAAGTTTCTGACCTTGGATCAAAGCTTTATACACCATTAGTGAGATCGAAAAACGTAAATGTTCACAGATTAACATCATAACTAGGCCTATCTGATAAAAAGTTTCCCTTGAAATTTTTCTGTCCAAAATAGGTTGTGAGAAATGAGTAGAACAAATAGTTGCCGTCTCAGGAGACGTAAACCAGATGTTTGGAAAACATTAAACATAGTAGGCCTATGCTTTATTTTGTATTTTTTTAAAAACTATTTCACTTGACTGTCACAAGTATTTTGGCTTTCACAAGTATTATTTGTTTTCTTTTCATGTAGGCCTATAGGTTGAATCACACAAAAATTTGGACACTGGTTTTGAGTTTTAACCATAAGTGTATACTGGCTCATAAAACGGTATAAAACTCCATTGTATTTGATACCCTTCCAGTGCAAATAATTATGTTAACATCCAAACAAATTTGACGTTAAATATCAAATTGAACGAACATTTCTGTATGTAATGTTACAAAACCATTTTTCGTAACAACGGCGTCATGTTTCAAATGTTGCTCGGCAAAGATTTTAAAGAAACTTACATTTACACCACTTTGACGTGAGGTAATAGATACTTTTACCTTTTTTTAACACTTTATCAATGACATAAACAATCTATTTAAAAATCAGTGCATCAAAAAAACACAATTTGACCTTAGAGCCCCTCTTAAAAATTAGGGCCAACAGTACTTGGAATGAAGACTACACTTATGCATGAACTACGGGCAGGGTAAGCTCCTCTCTGACGTATACAAGGTAGCCCGGCAAATCACCTTCTTCCAGCACAGGGAAGGTTTCATGGTTGAAATAGCGGCGCTTTAACCCATCGAATGAAGCCCAGTGTTTGTTGGAGGCAGGAGGTTGGAGGCAGCAGGTGAAATGACCGTCTCTATGAACTGTTAGTGCGTGTAGTGTGTACCTATAAACAAAATATGACAAACAGAACGATTGAGTTGATGCACAAGTTAAACAAAAGTGTCTAATGTAAATGTGTATGTTAACATAATGTATGGTTTTACGCGAGGATAACAGTTTTTAATCACCCCAAATTACCTCTGTTTACAAACGATGATCTCATGCTGGTAGAAGAGTGTCACCCTCCTCTTGTGCGTAACTGAGTAGTGTGTTGGATTTATAAAAAGCATTGGAGGGTTTCCGTCAAAATGGGTGAACTGACGACTACTGAAGTGCCGTCGACCTGCACAGGAACTGTATTGAAGAAATTTGAGTTAACTGTAGTCATGGGCGTCAATCATTGGGGGGACAGGGGGACATGTCCCCTCCAAATGTTCCCCAAATGTTCATGGGTGGGGGACGCCGTGGGGGACACAATATGAAATTCCCGGCCATGTTTTTAACCTCCTTTATCATGAATTCGCTCAAGTATTGCACTGTGTAAGACCAAACCCTGTGTCACGTTGCCCGTGATGGCACACACCTTTATCATGTTTTGTATAATGCGAGGGCAAGTCTTATTACTTTTTTGATTTTAAATAAAGCGTATAATAATTTTGAACTCCACCTGCAGGACCAGACGGTCTGAAAAGCTAAAAATGCGATTTGTGCAATTTGGTATTATTTACTTTTTGTACTCATGTTACTGAAAATCAATATGTAACTAATCATTCATTGTAATGGTTATACTTGTTATCATAATTTAAAACCACTCCTTCTATAAATTACCGTATGCTGATTCGGTGGTTGTGTAGCCATGATGTTTTGTTTAAAAGTGTATTGATTCAGATCCATTCTTCCTTCATTTACAGTATTGGTTGAATTGAAATAATTGTTTAAACTTACTTAATTATAATTCTTTGACAGTGATAAAAGATAAAAAGTTGTAATGAAAACACAATAGGTGACTGTTTAAAATAATGTGACTGTTTTTAAATTAACAAAAAATCTAGTAGGCCCTATAATAACCTTTCGGGATCAGTCAATTGCGCTCCACAAATAGCCGTGACGAAGGGTGCCACCCAGTAGTCTAACGCATCTTGTACACTTCCAATACCTGCATTTTGTGGGGCACTAAACAAAATATTTCGTTAATGTTTTCCCATCACGCATTTATGGCAGATCTTTAGTCTTCCGATAATAAAGTTTTTTTATTTTTTATTAATAAAATACAAATAAATAAACACCTTAACAGAAAAACTATTTAGGGTTTCGGACTTAAATACCTATAGTATTATTGTTACGTGTCTGTGGCCTTGAATACTTTTTGTGTTTGACGTTTTGATATTTACAATATTCGTTTACTTGTACCCGAGCACCAACTTTTGTTTGAAATCCCCAAAACTGAATGTCTACTATACTCTATTTCAAGCGCTGGGTATGTGTACAAAAGGTTGTTAAAAATGTTATAGTTTTCCATTTTGTGTACTGGTACAACACTATTTTGATAGAAAACATACACAAAAACAAAAACAAAGATTTTAACTTTGAAAAACATACCCAAGATATGTCACGACAGCTATTCGACGTTTCTCTTCTGCTGCATTTTCTGTTTGAACATTTAGACGTTTGCTTGCTCCTTTGGATAACATCCATATACTTGATAAACATTTCATATTCAGTACCCAAGGCGTTTAAGGTCTGACCGACAGCCCGACAGACAAACAGACAAACACAGGCAGAAACATAATATCCTTGGTGGATTATTGCAAGGCGGGGCAGGTAGACACACCACACCTTATCCACAGCAGTGGCACAACTACACGGGGCGTGCCCCTAACCACCCCGGTATCACACTAAAGACAATTACCATCCACGGAAGTGTCTTGTTAAAGTATCTTTTAAGTTAGTAATTAAGCAGAAGATGTATTTGGATTAGCTTCGAATAACGATTATCAAACTCTATTCTGATCCCTATAATGCCCTTGATACTGTTATGAAATTTGAAGAAAAAAAATTGCTAATAACAAATATTACTCTGTATAGCGTCAAAGGAGTCCATCCCCACCCCACTTTCTTAATTTACAATACTTGTACGTCGCCGTACTGCAAATTCAGGGACAATTGTGTAGGCCCATCCCTATTTTAACACAACAATTACACAAATCCTTGCCACTAATGCCACGACGACATGAACGCGCACTATGGTGCGTTCGATTAGCTTCCCCGTGTGTACCGCGCCGGGGATTTACACTCGTGTTAGCCATGCAACGAGGCCAATTGAACGCTGTGGTGTTTTCGCTTGGCACTCTGGGAAAATTAAGGTCAAACGCTTTTGCATAGCGGCAGGACTTACAAAAGTGTAAGCTCCGTCGTCTGCTCACTTGGAAAATGTTGATGTCCGTAACGACACAATTTAATTATACAATATAAAATAACTTGCACACAGTCACCAACCGTTTGTTTTTCTGGAAGTGCGTTTCCTTTCCATTTCCCATGACGATAAATCTGTGTATTTTGTTACTTTGGTTCTCACGTAAAATTCAACTTGTGCCCGCCATCTTGGTATAATGCGTCATTACACCTGGGCATCCACCAGAGATATCCACCAGAGACCAGCTCGCGAGCTGGGGTTGTGGTGGCTCCCCCCGGGGCAGACACGATCACGTGATGGCTAGTCGAACGCTCTCGTGTAAGTTTCAGTTGCACGTGTAAGCTATATTTCAGTGTAGGCCATACACACACAGTCCAATGCCGACACGACATTTCACATAATACAAAACTCTTTAAACATTGACAGACTCACAGTTTCAAAGGCTAAAACTCTTTTATACTTCATCAAATTCTATCAAAATGACACACAGAATAACCATAAACGTTTGTAATAAATTATGTTAAACGTATCAAGTAGTAGAGGTTTTTAAAGTGAAAAGAAAATGATTATGTTTACCTGATGAAAGATGATGCTGGTGAAATGACACACTCAGCCGGTGAACTAGAGGATTAAAATACTGTACGTGTAGTAGATGTTGAAACACACAAGCAAACAAACTTTCAAACATGAAATCAGCGGCGTAGCGACAGAGGGGTTGGGGGGGGGGGGGTGACACCGACTGAAATGTTATTGTATTTCAAGGCTCTCTGAAGATTTGCCGAATGCCGGATGCCAATCGTCTGTTTTGGTTAACAATATTGTAGTTTGTGGAACAGATTGCGCTCGGCCGTCTGCGCTGCGGTTTTAGGCTAGGTCGGATTACGCACTTCACACATTTTTTTTCGTTCCCGGTCATCAAGGCGTTTAAAATTGAGATGACCAGGTTAGTTCAGTGAAAGACAATAGCTGTCTGTGCCCGTTTCAATCAAACATATAATTTGTTGGACAAGTAAACGCTTTAAAATTCTATTATACCTGAAGTTAGATGCACGTAAGACTTTCTCCCGAGTCAATGCATTTAAACATTTTTGGTGCTTGTTTGTCTGTTATTTTGATTAAAAACCAAAGAGGAGGCGAATACAGCCGTGTACAGCCGTTACAATTGGGATAGTAAAACGTGTATTAAACATAATTATGACAACAATGTTAAATATAATAAAATAGATAAAAAATAGAAGGACCCCAATGGCCGGGTCAAACTGACCATGGAGGTGTTCCTTGGACCCTCCTCTACACGTTTGTTCCCAGCAGTGCCCGGCCAATAGGGTCTGACCACTAGAAACTGACCGTTACAATTGGGATAGTAAAACGTGTATTAAACATAAATGACAAAAATATTAAATATAATAAAATAGATAAAAAATAGAAGGACCCCAATGGCCGGGTCAAACTGACCATGGAGGTGTTCCTTGGACCCTCCTCTACACATTTGTACCCAGCAGTGCCCGGCCAAAAGGGTCTGACCACTAGAAACTGACCGTTACAATTGGGATAGTAAAACGTGTATTAAACATAATTATGACAAAAATATTAAATATAATAAAATAGATAAAAAATAGAAGGACCCCAATGGCCGGGTCAAACTGACCATGGAGGTGTTCCTTGGACCCTCCTCTACACATTTGTACCCAGCAGTGCCCGGCCAAAAGGGTCTGACCACTAGAAACTGACCGTTACATTTGGGATAGTAAAACGTGTATTAAACATAATTATGACAAAAATATTAAATATAATAAAATAGATAAAAAATAGAAGGACCCCAATGGCCGGGTCAAACTGACCATGGAGGTGTTCCTTGGACCCTCCTCTACACATTTGTACCCAGCAGTGCCCGGCCAAAAGGGTCTGACCACAAGAAACTGACCGTTACAATTGGGATAGTAAAACGTGTATTAAACATAATTATGACAAAAATGTTAAATATAATAAAATAGATAAAAAATAGAAGGACCCCAATGGCCGGGTCAAACTGACCATGGAGGTGTTCCTTGGACCCTCCTCTACACATTTGTCCCCAGCAGTGCCCGGCCAAAAGGGTCTGACCACTAGAAACTGACCGTTACAATTGGGATAGTAAAACGTGTATTAAACGTATTACAAAATTGTTAATTATAATAAAATAAATAAAAAATAGAAGGACCCCAATGGCCGGGTCAAACTGACCATTGAAGTGTTTCTTGGACCCTCCTCTACACATTTGTCCCCAGCAGTGCCCGGCCAATAGGGTCTGACCACTAGAAACTGACCGTTACAATTGGGATAGTAAAACGTGTATTAAACATAATTATGACAAAAATGTTAAATATAATAAAATAGATAAAAAATAGAAGGACCCCAATGGCCGGGTCAAACTGACCATGGAGGTGTTCCTTGGACCCTCCTCTACACATTTGTCCCCAGCAGTGCCCGGCCAAAAGGGTCTGACCACTAGAAACTGACCGTTACAATTGGGATAGTAAAACGTGTATTAAACGTATTACAAAATTGTTAATTATAATAAAATAAATAAAAAATAGAAGGACCCCAATGGCCGGGTCAAACTGACCATTGAAGTGTTTCTTGGACCCTCCTCTACACATTTGTCCCCAGCAGTGCCCGGCCAATAGGGTCTGACCACTAGAAACTGACCGTTACAATTGGGATAGTAAAACGTGTATTAAACATAATTATGACAAAAATGTTAAATATAATAAAATAGATAAAAAATAGAAGGACCCCAATGGCCGGGTCAAACTGACCATGGAGGTGTTCCTTGGACCCTCCTCTACACATTTGTACCCAGCAGTGCCCGGCCAAAAGGGTCTGACCACTAGAAACTGACCGTTACAATTGGGATAGTAAAACGTGTATTAAACATAATTATGACAAAAATATTAAATATAATAAAATAGATAAAAAATAGAAGGACCCCAATGGCCGGGTCAAACTGACCATGGAGGTGTTCCTTGGACCCTCCTCTACACATTTGTACCCAGCAGTGCCCGGCCAAAAGGGTCTGACCACTAGAAACTGACCGTTACAATTGGGATAGTAAAACGTGTATTAAACATAATTATGACAAAAATGTTAAATATAATAAAATAGATAAAAAATAGAAGGACCCCAATGGCCGGGTCAAACTGACCATGGAGGTGTTCCTTGGACCCTCCTCTACACATTTGTACCCAGCAGTGCCCGGCCAAAAGGGTCTGACCACTAGAAACTGACCGTTACAATTGGGATAGTAAAACGTGTATTAAACATAATTATGACAAAAATATTAAATATAATAAAATAGATAAAAAAATAGAAGGACCCCAATGGCCGGGTCAAACTGACCATGGAGGTGTTCCTTGGACCCTCCTCTACACGTTTGTTCCCAGCAGTGCCCGGCCAATAGGGTCTGACCACAAGAAACTGACCGTTACAATTGGGATAGTAAAACGTGTATTAAACATAATTATGACAAAAATGTTAAATATAATAAAATAGATAAAAAATAGAAGGACCCCAATGGCCGGGTCAAACTGACCATGGAGGTGTTCCTTGGACCCTCCTCTACACATTTGTACCCAGCAGTGCCCGGCCAAAAGGGTCTGACCACAAGAAACTGACCGTTACGATTGGGATAGTAAAACGTGTATTAAACATAATTATGACAAAAATGTTAAATATAATAAAATAGATACAAAATAGAAGGACCCCAATGGCCGGGTCAAACTGACCATGGAGGTGTTCCTTGGACCCTCCTCTACACATTTGTACCCAGCAGTGCCCGGCCAAAAGGGTCTGACCACAAGAAACTGACCGTTACGATTGGGATAGTAAAACGTGTATTAAACATAATTATGACAAAAATGTTAAATATAATAAAATAGATAAAAAATAGAAGGACCCCAATGGCCGGGTCAAACTGACCATGGAGGTGTTCCTTGGACCCTCCTCTACACATTTGTACCCAGCAGTGCCCGGCCAAAAGGGTCTGACCACAAGAAACTGACCGTTACGATTGGGATAGTAAAACGTGTATTAAACATAATTATTACAAAAATGTTAAATATAATAAAATAGATAAAAAATAGAAGGACCCCAATGGCCGGGTCAAACTGACCATGGAGGTGTTCCTTGGACCCTCCTCTACACGTTTGTACCCAGCAGTGCCCGGCCAAAAGGGTCTGACCACTAGAAACTGACCGTTACATTTGGGATAGTAAAACGTGTATTAAACGTATTACAAAATTGTTAATTATAATAAAATAAATAAAAAATAGAAGGACCCCAATGGCCGGGTCAAACTGACCATTGAAGTGTTCCTTGGACCCTCCTATATTCATCTGTACCAAAAAGTGCCCGGCCAAAAGGGTCTGACCACTAGAAAATGAACGATTTATATTTTCGTATAGAACATGCAATTAAGACGAATGTCAAACCGGTAACTATTACTCGTTTGATATTGAACGTCAAACGTCAAATAAGTAACCAACTTCACGCCGGTGTTACTTTAATATTATAACATATTAATACCTCGGAGAGTTTGTGCATTCTGATTGGTCGAGGACTAGCTGGTCACGTGGGGGTGTATTAACATGTGATAATAGACCGGCTCTGTAAACTAGCAAATAAATGGCCCCTAAACAAGCACAATGTTGTGTAAAAGTTCGTTTTGCACCGTGCTTGCTGTGCGGAAACTATCAAATCTGTTTCTTTGCGCGTATTGTTTTTGGTTATTTTTACGAGGACAGGATGGTGCCGCGTGTACGCGCATACCACGCGTGTTCGTGCATACCACGCGTGTATGCATAAACGCGCAGACAATGTATCATTTTGGTAGCTGGTACGTGCATGAAGCAAGGTAATACAAAGCATAAAGCCGTACACCAACCAAAGTGTTTCTATTAATAGTGCTGTTACTTTAAAAGTCTGGTTCTTCAAAATATGCACATTTCTGATATAGTTAATTAAGTGCAGGGGACTAGGAGCCACGCAAAAGTTGAACAGCCAAAAGAATGGCCCCTGAACATGAGTGGATTATTTCCAAAATTTACGGCGAAAGAAAAATCACAAATTCTGATGATTACTACCCTTTTTCTTCGTTAAAGGTATTTATTAATGGGAATAACAGTGTGGGTAGCCGGTCTTCACTGCGTGGTAATGACCTTGGTTGGTGGCTGGCCGCTGTTAATGGACCTCGCCTTCGGCTCGGTCCATTAACAGCGGCCAGCCACCACCCCGGTCATTACCATGCAGTGAAGACCGGCTACCCACACTGTTATTCCCTAATTAAAGCCTCTATTAGGGAGATAGGCACAAATGATATTTTTCTACTGCACCCCCATAAAATTGGTATCACTGGAAAGCTTGTAAAAAAAGAAATACAATAGTGTTTAAATCAGCTTGATATCTTAAAATTTGGCCGAGTTATGTAATTTTTAGTATTATTTTTCCGGCATTCTGTTCTGTAAATTTTGAGAGTGCAATGCGTATTTACAATTATCCTTGAAACTTTCACATCAGATATCTGCACCCCAATAAATTTAATATCACTGGAAAGCTTGTAAATTAATAGTGTTTAAATCAGCTTGAAATCTTAAAATTTTGCCGAGTTATGAAATTTTTAGTATTATTTTTCCAGTATTCTGTCCTGTAAGTGTAAATTTTGAGAGTGCAATGCGTATTTACAATTATCCTTGAAACTTTCACATCAGATATCTGCACCCCAATAAATTTAATATCACTGGAAAGCTTTTAAAAAAAAGGAATACAATGGTTTTCAAATGACATTGATATCTTAAAATTTGGCAGAGAATGAGAGAATCACAAATTAATAATGAAGTAATATTTATAATCAAACATTCATCAAGAATCAAGATGTTAGAATTCCTAAGTAAAATTTCTGGAATTCTGAAAATGAACACTTTTAGAAAATTGAAATTCGCAGCTTACCACAAATACCCATGCAACAGAAAAGCAGTGCAAAACAATCACAACACTTTAATCTTTCAGAAAATACTAGTTTTTCCTACCTTTTTGCCCTCCAAAATTATCTATTTGGACGTTTTTAACACACACAAAATTATGAAAAAATGTTGCTAAAAGTATTCGATTTATAAAGTAATCAATTTCCCTGAGAAAATAAAAAAGAAAATATGGAATATTTGGTATCATTCGTTACCATTGACTCTCCAGAATTTGATCCACACAGTCAATTGAACGATTGCGCCCTCTACTGGTGAGGAACTGACGTTAGAGTACAAGGGTCGCTCTGGAAAAAAATAAAAAAATAATGGCGACTTCCAGGGAAACCGCGAACGACTAGCTCTCCAACTGGCCGTATTTCGAGAAAAGAATTAAGGTGTTTTACCAGAGATTTCATTCAAAATCACGCTAACAGATAGGATAGTGAAACCCGCCGATCTGCTGATCTCCCTACCTCTATATATGGAGGGCACTTCTTTACCATTTATGAACTTCCTTTCCCTTAAACTTAATTTTAAAACAAATAATTTGGAGCCACAAATCAAAATTAAAGAACCTATAATACTAATAGCTATATTTAAAAATGGATAGTGAACAATCAGTAAGCCCCATTTGTTCGTTTGGCCAAGCTCTGAATCCATCCATGTCCACCACCTGTCGGGGCCCCATTTGTTATGCTATACAGCAATCCTTCACCGATCTTGAACTCTTGGTGGTAGCAGACATGCCTCCATTACTGCGGTGTACCTGGGTGGTACTGCGCTGTTTAGCGACTGGTATAAGGTTTGGGCTACACGGCGATCATTTCATCAGTCACGGGTTATTGGACTTTTACTTTGCAAATCTCTTAAACCCGTCTCTAGGCAGCGCAGTACCACCCAGGTACCACCGCAATAATGGCGGTATCTGCTGCCACCAAGAGTTCAAGATCGGTGAAGGATTGCTGTATAGCGGTCGGTGATCCAAGAGGCACATTCCTTACAAAGCGGGTTGGCTGTGTAAACCAACTAAATGTGTTCACTTCACCTCTTGAGTCTTAGCGTGCCCTGAGTGCTTTGGAAGTTAAATAAATAACCCTGGCTATATGGCAGTTACATGTTGAATGATTTCTGACCGGCACCCCCATACAAAGATTTTGACAAATAGGGAGACCCGCAACATAGGGCTAGATAGCTCAGCTGGTTAAAGTGCTAGCACTTTAATCCGGAGGTCGCAGGTTTAAATCCCACTGTAGACAATTTTCCTTTTGTTCAACTCAAAATGTTTAACTTTCTGTGTGACTTTTATTAACAGCATGGCCTTCACATCCACGCTCAGTGCCAGTGTACAGTTAGACAATCTGTCCTCAACCGATTCAACAACAGAGCAGCTATCCACTCGAGATGGCAGTATGCACAATACATGCCGACGCTTGGGGGCGCTCTCATCTCATCACGATACAACAGTACAGACAGTGAGAAATTCTCTCAAGTGACAGAAACGGTAGGTATTTTACAAAGTAACCACTGTACAACTTTTTTGAAGCTTGGTTTGAAATTTCGAGTGATTGTAACTTTACATTAACATTTCAAAACATAATTTTAGTGTAAGTTTTATAGTAAAGTGGATTTCTTCTGTCTCGAGACTTATCCTTTGGTCGTGTTTTAGAAAGAAATGGTAAAGTATTTGAAAACATTGAACTTTTCTTAAAATTGAATTGGTTGCAATCTTCTTTCGGAGCAGTTAACAGATTCAGCAGTACCCTTAGTGGATCCATCTATACTCACTGAGGTAGCAGCAACAACTGAGCAGATCCTTCAACCCATCAAGGAAGTCCCATTCGCTGAGCTGGGCCTCGGGGGTTACACCCCCATCGGTCTTCTGCAGAGCGCCCTGGAGTTTCTTCACATGTCTGTTGGCTTGCCCTGGTGGGCGACCATCATGGCAGGTGAGTTCCACTTACGAAAACCTGTGGTTTATACGCAGAAATACACCCTAGAAAGCAAGGCCAATGAGCTTGCTGTTTCACTTGTCTACCAGCTTTTTCACTAGTCCATATTAAATTGGGATGATTTCATTTCATTCACTTCAATGATTCTTTGTTAGTCCAAAAAAGGAAAATTGTTTTGTTACATGTAACATGATAGAAAATTGATATAAAATTGTACAGTTATATATTTCTACACATGTATATCAATTTTAACAATGAACTAGCCAAACGGCTAGTGTTAAATTGCATCACAAACTTCCTTCATCTAGTAGTAAACATGTTTTGGTGGTTCTTTTGTAAGACCGACTTTTCATATATTTTGTATACACCGTATTATCAAGTTTGATTTATATTTTGAGAGACAGTGAAGGAAATAAACTATTTTTGAGTTGTTTCTTGTTGATAATGGTTTTTAATATTCGTATTCAGGAACAATTATTGCGAGGACGTGTGTATTTCCAGTGATTGTGAAGAACCAACGGTATGCAGCAACACTCAATAATGTCATGCCCACCTTCCAGAAACTCACAGCCAAGATGAACGAGGCGCGGCAATCAGGAAATCAGACAGAATGTAAGTCCAGATTGGATCCTTCTTTATCTTATAAATCTGTCATGGTCTTAGCCAGCCCAAGAGCAGTGTCCATAAAAATAGCTGTATCTCAACTTTAACTACTTTTCTCATTGGTTGAATTCTCCCTCTGCAACCCCTAATGGTTTTGCCTGGGGTTGATCTCCCTGTCTGTTTTGCTTTTATAGCCTCTGTGGCCTCTTCGAAATTCAAGGCCTGATTTTAGTTTTTTGAAACAAATTTGAGAACTTGCTGTTTTCGGGAATTGATAGTTGCATTTTGTAGCTGATAGTTGCCTTTTGGGGTAAGCAAGGTCTTCTTGATTGATGTTTTAAGGTTTTAATCTTGTTATCCCTTATGCCCTCTGAATGTATTTCATAATATTTGTAGTTGGATGTGTGTTTTGGGTTTTTTATGTTTAATTGTGTTTTTTTAGATTGTATCTAACCATTTATTTATTGTAGCCGTATTTGTCAGTGTTGAGCTTTTATCATTTTTGTGTTGTATTTTATATATCCACAGTCCCAAGGGAAAATAGGTCTTTGATAACTGATGGGTTACTCTGTTAAAAAAAAAGACAGAATAAACAAATTCATAATTTGATGTGTCACACTGTCTTGTCTGTTTCATTTGTCCATTGTCCTGTTACGGTTCCTTGGTTGTATGTTTGTCTGTCCATAGGTCAGGGCACAAAAGCATTTTGCTTAACCTTACACCTAAATGTTGTCATTAATTTGCTGATTATTATTGAATCATTGTGTACTAAATATAAATCATATCTCATGCTGATGTATTACTTGTGTAATTTCAACATAAATGTGCATTATTGTAATCAATGACAGCATTGAAATAAATGTTACTGAATGAATGTTTATGGGATTATAGTGACAAGAACCTCCATGAAAACGCAGAAGTTCATGAAGAAGCACAACGTCAACCCATTGAAGAGCTTCGTTGGAATCCTATTTCAGGTAGAACAGAAAACTTATCAACCAGCATTCAATAAAACAGGTCAGCTGAATGCCCCCAAACCTTCAGAGTCTTTCCCAGAGTCTTTCTGCCTGAGTTTGATGTATTCAATACGGCCTGTGAAGCTTGAACAGCCATTGGATAAGATACACTGATCTTGTTAGAATCAACATGCTGTAGGGAATGCCGAGTCCATATGCTGAAGGATTCTGTAGCATTTTAGAAGGTTCATTGCCAAATCTCCTTGACCTAATATGCACATGACTTCGTTTGAGTAGGGCGCCCTCGGCTAGAGGTCGAAAGAAGACCCATCCTGTGTGCGGCGCGCACAAAGATGTGCATTTCCATTGTATCACTATTGTTTTACCTCCAAGACGGCAGCGTGGTGATGCCATTGCATAAGGTCCGAGCAATGATGGTTTTGGAACCTACCCTGTTCAGTAGATTAATTGCAAATTCTTTAGGTTTTGTACAATGTTATGAATATTATTTGATTCTACCCATACACTGAAATGTGTAAAGCACTGTATACTCGATTCTTTCTTGAGTCCTTTCCACAGGACTCGGAGACAGTACTGAGTATACAGTGCTGTACACACATCAGTGTATTGGTAGAATCAAAGAATATTCTTTATCACTAATGCCAGTTTAACATTTATTACAATGTTAATACCTTTGTCCATGACACAGCCACATAGCTGTGTGCATTTCTTTAGACATTGCTTTTCCAAATAACATGACATTCAAAGAAAATACGAAACTGGCTAATCATTCTCTTTGCAGGCACCGATCTTTATCTCGTTCTTCATCGGCCTACGGAGGATGGCCACCCTACCGGTTGAGAGCATGACTCAGGGAGGTATGTTGTGGTTCACAGATCTGACCACAGCTGACCCGTACTTCATCATGCCAGCACTGGCCAGCTTGAGCATGTTGGCTGTCATTGAGGTAGGTGCAGACTGACAAATTAGTTCTTGAACGGTGGGAGAGACCAATCAAGGCAATTTACTATACAGCTTGCTCTGGAGTGACAATCATGTTTGAGTTTCTTACCTTTGTCCAGTTATCCTGCTTTGTATTAAAATATTTTTCATATTTTTTTGGCAGGCATGATATTATTCGTACTTTGATTTTATGGCCCTCAGAAAAATCTGAAAAATTATTATTAAATAGCCTTAAAAGTCTATAAAACATATATCATATGAACATGTAGATCAGCCCTTGTACTCAATAAAATGTTCCTACTTTTTTCCAAGGTTCAAATACATGTATCATGACTTCTTTGGTTTTACATTAACACAGATATATGATAATTAAAGTATATGTTTGAACTGCTCTGCCATCTTTTCGCTAATTATGAATTCATTGCATTATATTTGATCTATATTATGTATCTTGTGTCAGTATAGCTGTCATGTCCAGTGTTTTTCTGTCCTGTTGTTTGCCTGTCTGTCTGTTTGTTTTTTGTTTGTATATGTCTGGCTGTTTTCTACAAGCTTCTGCTTATCAAAACAGCCCCATACTCTATTTATTACACTTATTGCTACTTATTGTTATTTTATTTTGTTTTACTCCATGATTACGTGTACTTGTCGTTATTTTTTCATAGAAGTATGGAAATAAATGTGTATCTGAACTGAACAGAATATATATTCATAATTAATCAAAATCACTCAAATAATGACTTTTTAATTTTGTTTGTACTTACTACGTAGCTTGGTGGTGAGGCTGGAGTAAGCAATGCCCAGATGCAAAAAATGAAGACTGTCTTTAGAATTATGCCGTTTGCCATCCTCCCATTCATTATATCAATGCCAAAGGTAAGCACCGCTGTTGTAAACTAAGATCTGAAGACTTGGAGACCGGTAGTTTTTATGAAGTGAAGATTAAGTGAGTCTGCTTATTTGTGGCGTGTTGGAGCAGAGCAGTTGAAAGCACTGGAATCAAGCTCTGGTGTTTCTGATTAGCAGAGTTTAGGTCCAAGTCTGGGTAATTTGCACTTGTGTCCTTGAGCAAGACATTTTACCATAATTGCTCTATCCTTCGGAATGGGGCATTAAGCTGTAGGTCCCATGTACTAGGATTGGTAGTGCACATAAAAGAACCCAGAACACTTGTCATGAAAGAATAGGGGTTCACCCCGGTGTTCCTGGTTCACATGGCAAGCACCCTTGTGTACAGGTTTCCTCAGGCTTGCAAGCTACAGTGACTAAGTTCACTTATGAGGTATCCTTGGTTTCATTACTAGAAATAAATAATACAAATAATACAGACATGTGTAAATGTTGCAGTATTTTTCCTAGGCTGTGTTTGTTTACTGGCTGACATCCAACATCTTCTCCATGGGTCAAGTTGCGGTGCTGAAGATCCCAGCAGTCCGGAAGAAACTGAATATCCCAGACAAGATCAAACACAGACCAGAAGATGTCCCCAAGGGAGAAGGCTTCATCAAGGGTATCACATCAGGCAAGTGTTGCTGAAGTTTACCTCAACAGTGTGCAAGCTTTAACGGATCCCTTTAGTTATGTTGTCATAAGCTCATACGTTGCCCTCACTGAGTGGTTCTCAGCTGTCAAACTGTCCCTTGTCTACCAATTCTTTGTTTTGTCTGTCCAAAACCCACCAATCAGATGAACAATACAGTGGTCTCCAAACAACCCTACACAGTCGAAAACATATTTCAAAGTCATTTTAGGGTAGCCCCAGGACAGTTTCCTTTGACATTCGGACTCTGTCGACCATAAATTTTGGGGCAGCTCGCCCTTGGAGTGTCACAAGCAGACACAAGCTTTTTGCTTAACTATTTCCCTACATGCTGACCTTGAATATTAATTTACGCAGAAGCTTGTTTTCATTGCTTTATATTATGTGAATATAGCATGTTGTTATCACTGTGAAATAAACGTTTCGTCTATTCACAAATGAGGGTGCCCCCATTGGCAGTTGTATACAAGGCCGTGTCTGAATTTGCAGCTATTGCTATGGGTGTTGCTAAGGACCTCCTTTCTTTCAACGCATGTTGACCAGCTGTAGCTGCCAATACGGCTTAAGCCAAGCATGTCCATTGTTTTATCTGAGCTATGGAGCCGTACGTATGGGGTGTACTTCAGGATGTGATATCCTAAGTACTAGGAGCAAGGTGAGCCAGTGGTAAAGGTACAAAACATCACTGGTTTTTGGAAGAGGACATTCTTCCAACTTTCTCGCTGCAACAAATACAGCAGTCAACCAACCAGTGGAAAGTTAATGATTTTAAAGAAACAGCACAATTAATTCATTTCTTGATTTCTTTATTTTCCCTTCCCTCAGGATGGAAGAATACACAGACAAATTACGAAGTTGAACAGAAATCAAAAGCCCACATGCAGAAACTCAAAGACGCCGGCATCGGCCCCGTGCCCCAGACTTTCGGCTACGATCCGACCAGGCAGCAGATGGGAAGCCCCGCCCAGCCAATGTCCACAACGGCTGACAAGACGGCCAAGGACGTCAGGAGGAAGAGAGTCCGTTGATGGTAGATACTCATTAATCATGCTGTCATCATTGTTGTCTTGTACCCTGTATGCAATAGCCATTATGAAGTGCGACACCTAAAATGGAGCCTGACTGGTTCCCCTTCTAGCCTCCGTTTGGTTTCACCAATTCCAATTGTGCAAAATAAAAAGGCTACCAAATGGTAATTGTCTCTAGCAAAAGGGGTTTTCATTATCAAGCTGTAATCATTTTGATAAAACACCTTGACTTCACATGAAGTCTTGAATGATAGTTGGAAAGCATAAGGGTTACCAGACCAGTGCTCTGATAACCTTAATTTGGGTGTGCATACTTCATACTTCAAGCCATCACTTCTGCAGTGATGTTAAATTGTGTATTTCATGGAGAGGTGTGAGTGGTTTGTGTAAAAATAATGTATAGTTAAATAAATGCAAGGTTATTTATCATCAGGCAGTCTCCAAAGTCCAAATTAAAAAAATTATTTTGAACACAAACTTTTCCAAAAATGGTTCTAAGCCGGGTTTGCCCTTAACTCTTTTTAGTGACGAGCCAGCAGGACCAGTTAGCTTGTCTTTGCACTAGTCCACCAGCTTTTGTACTGGTCCATATTTCAAATGATATAGGGATGCTTTTCTACACTGAACTAGTCGGCCTTGATCACATGGAGTGAATTTTGACTGGTCCTCTGGTGTTTTAACTGGCCACCAGACCACTGGTAAGGGAGAACGCTGATTCAGCCAATTGTGAATCAAGTGACTATGGCTACAGCTATTGCCATGGGCTATGATAACAATGTTGAAGTAATGGGTGTTTTCAGCAATCCGGCCATGGCAACTGGCAAAACTTTCAACTCAGATAGACCTTAGTTTTGTATTTGGATATACATGTATCTTGGATTTGTTGATGTCCTTGTGGCTACAATGGTCCATACCTAATCTAGCAAATAGACGTTTGTCAAAGTTGATTTTGTTGAAATTCTAACACACAAACTTGTACAATCAAAGCTAAAGACCCTGTGAAGTTGAAAATCAACACTTTGATCATACTTGTATTTTAAATAAAAGGTGTTACAGTTCAATGCTGTAAATGTATTAAAAGTAACAAACACTGTGTATTTGTGAACATAAATTGAATGTTTTGATCGTTTTTCGAGCATGAGTAAGATTTACTGTAGCAGCAAAGAATTTAAATTTGTCAATGAACCCAGAAGAAGTTGAAACATGTTCCACTTGCAGCCATGGAATTTCATCATTGAGAGGACAAGGCTATTTGTATTTTGCAAAGGGCACTTTCATTGGACAATCTTAAAGTCTGTGGGAAACTTTTGAAGGGGCACAGAGGCCGAGACAAGGGGCAAAGGAGGCCATGGCCTCCGTGGCCTTTGTGTTATTCCTGGCCTGGACTTGATCTTCAAAATGCCTCACAGAAGATTAGGCGAGTGTACTTTTAGTGAGTAAGAAAATGAACCATGCTACTAGTGGACCACAAACATACAGCAACAATCGTGTTTTTGTTTTCTCCAAAATTTATTCAAATCCGACATCATCACAACACAACAAACTCTTACACATATTGCATAAACTTCTATACAAAATATGACAATAAAACAAATATACAAACGACAATGTACAACCAACCACTCTGTTTCCAAGTGTTAAATTAAGAAAGGTATTTACATTGAAAATGTGTTGTGAAGTTCAAAATAGAAAGGCTGTCATAGGTTCTCCATCATTGACTCCATTTTCATTGCTTTGTTTTTATTTTATGTTGATCAAAATATAGTTTATAGAAAACTTTTTGCTGACAATCCTTAATTTCCATACTCCAGCAAAATAGTTTTTAGCCAAAGATTCCATATTTAAACAGCCTTATGAAATTGGGCAGAGAGTCTTTGAGGGTGGGTTGAGTTATCTTTTTAGGTGACTGGGCGTCCCAATCAGCAGCCCTCTGTTAAAACCAACAACCTCTTTAGTGTTGTTTACAAACTCCATTGAACTTAGTTAACACTAGCAGTGCCCTGTATAAAAAATGCCATGCGTTATAAACTGTAAATTAAAACTCGTTTTTAGAAATTGCAAATAAAAATTATTGAAATAATGATTGCAGTCAAGACGTACATCAATTCAAAGCTGACATCCAAAACATGATTTTGGTCACAACTTGAACTTTCACAAAGGTCATTTTAAGGTCACATGGTGTGTTGTGTAACAAATACAATGCGTTATAAATACGTCAAATTTACGCAGTAAGAAAATCTGGCAAATTTAATTGGCCAGGTACACTGCTTGGGTTAGGCAATGAATTTCCCAGCTAGCTGTGTAGCCCAAAGAATCCACGGTAGGCAAAATTGTACATGTGCACAAGCAAAATGTTTGTGCTGCCTAGTTTAAAAAGAAAAACTGTGGAAACTTCAGCTACTGTAAGTGCCAATCTTCCGCCAAAAGTACAGAGCGACACAAATGGGGATCGGTCTTCACCATATCCAGTCCTTCATTCACTCTTTGCATACAGCGAGACTACGGCGGGCGCCTGTTTCTCTAGTCCTAGTTTCTTCCCATTGACGACAAGTGCCACAGGCGTGTCGACTCTCATACTGGAGAATTTTATATTCTAAGAGGGCAGAAAATCAGGAAAAATTATGCAAATTTTAAAACCTTGTTCGCTTTTTAAAAAATTTTCCCATCTTAATCAAAGTTGGATTACAATTCACTTGAAATTTGACAATATTATGTTAAAATTAGCAATTAGTTAAAACATTAATTCAAATTCTGATATCTTTCAATTGTTGAAATGACTTGGTATGTGGATACTTCATTATAAAATTCAAAACACTTTTAAGAGAATTACTCACTGTCTTATCAAACTCAAAGTCGTTACTCTGAACGAAAGGCTCGGGGACGGCTACAGAGTCTCCTATGATGGTACCCTGACCCTGTGCAATGTTGTAGATATTGACAGCAAAACAGGTACCCTCTGCATCGACCATAGCAAATGTACTGCAGGGAAAAAACAGCAACAAAAATTGTACCAAAAGCAAGACTGATATTTTATCTTTGAGAGGCTGGGCCATTGTCATTTTACAAAGGGCACTTGTTTGGAAAAAATCTTGAAGTCTCTGAGAAACTTTGGAAAGGTGGCCAAGGCCAAGACCAGGGCAACCAAGGCCATGGCCTCTGTGTTCTCCATATTATTCCAGGCCTCTTGCTGGCAAAGTTGAAAAAAAAAAGTTACTTACAATGGTATTGGTTCGTCACTTCCAACACTGCACACAACTTTTCCAAGAACCACTCTCTGTGGATTTGGTCCTGGCTTTAGTCTGGAGAGAGGGGTGAGCTCCAGCTTCACAGGGTCCCCCATGGGTGGGGTGTAAGAGCCGCCACCGTAGGGGCCCAAGTCAGATTCTTTGATTGACGCTATTAACTGGTGAAGGCGCTTAGCTTTGAGTTTACCCTGTGAGTAAAGATTAAACAAAAACAAACTGTTGTTGTGGGTGGAAGTTCATGAGTAACACATATTGTATCCATCCATAGCTTGTAAACCTATGAAAAGCATGCACCACCCACCACTCTAGTGAGTGTAGTAAAGAAATGAATTTTACCTTTTGTTGAACTAACTGTGTTACTCTTTGGAGATAGGTGATGAGTTCGGATAATTTCTCCTTTGGTTCCGGCCACATTGGATCCAATGACTGGGCCATCTTGTAACCAGCCAACGCAGCCACATAATCTTCTTGGAATTTGAAAATCTAATAACAGGAAAATGATGGAGGGGGAAATGGTGAACTTTTCATCAGTAAAAGCAGGCTCAGAATGTTGCTCTTTACGGAGGCAAAGCCGCTTTCTGGGAGAGAGGAGAAAACTTCCATTACAAAACAAGAAACAGTACCAGAGAAACGATGTTTGTAGAGAACTTTTAAGTTAATGAAAAACAATTGTAACAAATAATTACTCACTGTTGCTCTGTTGAAATACAAATCTGGATTAGACTTTTGAACTGTGTCCTTCTCCTGTAAGAAAAAATAAATAAACTACTAATTAGACTTTGCAAAACTGTCCATCGTTCCTTGTGTTGAATTGTCACAAAAAAACAATCACAGCATTAGTAGGATCATTTTTCTAAAACTTGAATACAACTCTCATATTCTTTTAAAGGCACTGAACACGTTTGGTAATTACTCAAAATATATATTAGCATAAAAACTTACTTGGTAACCAGCAACGGAGAGCTGTTGATAGTATAAAACATTGTGAGAAACCACTCCCTCTGAAGTAACTTAGTTTTTGAGAAAGAGGTAACTTCTCACTAAAATAATAAGACTTCATGCATGAAGCCTTTTATTAGCATTGGAAAGCACACAAAATTGTGCAACAAGGGTGTTTTTTCTTTCTTTATTTTCTTGCAACTTCGATGACCGATTCAGCCCAAATTTTCACAGGTTTGTTATTTTATGCATATGTTGGGATACACCGAGTGACAATACTGGTCTTTGATAATTACCAAACATGTTCAGTGCCTTTAAGTCCTTCAGTTTTCATTTGATGACAACAGATTTTGTCTCCTTCTTACTTCCCCCACCTACCCCCATCCCTGTTGCTTACCGCTTGTGAGTAGGCACCAAGACACTGCTTGAGGATTCCTGATTTCTGGCCTCCGTTGAAGAACACTGTGAGGTATGCATTGCCAGCGATGACTGGGTGCAAATACAAAAGCCAAAAACTTTAATCAAACATCAAACTTGTATGCTCAACTAATTAAACAAATTGGGCCCACAATATTATGCCTGATTTATGGCAGAGGGTGTGTCTGTCCCCCCCCCCCAAATGTTCCCACAATTTAACACACTCTTTTCCTTTTGAACAAAAGTACCCCCCCCCCTAAAATCCTCTCAAGAGTTCCTGAGATTCCCAGAACACAATGAAGAGGGTACACTATGCAACATATTGAGCACCAAATGCAGAATATGTGTCTGCGAGGAACTGTATTAAATACATGCAAAGCCATGCACTTCAAGCTTTAAATTACTAGCTTTTTAAGAAATTGTAAATACAAATTCTAGAAAAAAAATTACTGCATTCAAGTCATAAGTTCAAAGCCAACTTCCCAGACTTTATTTGGGTCCCAACGCTCTCATTTTAAGCTCTCGTGATGATGTGTTGTAACCAGGACATATGCAATATAAATAGGGCCGATTTAATCAGGTCTGCTAATAATACAAAGTCAAAAAATTGGGTCGAGTACTCCTACAATAATTCTCTCTTTACGGTCAACTTTCTACTCACACCATGACGTGCCATCGCTGTAATCCAGCTGCACCGCCTCCTTGGCATGCTCGACGCTCTCTTGAATGAATTTTGCCCTCTCCTCTGTCGATTTGCCGAGTTGCCGCAGCACCATGGACAGGTTTCTGAGTGATATTTTGTTTCTTGACTGGAAAGTAAATATAATTACAAACAGACGAATCTCAACAGGAGAGTGAAGTATTTGATTGGAAGATTTGTACTTGCTAGCTAACCAATATGTGTTATACAGTGCATCATGCATAAACAGTAAGATAGATGTTATATTTTTGCAACTAACAAACTAACAAACCACCCTGAAAAGATGACTTAAAAGAAAAAATTACCCTGAACACAAAATCGATTCCCTTACATGGTTCAAGGCTCCATTGAAGCAGTTCCTTGCCGCATCAATGTCTTTATTCTTCCAGTAGCATTCCCCGAGTTGGTTCCACGCCTCCACCAGCTTAGGGTCTAGCTTGACCGCTTTAGACAGACACTCCAGAGCCTCTGAGCTGAAGTCTGGCATGACATTCAGAGCTCTACCACGCTGGAGCATATACTCTGCTCGATTCTTTATCTGGCCTATATGACAAGGACAATTAACTCATTAGGTTTTTCGACTGAAACTTTTAACCATTTCCAATAGAATCTTTCAGCATACCTATGAATTAGAATCTTGAATTTGCATACCATTAGCAAACACTGTGTCGTAAAAAGCCGTTTTGGAGTAAGAGCAAAAAACCGGTTTCATCAATCTGTTACTTTTAAAAGGTAAAAGAGTGTTTTGGTAGTTACAATGATCCTAACCCTCCTCCCTAATGGTCCTCCTTCCCAAGGGTCCCTCTGCCACCCATCCCTGATGCCTGACAATGGTCCCCGGGGACAATCAGGGCAGAGGTTAGAAACTTGCAACCAGCATGTTGGACACAAATTTTCTTGAACAGCAATGTGAGCAGCAAACTAGGCCTACAGCACACCCTACTTCAAAATCCTAGTCTTAACCCTGATGGAGATAATGACGTACTTTGTATCTCATCTAAGAGTACGATGACCTTCCTGAGCTCTTGACCCAGTTCCTCTGTCTTGTGAATGGCTCGTTCAATGTCATTCTTCTCAAAGAAGTGGTCTCTGAAGTCATAGAGATCCTGAACAGCTTTCTGAGGAAATCAAAGACTTAACTTTTAAGTTACAGAGCAATATATTCTGTTTGACCTTAACCAGTCAGGCACCATCCCCCTATCCAACAGGGTCTTGGCACAGGCAATGGCGAGCATAGATCACTGCTAAGCTCGCGTCCGAACTGGCTGCTACGGCTTCGTCTATGGCTTGATTACTGCATCATCATATGTACTTGAAGTTTAGTGCTTGGCAAAACCCTTAGCAACAGCTGTAGCTGTAGCCATAGCCACTAATTCGGACACAGCCTAAGTATTACCAGTAACAGTGAAACAGGAATTTTAGGATACAAAAGGAGTGGCAATGGCACCATCACACTTGCTTGACAACACACACTGGAATGCTTGACAACTGACAACACTGTTTAAATTGATACATAATTAATTATTAAAGTTTACAATAATCCCCCTTGCATCATGTTGCCATAATACATTGCCCTGGTGGTAGACCCAGTAGCTGTACTCCTTTAAAAAAATTGACATCTATGATCTACGGTAGCACACTCAAGACTCTAGTCTATCTTAAGTCTAAAGAAGGGGGTACAGCTCACGGCCCAGTTACTTGATCAAGCGAAAAGGTGCCCTCTGTTGTTGTTCCCTACTGCCCCCATTCCTCCTCCCCTACACCCTACTGCCCCTGGCCCACTTCCCCCTGACCCTTCCCCCTGACCCTTCCCCTGGCCTGCTGCAGTGCTGCCCCTCCCTTCCCCTGCCTTCCCCCTACCCCTGCCTTCCCCCTGCCTTCCCCCTACCCCTGCCTGCCCCCTACCCCTGCCTGCCCCCTACCCCTGCCTGCCCCCATACCCCTGCCTGCCCCCTACCCCTGCCTTCCCCCCTACCCCTGCCTGCCCCCTACCCCTGCCTTCCCCCTACCCCCAGAGCGCAGAGACAGTGAAGTTTCCAGTTCAGTTTTAAAAATTTTAATTACGTTTTATTAATATTATTAGTCACTGCACAATGACATTTCAAATTCCAAAAGAACTCGAAAATCTGATAATCAGATAATTCACATATAATAAATTATACAACCAAAAACATTTACAAAATATGTCACCTTTGCTCTGTTCAAAATATTTTCGTTTTCGTCTGCTGCCGCCATTGCTGCAAGGTGGTTAAATCATACACAACGAGTAGAATCAATAGATCAGCGGTAGGTCGTGAGCATCATGCGTCACAGACCAGTTTAACACATGGGATTTGTCAGCTAGCGAAATAAACTCCGCCCACCACCATCCGAACCCCATCCTTCCTATTCTATCAAAGTCCCTTATGTGCAAATTAGTAAAAAACAAACATGGCGCCGACAGAGAGACTTGAGAACGTGAATCCCACGATTCATACTCGGTTATTGGACCGAGAAACCACCCTAGAGGAGGAAGATGAGGATGTCGTGGACGAGATTGATGGAAGGGAGATTTTTGATATCCTTTGAATTGTAAATGATTAAAGCTTGGTTTGCAAAACGTGATTTTATTTGTTCGTTTTTCATCAACCAAACTTAAACTTAAACTTTTATTAAAGTTAATGTTGACTGTAGTGGAAATCACAAAATTTGAGATTTGATCTGATTGAGTTGTAAGTAGTCTAGTTGGATAGAGCTCTTTGAGACATTCATTTTGATACTTTACTTGTGGGGATTGGGGCCCAATTTCATAAAGCTGTTTAGCAGAAAATACTGCAAATACTGCTTGACAAATTTCTATGCTGAGCAAAAACTGAGGGGGGCACCAGTCACAACAATGCAAAGTTTGTGTAATTTTGGCTGGTAACCTGTTCCTGCTAAGCAATACTTTTCTGTGCTGAGCAAGTTCTTGTGCTTACAGGCTTTATAAAATTGGGCCCTGTTCATGAAAACCGGACTTAATGGAAGGTCAAACTCAAAGTTAAAAATATTTGACCTTGTTTACATTACAATTTTTTGTGACCTTGTACCAGCGCAACGTTTTCGTGGTTGCGCACAACAGCCAATTCCCCTTGCGTAATTGAACATTTCCCAAGGGCCGTGTTCGTGCATGTGTGTGTAACTGTACGTGAGGTGTGTTTACCCATGGAGGAAGAAATACAAGGAGTTTGAACGGCCCGCCAACCCCCCACAGCGTAATTAACGCCCAATTATCGATCCTAGCTGTTCAGTGGAAAAGGCATGGAGACCTCCCGGGCGCGAGCGCTGCGCGTTAGATTTACGCGCGCGATAATATCTCTTTGTGCACAGGGTCTGGGTACCGCTTCGGACTGCAGTGGAGAAATGACTCGTTCGTGATTTTTAGTAGAACATAATTCCGAACATTCAGTTTTCCCATGCGCAGTGTGTTTTCTTTGTTCAACATGGCTGCGCCCTATCGTTGAATGGTCGCGTTGTTTTGTTCCGATTTTTTTCCTACTTTCCGCGTTGAAATTGGACTTCCGGAAGGTAAGATGAGATGTCATTCAAGTATTTTTGTATGTGTTGTTTTCGTGAAAATATGGTATGATAATTTCGGTAATTTTGTTGCTTTCCGACCTCTACCTACGGTTCCAAATTTGATGGTTTTCGCACGAAGGTTCGCTCTGCTGAATCGTATGATTTGTTTTGGGGTACTACAAAGTACTTTTTTTTTCTCAGCAAAGAAAATCGAAGCCTTTTTGTACTATTTTGATATGAATGATCGTGCCACCCTTCCAAGTCTTTTAATCTTGGCTCCATACTGCGCAAGCGCACACAGAGAGGCGGCGTGTCGCGTGCGGTTAGGAAGTGCGTTACAACTGCGCGTTTATCTGTGGCGGTACCAGTCCTTGAACGTTTGATCTCCTGTTCGTTGTAACTCCTTGTATTTCTTCCTCCATGGTTTACCAACAAGCTGAGCGACACTCATGTGACACTGACACTGACAGCGTGTATTTTCCACACAGTAAGATAAATAACTATTTCTCAGTTTACTGGAAGGTAAATATTAATTGATACTCTTACATGAAATAAGTTATAATATAAATATAAATGTTATAAAAATAATAATTTACTTAATTAAAACTTAGTCATGATTCCATGAAGTTTCAGATTAGAAAAAACTAAACTATTTACTAGAGTCTTACAATGAATTTCCTTCCACCATGGTCTTACCAATGTTAGTGGTACAAAGACCCTTTAATACTATGATAAAAATAGTTGTATATTTCTATACTACTATTACTAATACTATTTAAGTGTAGTAACTTTTATTTTAAACTTTTTAATTTTAATGGGAATAATATGTACCTGAAGATTTGTTCCTGTTCAATCCTTAACTTTTATTTTCTACATCTAATCAGACATATTAACGACCCGGAGCATCCACTCAGCTTAGAAGATTTAAATGTCGTCACTCATTCACAAGTTGAGGTAATATAACAAAGTGAAAAGGTCTTCAATGTTTCCCAATGTTTTTTGTCATGGGATTTTCCCAATTAATTATTATAGTTGCGACAATCTTCCGTTGTGTAGAGTAATACTAATAGACCATGTCACTAGATTTACAAGAAGTTGGCTTTGAGTATTTCAGGCAATTCTTGGCAGGAAGATACTACACAAAACAGAACAGCTCAAGAAGTTTTGAGATGGGCACTATCTCTTCATATTAAAAGTTGAGCAAAGCCCTACACTACCATCTTCATAAAATGTTTAGATTGATTTTGGGTTGAACAAAGGATAATTGACTAGAGCAGGATTTGAACCTGCGACCTCTGGATTAATGTGCCAGCCCTCTACCAACTGAGCTATCCAGCCCTATCTATTTTGTCATCATCTTTGTTCAGGGGTGCCTGTCAGAATCCATTCAACCTGTAACTGCCGTATAGCCAGGGATCGAACCCAAGTTTACGATACAACCTTGTAGTTTATTACTTAGTTTTTATTTTACTCAGGTGAATAACAGAGAAAACAGTGTGAAGGTGTCATTTACTCCGACTATACCACACTGCAGCATGGCAACACTCATCGGCCTCTCCATTCGCGTGAAGCTTCTCAGATCTCTGCCGCCACGATTCAAGGTGAGATTGTTCGCACCGTAAAGCCGGGCTCGTACTTGCGTCACAATTGGGGCGTACCGATTATTGCGTCACCAAAATTCGCTTTGCAATAGCTTTCAATTGAAGTATAAACTGAGCTTAGCCGTGGTTAAAAAAAAGAGACAGAAAGCTTGAACAGACTTTTGACCTGCTCTAAAACATGCATAGGTAATGAGTTGGAATAAAGAAACCTTCTCAAAAATGTTCTTTCTTGGCAGGTTGATGTGAAGATTTATCCTGGGAGTCATGCCTCTGAGGATGCAGGTAAGAATATCCATAATGATAAACCATCTCATGTGCCTGAATTGAATTCTTCTTTTGTTTGTTCACAAAATGGATTTCAAAGGCCTTTGTTTTAGATGATTTCGCTCCCATATAATGACGTACTCTAATTAAAAATGCTGGCAGACTCTGTCGCTCAGCCATTTTTGCTTAGAAAACTCTGTATTTGGCCTGCAGGTTCGACGTCATTGGATTGCCAACTTTCTTTCATTTATCACACTCGGTATACTTTGCTGTATACAAATGCTAGAAAGAAGTACAGAACTGTCTGGTTTTGTAGTTACACAGGTGTGTCTTAGTTGTTTACTTAAAGTCTTGTATGTTTTTTTCTTTCTTTTAGTAAATAAACAACTGGCGGATAAGGAACGAGTGGCAGCTGCCCTTGAAAACAGCCATCTCCTAGAAGTCATCAATCAGTGTCTCGCTCTGAAAATATGAAACATAAAAGCCCTCATCTGAAGTCATTGTTTCAACTCCAAATAGACCAGGAGCTTCTCTCCCTTTCTTCAGTCCCCCCTCCCCCCTCCCCCCTCCACATTTTTTTCTTGTGTAAAAATTGCTAGAGATCTCCTTTCTAGTGGATATGCCAAGTTCATTTGTTTGGGGAGGAACCTACTCCTTGCCTATTATGCCCCCCCCCCCCTACTTTGTAATTAACCTCCTGTTATTACCATTTATGACAACATTTATGAGTTACAAAGCTGAATAACTTATTAACCTAATTTGACAGGTGTTGCTCTTTTGTTGACAATTGTCGTAGTTAATACAAAAATCACCAAATTTACAAGTGTACTTTTAGCAATGATCTTTTTTGCGAAAACGTTTCTTAATACCATTATTAACTTGAAACCAATTAATAGTTTTCAAACCTTACAAAATATGTTGGGGTTTTTCAAGTAGTTTGTGTTTATTTAGATTTTTTCCACTTGATTTGTAGCACTGCTTCTGTAACTTTGATTCACTCACTTTACACCAAAAGCTGTTAATGTTTTGTAAGATCCGCCTGAGATGACTCGAAAACTTGTGGTGTGGAAGTCAAAGGGAGGTTTTTCTGTGTAATTGCTGAGTGGTTAATGTTAAAAGTGTATCATACTTGTGCTGATTGTAAATATATTTTTAAAAAGAAATTGTGTACCTTGTGTTGTGTTGTCTATATCCAAAACACAGGTTCTCATAGAACCCCCCCCCCCCTTCCCCCCAGTCAATGTAACAAAACAAGGCTGTAAATGAAATTAGTTTTCGAGAAAGACTTTGCTTGGGTCAAAACGTGTCAGGCCATAAACTAGATAATATTTTTTCTCGGTTAGTCCTGCTTTATAAAGAAAGCATAGCTACCCTCATTGGAAATTTTACAAGTTCATTTTTCAGGTCATAACAATGAGCGGAGGGCGCTCTACTACATTAGTAGACTGGTCATAACAATGAGGGCGCTATACTACATTAACGGTCTCTGATCATATCAATGAGGGCGCTATACTACATTAACGGTCTCTGGTCATATCAATGAGGGCGCTATACTACATTAACGGTCTCTGGTCATATCAATGAGGGCGCTATACTACATTAACGGTCTCTGGTCATCAATGAGGGCGCTATACTACATTAGCGGTCTCTGTTCATAACAATGAGGGCGCCATACTACAAATTAGCGGTCTCGTCGTCTCGTCTCAACAATGAGGGAGCTATACTACATTAGGGGCGCACCACACCAAATAAGCCAGAATTAATGCGCCAAGCTACTTACTTATCATAATTTGTAAACCCACAACTTATTTTGAATTACAACGTTTTGGGGGTCATGCAATTAATAGATTGTGTAAATATAATAATCTATCACAACCTGGGGGTTCTGTGCTTCAACCTTTGAGGAGACTTGATAAATTTAGGCGTTAAAGTTGGCCCTATTTGAACGGGAAAGTGGAGAAGTGCTTCACGAAAACTGGCAGCAAGTCGGTTTTGGAAAAAAACAAATTTTCGCGTTTTTTTCTTCTGGGGTAGTTAGCAAAAATTCCAAACGGCTGACCTGGCAAAAATTGAAAAGAATTCTAAAGTTCAGTCGTCCGAAAATATGTTTGATTGGTTTTCAAGAGGCTGAGAGACTTACACGATTTTTTTAGTATTTTTGAATATTTATCATTTAGCATTGGTTCCTATGGGAGTTTATTTAGTGTGGTGCGCCCTTAGCGGGACATGTAACCTTCCACTGGTACTATGCAGATAGTACAGTGCTATTTATACACACATTTCAGGGACCAGTCATCAATGGGAAGTTGGTGAAACTTAAGGTTGTTAATAAAAGACTTCAGTGTTTTTCGGTAGGATATTTGTGTGTTCAGTTCGAGTATTCTCATTGGATTGAGGTAAAGATTAGCGAGTTTATTCTATTTTCTGCTCATGCCATTTTGTGATACGGAAGACTAAAGCCTGAATCGTTTTTAAGTGTGTGTTTTAATGGGGGGTTTTCCACACCCTCTCTCCATGCGTTTGTTCTGTTGTTGACATTGTGTCACTTCCGGGTTAATCGATTGAAAATACAAAATAAATAGTTTGTACATACTATACTGAAATTCTATGCTTAACAATTTCAGCTCATACAATTTAATTTAAGATCAATCATCCTTATAGGATTTTAATTTTAATTAAACAAAGTTGTTCCATAGCCCAGGCATCTTGAAGATCTCAATTTTAAAAATGAAACATAAACATGCCAGGTTTTCCATAATTAATAACATTTAAATAATAAATATTGTTAAAATAATCATTAATTAATATTAGTTTTAGTTACTTAAACATTACTTCAATTTGCCTCAATTTTTACATCTGACGATCTACACATGTTGTTATTTTTAAAAAGGGCGTTGTTTATTAAGCTGATTTAGAATTCACAATGGAGTGAATTTACTACTGTACTATTTTTTTAGACCCATTTATTAACTTTAAAGGACTAGAGTACTAACTAGTAGTACTAGTAGTACGATAGTTGCGATAATCGTAACCCACCATCCTCCCGACAGTGGCCTACATGTAAAACATACTCACATTTGAGTTTCTCAGATGCTTTGAGGTCATGATGATGATTGATGAAGGAAAAAAATTGGATGGGGAAAATTGTCTTTGTTTCCAAGCGTTTCAAACATTGTAATTATTTATAGGGACACTGCCAACATTAGAGCTAAAGCTCAGTTGGTAGAGAGTGCACCGGCAAATTAATCCAGAATCCGCAGGTTCAAGTCCCGCTCTTGTAAATTTTTCTTTGTTCAACCCAAAATTTACAATAAAAATGTTTAACTACTTACTTTTATAAATTTTCTTTCAATTTGTGTATCTTTTTTATCATTCAGTGACTCACAGTATCAAGGGATTGAGCCACTGGTGCTCTGATGGTTTTTCCACCCACTGATTTAATAACGAAATCATCAAGATGACAAGTAGTGTGACGGTCATCGACACCTCAAGGGGTGATCCCTCCATCATCCGTCTCGCTGTCGAGATGGAGGGAAAGGGAGGCAAGCTTTACTGCTTAGATCAGGTAATTCTGTCTGAACAACTATGTGTCTTGTCCCTCACCGCCATAATCAGCCAAATTTATCACTCGGCTTTGCTTGAATTTGAAGATTTGATTCAGCAACTCAAACTTCTTGGCAAGAGGTCAGGCATACATGTATCTAGCTTATCAGAACAAGGAGTGTTTTGATGGATATGAGATGGTTTGTGGTTAGAACACAGAGAGTTTGGATTTAATAATCAGAATTTCTCACTTTCCACCAAAGGTGTTTTTACCACACATGCTCTTTGTGATTCCAATATCTTAAAAGTATCCAGGGTTCAAAATTAACACTGGACTGGAGGCCCATGCCCATTTTATCGTCTGGCCAGTAAACTCACAACCAGAAAAATCTGGAGTCTTACAACTCAATCATAGTTCCTCAATGTGTTCAAATGTTGACTTTAAGTCTGGTTATATCTTTCAATTTTGTTGTTGAGTATCAAAGCATAACTACCAATACTACAATGAGATAAGTCTTCCCTAATAGTGTTTGTTCATCATGCTCATATAAAAACACTTTATCTCTGTTAAACTGTGTACAGTCTCTTCTCATTTTGATTCTGGTCTTATAAAATAAATTCTGACCCAGTAAAAATATTGAGCTACTAACCCTGCGGTCTTGTGGATTTTCTGCTAATAATTGAATTGAAACGAATTCGTACTTCTTTGCTCTACAGAATAAACCCCTTCTGAAGATCATTGAGGAAGTCTGCCACACATACAACGTCACCAACCCTGGGGAGTACGCCCTGCAGCACACCGATGACAAACTCACCTACATCACCGAGGAGAACCGCAGCGAACTTGCAAACGGGATGGTCCTCAAACTATCCGACTCTGCTGTGAGTCTTTTTCCTTTTGACAAGTGACCTCGTGTATCCTTTCATCTCGGCAGTTTTTTGCAAACCTTTGATAATTTATCTAAAGATACATATTTCACAATCTTTCTCTCTTGAATCAAGATGAGGTACAGCATTGGAAATGTTTAATCTGTGGACTCTCTCATTAAATTAACTAAAGGTAGAACGTTTTAAAAGTAAGCACAGCTATAATTGATTCAAATTAAGGGTGGTGGCTGAGTCTTAGAATATTGGTTGAAATATTGGTTGGCAAGTCAATTGTGGTTTTGTTTTTATTCAACGTCACCATAACTTGCTTCTCTTCATCCAGGTGTTGCTTTAGTGGGATTTGTCAGAGTGGAGATCGTTTTAAGCACCTAACAGGCTGCTCTAAGTGCCTATGGTGTGAAGAAAGTATCAGTTCCTTTAAAAAAAAGATTTTTTTTTTTACATGTAATTAAACTTGATGACATCAGTTATATTCAAACAAGATTTATCTTCTTCTTCCTTTTTTTGGTAATTAAAATAGGGTAAAATGGCTCAAGATGTCTTCGGTAATCTTCAGTCGGAGAATCCGGATGAGACGTTTCAGGCGATGGAGAAACTTGCCAAGGCCTCGGCAGACTTGACCTTTGCCCAGGAGTTCTGCAAGCGGGGCGGCGGTAACCTACTGGTACAAATGGTGGAAGAGGGAACAGAGTAAGTATGGAGGCATCGCCCTCAGATACTCATGGTGTCATAAATGTGACCAGGTTTTGTGGTGAAATTGTTTACGGGTATGTTTTTAACCAATATACACCTGACTGGTACAGTACGTGAACCTGCTGAAGCCTGTGCAGTGCTTATTGCTGTTTTAGAATAGATAGTTCCCAGTAGACGCCATCTTTACGGGCAAATTGCATTTTGGCTTGCAGGCGCGTCAAGCGCTCTAATTATTAACGCAGCAGCATCGTTCACTAACCAATCATGCAATGAGTTTGGTGAAATGTGCGCGTGTTGCACGCCGTTCTCACGCGTAACGCATGACTGTGTGTTCCAAACTGCCCGTAAAGATGGCCGATTTACGTCATACTGCAACCTATCTATAAGTATTCATTATTTACTGCCATGCAAATAATTGTAACCGAGCAAACTTTGTACCATTAAAAAGAGAGGATTATTCTCTTTAGTATGATCATATATTTTGCCATGTTCTCTATCTGATAGGCCTTCCACTAGTAGTGAGAGTATAAAGAAAGACACTAACTTACTGTTCCTCTACTGATTTTCCTATAGTTGGGCAGTTACAGCGGTTGTCTGTTTAACAAGAAATTCCATTATTCCATACTTATGCTGATAAGGATTAATAATCTATTTTGAAACTCGTGGTTGGAAGGTTACTCTCCTGAAAGTTTGTCTGTGTTTTTTAACCGATATTTTTGGTTACTGCTTATTTTGTTACTTTTAGCTCGGAAATCAAAAAGTTATTGAGACAAATGTCTGAGAAATGTACTGTGATTAGCTCACGTTATCTGTTGTTTTGGCTCCAGGCAGGGAGATGCGATGGCTTACACTCTCTCCAGTTTCCTAGAACTGATGGAGCATTCCATTATCCCGTGGGAGAACATTACAATCAAGTTTATCAAGCGGGTATGTTACTTATAATTGTTATCATTTTGTATATAATGTGTATTTGGCATGAGACACACATTCCTTTAGTTTCCTATTAATTCAGACAGTTGCAAAGATTCTGGGTGTGACCTGAGACGGACATTTGTGGCGTGTCATGGCCGAGCATTCTAGTGCACCAGACTGAATATAGGGCTGAATATCTCAGTAATAATAATAATACTCAGTTCTTATATAGCGCTTTATCACAACCGATGGGCGTCTCAAAGCTGCTCAGTACTTTTTTGTTGCAAGGAATGTGAGCAAAGTTTTTGAAGTATGAGACCTATTCCTTTACATAGCACCATGTATTGGTTTACAAGGTGCTGTGGCGCAATATGCAGCCAATCAAACCAGGAACACCGGGGCGAACCCCTTCTCTTTACGATAAGTGCACTGGGTTCTTTTACGTGCATTACACAACACACGGTACCTACGGCTTTACGTCCCATCCGAAGGATGAAGCAATAATGGTTAAGTGTCTTGCCTAAGGACACAAGTGTCACGACCGGGATTTGAACCCACACTCTGCTGATTAGAAACACCAGAGCTTGAGTCCGGTGTTCTTATCTGCTCGGCCACGACACGCCATAAGGTTATGTTTCTTTTTTTTCTCACTTTTCTTCTCAACTTGTACCTTATGGCTGTGACGCCACACTACACCACATCCAAGTGTTGACCCCTTTGCAGCTGCGGAATGCACCTCCTCAAAATGTGGGGACAAATTCTTTGTGTACATTTTGACACCCCCAAAATGGGGAACGGGATAGGCACGGGGTTAGGGTTAGGGCTGCGCATTGTGCAAGGGGTCAGTCAATATACTAATAAGTGCTGCAGAGGGATTATTATACTGAAAACTGAATGAAGACAGAAGGCAGAGCACTCGTACGGCATTCAGGCCCGCCAGTTTATTTATATGTATTTTTTGTCCTCTCTCAGATTGCATCCTATGTTAACCGTACCCACTCAGCCGTCCTCCAACCGAGCGATACTACAATAACTCTCAAAGCTCTGGCAATCTTAGAGAGTCTCATTCTGAGCAGGTAAAGCCCACTGGAACTAGATTTCATTCTTGGGGGAAGTTCTCACTAACATCAAAGTAAAACCTGGCTCATAATTCACGCGAAAGTGAATTAGAAGTGAATTTCCATGAGGCGAACAAATCAGTCTGAGCGGTTTTTTTCCAAGTTTGTGATGCAAGAAAATTCGCTTCGTTTTCGCAATTGACAAGAAGTGTGAGCCGGGCTTAACACATTGTCAAAATTAGAGTGGTGTCCATTGCATCTGGGCCCAATTTCATGGCTCTGCTTACTGCCGAATTCTGCGCTTACGATCACCATTCTCCGCTTACCGAGCAAGCGCCGAATTTCTGCGCTAGCTGTAAGCTAAGAATGCCTAGTAACGTGGATTACGCACGGTTCAAGCAAAAATTCCCTGCTAACCTGTGAAACACGCATGACGTAAGCGCGGAATTCCCTGATTCCGTAAGTGCTGATTCTTTGCTTACGGTAAGCAGAGCCATGAAACTGGGCCCTGTTGAATTCTTTCTATGCTAACAATTAGTTGAAAGATCAAATTTTTCTTCTATTATTTGTTGGCCTTGAATTTCAGAGGAAGGGGCACAAAAGGTCAAAACCCTTGTTCATCTACTGCATTGAAATGTTCCCATTGACTTTCGTACCCTTTGCCTTGTTTACAAAATGGAAATGGCCTTTCCCCCAGGATTGAAATTCTGGGTCCATAGTACGTCATCCCGTCCAAAAAACATTTTCCCAATTTCATGGCTCTGCTTACCGTAAGCAAAGAATCGGCGCTTGCGGAAGCAGGGAATTCCATGCTTACGTCAAGCGTATTTTATCGGTTAGCAAGGAATTTCTGCTTGTGCGCTTGCGTAGTCCACGTTACTAGGCATTCTACGCTTACACAGCCAGCGCAGAAATTCTGCTCTTGCTCGGTAAGCGGAGAATGGTGATCGCAAGCGCAGAATTCAGCGGTAAGCAGAGCCATGAAATTGGGCCATGCTTAAACACACTGCAAATTTCTCTAGCTTAAACCTTCATGGTTAACCTTCATGTAACATAACCGTGTCATTAACCCAAACACACCAAAAGTTATAACATGTTTTGAGGGACTCTGTACTTTTCGGAGGATTAGAAAGCTTTTTGCATTGAGAACGCAACCCTAAAATGACTAGCCGTTCATGAAAACTCATTAATAAATTACTGATGATACATAAAATAAACTTCAAGTACTAACCATGTTTCGATAACAGTTATGATTTAACTCTCTCCTTTGTCCAATTTTTGTAACCTTTTTATTTTGTACATAGAGGGCAGTCGGATTCCATTAGGACGTAAGTGCATCTGGTTTGAAGACAAGTTCGTTCTTTTATTGCTTCTGCGATTTGCACACATTTTTACCCCATTGTTTTCGCACAAGTGTAAAAGTATATATCCTTTTTGTTGTAGGTTGACAATTTTTTTTTTTTCTTTCTCTACTTTTCTACAAGAACGATTAAATTATTTCAGTGGAATCTTTCATTTTTACATGCAAAAGATGAGCAGACAGATTTATGAATTTTTTAAGCTCAAAGTTTCTTCTGTTTAATGCTGATCCCGATTCCAGTCGACTTTAAAAATTGAACAGATAAAACAAAAATATAAAAGGTGTTCACTCAAAATATTGATTGCAATTAACATTATATTTAGAGAGAACAAAACACTAATTGAGGGAATGATATAGTATTTTGAGGAATAAAGCAATATTTTAAGGGAATGCAATATATATTGTTTGTTTGTCTGTTTTGTTCTTTTTACCTGTCCCTTTAGGGGCTCTGTATATTTTTGTATTTTTTGGTATAAATTATTATATTTCTTTTGATCTATATTTTGGTGGTGACAGACGCTTGCTGATTACCTTGGAAGATGCATCGCCCGATTTTGTTGCCAAAGCCAAATCGATGGTAAAAAAAAAATGATTGAAATATAATGATAGCTATTTTCTGTTAGCTGAAGAAGCTATGAACTTTCACCTGAGACACTGAGCGAAAGAACCTTCATAGATTGATAAATACTTAGTGAAAACTTGGTTAAAAGATACAAATTTAGTTATTGAACCTAGTACAGCAGACATGTACCAACAACATGCACTTTACAAGTATTTTGTGCAGTTCTGGTGAACCAAACTAGTGTCTGTTTTTTCAGATTAAAATATTATCATCAAAATTTTTATGTTTGGGTCTTCTGGCAAAAAAGAAATGGTGATGCATCTTCCAGACTTTTATCATGGTGATGTGGTGCTGCAATTTTGGTTTGTCTTCTCATTTTTGTCTTTGAGTTAATTCCTTTTTTCTGCTCTTGATTCATTTTAATTTGACTAAAACCAGGCCGTCTCCAAATGATTGGCTTCAGCAGAGGCCATACCCGAAACGCAAAACAAATTATATTTGTCTATGTTGTCGTTGCTGCTAACGGCCAAAGCTTGTAGCTGAGGCCACTTGATTTGTGCTGAATTGAAAACTAGTACTGTCATTGCCAATGTGCACACTGGGCACCAGACAGAGATAGCCTCACCATGATAAACGTCTATATCCTCTCCATCCACAGAGTTGCGTCAGTCCTTTCTCTGTTTTTTGTGTAAATTTTAAAGAGTTCTGCACAACACTATCCCAAATTAATTTCACTTAATTATAAAAAGAGCCACTGCACACTATACAGCTTCTAGAAAAAGATTGAAACAAGCAAGGAAAGTAGTTTCACAGTTCTTGATTTGGTTTTGGTGAAGGGCTACCGATCTTCCTTGAAATGTGGTGCTTGGTGTAAACTTCTTCTTGTCATGTCCACACAAACTAGATGTTGTGTTTCAGCTAGAACTGAACACAGTCTTTGGCACGTTTGTTGAATTCAGCAAGGTCTCATCCAGGTCTCATCATATTTCTGGTCCAGTAAGGAACATCTGAGTAGGTGAACCATGGTTCAGTCCCACACGCAGGTCACATCCTACTCGCTCAGGTAGCCTCAGACTAAAAGAAAACATGTAATTTTATGGGCAACCTGGGCAGCCATTTGTAGTGAATGTTTTGCAAGTAATTTCTAATAATAATCCAGTACCGTATGGGATCATATATTGGAAATAAACTTTGTTCTTTGAACTTTACTTTTGAAAAAAATAAGGGGTAGGCCTTGGTAATCCTGGTCTCAAAGAAAAGATTGAATATTTGTTTTGGTTCTTTTTAATACAGAATCTCTTTTTAAAACTATTTTTGTCTGCTACGCCAAAATGGGTATGGGGTGGGCTGAGAGGAGGGGAAATTCACTAGACCGCACGGCTTGTAGCTGGACATTTTTCCTGGACCAGAATTTATTTTAACCTTACCAGAATCTAATGAGAAAGAACTTTCTACACAGTTTATTTCTCTTTTTTTATTTGAACAAGCAATAAGAGATGATTTATCTTTATTTGCTAATGGTATTAAGTATGCTTTGATCAGGCATGATATTCTTCATACTTTAGTCTGATTTCCGATTTTTTGGCCCTTGGAAAAATCTGGAAAATGGTGATGAAATGGCCTGAAAAATATAATAAACCATACACCATATGAAGTATAGATCAGCCCTTGTGCTCAAACATTATTTTCCTACTTTTTTCCAAGCACCAAAAACAAGCACAAAGGTCAAGATTTGTACCTCATTTTCTTATTTTGAGTCAATTGAAAAACACAAGAACGCCGGACTTTTCCCGGTGGGTGAGTTTACTGGCCTGAGGCTAGAATCACTGGCCTCAAGGCCTGCGGTCCAGTGTCAATTCTTAGCACTGATCATTTTGCTTTGTGGGGTATAAAACCACCTCAGGTACTGAGGTAAAAGGGTCCAGCGTATAAAAAAAGTCTAAAGTAGAATTTGTTTGTATTTCAATAATCACTGGTAGATTTTATGTTTTTTGCCCTTCCTGTTCAGCTCTGAGTTGTACACCAACATTGCCAATGAAATCACCTTCCCCAATCTTGTGCCGCATCTAGAGAGGTGAGTTGTCCATTTATTTTCACACAGCACAAAACGACAAGAAATTCTGTGAAGATTACAAACATTGAGAACTTATTATAACCAGGTTCTCATAAAATGATATATTTCTTTTAGATTTTAGTTCTACTTATCTTACTATGAGTTATTTGTTGTTTTACTGCACAGGTATTGAGCACTCATTGAGCGTGCGTTACACAAAATAAATGTTAATTGAGTTTAATTGAATTCAACTAGTTAGTTTACTTTGCTTTATATTATTGCATCAGTGAAAGAACAAAGCCATATTAAACCTTCATTGTTTTAATGCAAGAATGACATCATCATTAATGAGAACAATGTATGACGTAAGAAGTCATGTTTGCTGCCCTCAGGGACCTGCACAACAGAACCCCTCTATACTCCTCTGCAATCACTTCTTCCTCGTCCTCGTCCCCTAACCCCAACCCCTACCAAGCCTTCCCATCATCCTCTGGGTATGAGTCCAAATACCCCCACCCACTCGGCAAGGGTGGCTCTTCTTCTTGCTCAGCCAGAACCCCTTCAGTTGTGTAAGTCATGCCCATTTTGCACGCATCCCTGACCCCTATTGCTCAACAACTAAAGCATCCCCTGCATGTGCACCAGACTGTTGCAATTCTCTCCATCAGGAACAAAACCACAATGTGTGGCCATATCTGATTTTGCGGCTACAGTAACGGCTACGACTGTTAATAAGGGTGTTGCTAAGGATGCCCTATACTTCAACGCATGATGACCCAGAAATCTAGCCATAGATGAAGATGTACATGTAACTGCCAATTTTGACAAGTCCTTAGTTTCAAAATCACCCTCAAGGTTCAAGGTAGAAAGTTAAAGGTTCAAGATTTATTTATTTCCAGAGTATCAAAAACAATCAAAGACAAGAGCTGGTGCAAAATAATACCACAATCTATAAGTTGTATCCTTTGATACTATGCACCCTTTGCACTGACGCTACGTGCAGCTACTGTCCTGCGCATGGTCTGTTAGTTCAGGAGTCAAATTCGTGAAACTATGGCTTTGCGACCAATCGCGCACCCGTCACCTAAATTGTGCTCTTTACAGTAACCGTGAGAAACTCGCTCCCAAAGTGGTGCAGCCAAGACTTTTTTGTAGTGAAGACGCAAAGTTAATTCTTAAGTAAGTTAGTTCTTATTGCAGTATTTTTAAGATACTGTAGCTCAGAACTTATTAGGAGGCAAAGCTTGTAAGCATGGGCCCCCGGACATGCATGCTCATTGAGCCCAGATAGTTACATGTATCTGATTGCATGGTTTGGGCTTTTATCACAAGGATTGAATTTAAGTTTGTTCAATAATCAATGATGGTGGCACTTTTCCCCATATCCCTCTCCCTCCAGTTTGCCAAATCCCCCCCCCCCCTTCCACAGGTTGCCTAACATCCCCCTACAAGTTTACCAGCATGTCCCCTCTCTCCCCTGTCACATCCGTGTTCATCATTGGAAGTACATGTAGAGTGAAGTTTGGTTTGTGCACACAGTTGACCATGACTTCATTATCTTCATTTATCATGTTTATAACAAACTTTGCTGGAAAAAAAACATGATCCACATTGCACTTGAAGATTAACTTAATCAGTCCTGTATCACATCAGACATTCAATCCCCCCCCAAAAAAAAGAATATATATATATATATATATAAAATGGATCTTTGCCACCCCCCCCCCCCCCCCTTGCCTGTAGAGTACAGTGACGCTGTGATTGGTATTTGAACTTTACCAGCATCAGACCTTGATTGTCATCTTTGCTAAAGGGCACTTCAATTAGAAGATATTTCAATCAGTACAGGGCTATTGGAAAGGGCACAAAGGCCACGCAAAATCCAGGGCAACACAGCATGACATGAGGGCCCAATGTCATAGTGCTGCTTACCGCAGAATTCTGCGCTTACAACGCTCTGTAAAGCACATGAATCTATGGGCCGTAAGCTCAGAATTCCGCGATAAGCAGAGCCATGAAATTAAGTCCAGTTTGCCCTAGTTGAACTTCATTGCCTGCTGCATGGTGAACTGCCTCAGAGATACCTAGGGAAATCTACATTGACTTGTGTGACATTTGAGATATTCATTGACCTTTTTCTTTATGGGAAGTTTGTCTATTGGCGAATTGAAGCGTCGTTGTTTTCATTTTAGCGAATGAAAAGAAACACCCTAATTATGGTTTTTGGGTTTGATTGAAATTTGTTTGTGTTTTTTGTTTGTCAGCAACAAGCATCCGGTTATTCAGCAATATTGTCTGGCCCTGATGAACGCCCTCTGCCTGAGAGCACCTGAGGAGCGTAAAAAGGTAAAAAGTTGCAAAGTGAAATGCTTCAAAAGGTTGTTACCAGGGCCCAATTTCATGGCTCCGCTTACCATAAGCAAAGAATCGGCGCTTACGGGAAGCAGGGAATTCCGCGCTTACGTCAAGCGTATTTCACGGGCTAGCAGGGAATTTTTGCTTGTGCGTGTGCGTAGTCCACGTTACTAGGCATTCTACGCTTACACAGCTAGGGCAGAATTTTGGCGCTTGCTCGGTAAGCAGGGAATGGTGATCGCAAGCGCAGAATTCAGCGGTAAGCAGAGCCATGAAATTGGGCCCAGTTGAAACTATTCAACTGTAGGGGTTGTGGACTGAACTAACTGTACACGTGTGTATTGTGTAGATAATAATACAAGGCATTTGAATGGCACTCTACAAAGAACAAAGTGCCTCTACAAAGTGCCTCACAATCAATAACAGAACTAAATAATGCCGCGTCACGTGACCCCCGATGACGTCATTGATCTGAAACTTCACACACATGATGGCTGCCTGACGATCAACATATGTGTAAATTTTGAAGTGATTACACAAAACTTTACCACACACATCCTCAAAAAGTCCATTTTGAACAGTTTTCAACCTGCCGCTAGAGGGCGCTCTTGTGTATCGTGACGTCATCGGTATTTTCTTTTTAACTGCACATCTTTGCCGGACACTAACATTGTTGAAAACAACTTCATAACTTTTGCCACTTTTGAATTACGAAGGCACTTCCGGTTTCGACCGGAAGTAGAGGTCACGTGAGGTCACGTGAGGTCACGCACACTGAATAAAATGAAGCCCTAATTAATCCCTACCCAATCCCATAAACAGAAACCTACGGTCTCTTGTGGCTGATTTGATACGCATTTTCAAATATTTAAAATATAAATCTTTAAGATGACGTCACGTGACAGGTGATGATGTCATCATGACGAATTTCTTTTAGGACCTTCCTTGCATCACTGCCTTTCATCACTGAAAGTTTCATTGCAATTGCTTATTGGGAACTAGGCAAAACGGCGCTTAGAACGCGACGTGCGTTATTTGTTTGACATCCGGGTGTCTGAAACGGACGAATAAAAAAAAAAAAAGGAAAAACTTTAACGAAAACAAGAGCTGTTCCGCTGCGCTACACTGCGAAACAGCTCAAAAAGAAAAGAAGAAAATGCGTTAAAACAAGCAGAACATTTAAGCTGGGAAATAGGTGAGTTTTGAGTTGTTGCTTTGAGGTCGCAGTAGACGCCGCTTCCATGATAGCACTCGGCAGCTTGTTCCACAATTTAGGGGCAACAACAAAGAATGAGCTGTCCCCAGCCTCCCTTTTGGAGTGCGGAACAGTCAGCCGGTTGGCATCAGAAGAGGAGCGAAGCTCCCTGAGACCTCCAGGTCCAACTTGTTCAAGATTATTAACAAAGTGATTTTGTCTTTGCAGAAACTTGAAGATTCGTTATCTTCTAAGGAAATCAGGACAGTCATCATGGAGGTAAATAAGTTACTTTATGTTTTTTATAGTTTAAACCAAGTATCAAGTTCTGCTTAAAGTCAGGTCATAGGTTAGTTTTTGTCACTGTGATGCTGATTTGTAGGCCAAATAATAAAAAAGGATACTACAAAAGTCACCTGTGAAAGTTTCAATTGAATACAGTCCCCTAATTGATAAAAAAAATCCATCCACTTTTAGCAAGGTGACAGTGGGTACCAACCGCATCTTGAATCTCAAAATTTGAATCTCCAAAACTTGTCTCAACATTCTGTTATTGATTTCTAACCAATGGGGGAATTTTAGCGGAAATAATTTCCCAGGATGCTTGCTACCATTACCATCTTTATAACAAGAAAGCTTTCGGATAGAAATTACACAATTCGTTTGTCATTCATTGTCATGTGTTATTTGTTTACTTGTCTTTCCTTTTTCACCAATATTCTTTGTGGGTTTTTTTTCTTTTTCTTAGAAAGTTGTCCGATCTCAGAATATAGGAACGGAGATGCAGCACCAGCTGTACGTCTTCCAGCAGTTGACCTTTAACCTTCTGGAGAAGAAGATGAACACCAAGATTGACCCTAACAATGAGGTAAATTTATCACACAGCAGACGCGGGCAACAAATAAAGTAATTAAAGAGGAGCTTCAAGGTCAAGTTCAGCTTTGTGATGCACTTATTTTCCAATAGATAGAAATATAACATCCTATTTCTTCAGGGAGCTTCATCTTCAGACCAAGAAAACATTTATATCAAATTTGTAGAATAGTTAGTTTTTGTGCGTTCCCACCCGTTAAAAGTTGATGTGGCTCTGGAATTTTTTTTAAAAGCGTTTTCATTCAGAACATGAGACTTTCCCTTTATGCAAATCTTGTTTTGTTTTTTTCTTCACCAGAAACACAGAGAGAACATCATTGATCTTAGAATGATTGCCTTCGGTTCCCACGGCGACATCAGGAAGCCAACCATGTCGGCAACAAACGACTACAAGAAACTGGGCTTCACGGTGAGTCCTTGAAATTAATTTCATTATTACATCCATGACATAAAGAGAGAGACTGGAAAAAGTTTCTGCACTAGCTTTGTTGGCAAATAATGCATAGTTATATTCAGCAAAACTTCCTTGCTTACCGGAACCACCCTTATTTCAATATTCATGGATTCTCTACTTTTGTAGAAGTTGCTTTTGCCAAGGGTAAGCAGTGCATTGATATAGAGGCTTACTACCAATAAGCATTAGGACCTTAACTGAAGGTTTCCCCCCCCCTTATTGTTCACAGGCATATTACTTGGGTGGTTTTCGAACCCACGACCTTTGTCATTCTAGAGCAGATGTCTTACCACTAGACCACTGAGCTTGCCCGGTAGCTAGAGGCAAGACAAATCCCATATTTCAACATCTATTAAAGGGTTAATAATATTGTAGGGTATTTTGAGGGGCTTCTTGGCATAGAAAATAAAAATACTATCTTTGTTTTCTCTTGCAGAACACCTCGAATCCCACCATGGACTTCATGATTGTACCACCTGGCATTCTTGCCTTGGATTGTATGTACTTCTTTGCCACGACACACAACGACAACTACACTAAGGTAGAGTTGGAACACCACAGGCATTTATGTTATCACCTTTGTGCTGCCATTATATCAAGTCACAGCACGATGAAAAAGCACTTCCCTTATTGAAGTATCAAGGAACCAGTGTCACAAATATCTACATTGCATTGTAACTTTGGTTGTTAAATTGTTATGGTGAAAGGAGGGCACAACATTGGTATAGATTGAAAAAAGTTTTATAGATATTAAATTTGCATCGCGATAAAGAATATTATTTGGCTTTACCCATAACACCGATGTTGGTAAAGCAGTGTACTTTCCCAAATCCTTGAAAATATAGTTGTTCACAGATTTACACATAAGCTTGCATGGTGGAAAGATTATCATGGTGGAACACTTCCCTTGAAATAATTTTTTCTGAAATGGTATTGTTTTTGGAAAATTAGTTTGGAATTTCAGGAGTCCGAGTTCAGATGTTCAAAAACAGTGGTCGTGTTTTTCATCATTTTCTTGTGACTCTGATAGCCATTTGGTCACAAACAGTGCAGATACTGGTCTTCAAAAAGTTGCATATGTTGTCCGCGAGCTTTCAGCAATTATTGTGTGTGTTGACAATTATTATTCTTCTCTTTTTTGTGTGGTTCTATTGTGAACCACGTACAGGTTGTACTCGAGAATTCTTGCCGAGCAGACGAGCACGAGTGTCCGTTTGCCAGAACCAGCATCGCACTCACCAAAATGCTGTGTGAGATTTTGAAAGTTGGCGAAGCTCGTAAGTTTTTAAAAATGTTATTCTGATGGCTGTTCAATCCAATCTCTGGTGATTTTAAAAGCACAAGCTAGGGTGTTAGATTGATACCTTTTTAAAGTTTTGACTATTAATGTTCAAGCCAATTCGTGGTATGTCGTGCCCAAGAGGTTTTGTGCATCGGACTCAAGTTCTGGTGGTTAAGTTTAATCAGGGTGTTAATTCCAATCCCAGTTATGACACTTTTGTCCTTGAGCAAGTCACCTAACTTTAATTGCTTCTCCTCTCCCAGGGGTAAATGGCTAGTGAGGGCAGAGATGGTTCTTGTAATTGATTTAGCTTGGTGCGCTACATATTTGGCAGCACAGGCTGTATACTCTCAAGGGAGCTGAGATGGTAAAGGAATGAAATAATTGGCCCGGTGTCCGGGGAAATAAAGTTGGAGCGCCATGAGCGTCACTGAGTGACAGATTTGAGTGCTATATGAGAAGCCACTATTATTATTATTATTATTATTAAAGAAAAGGCCAACCAGGTTAAAGAATTTATTTTTATAAGAACCTCTCCAGTACTTTGGATTTGCACTGCTCATCATCTGTACTTTTTTTCCCCTGACAGCTACGGAGACGGGGCAAGAGTACTACCCGATGTTCTTCTCCTGTGATAACTCCTTCAAGGAGTTCTTCTGTCAGTGTATCCGTCTCTTCAATAAGACGTGGAAAGAGATGAGAGCTGAGCTTCAAGACTTTCCCAAGGTAGCCGTTAAAACTAGCTTACAACACTTGATAGCTTAGATGTGGTGTTGAGTAGTGTTTTGTGTGTTTAAAATATTAACTAAGTGGACATTTTCAGGTAAACATGAAGCTCTCTCATTTTAATAAGTACCTGTTACCCAGCAAGGACTGTTATAAATACTCCTGTCTGCCATGAACACTTGCTCAATGGGGCGGTCGGATAGGTGTAGTGGGTTTCTTTCCTCACCATCCACCTCTAGGACCTGGTTCGAATTCCGCACTATGTGGATTGGGTTTTTGTTTATAATGTGATTGCGAGGGTTTTCACTTTTGTTTTGCTTTTTTCAACAAACAAACAATCAAAAATGTCTGAAGCTCAGGCACTTTTGTCTGGCGACAACAGGTTTGGGGAGAGAGTCGCTGTGTGCTCTTACGGACTATAATGAGCTTAGTTTTACACAGCCAAACAAACTATGTTTGACGTCAAAGGAGTCCAATCGATTCAAAAAAACCTTGTGAAAACATAAGGGATTTGAGTCATTATTCTCTGTATTTTCATCTTTTTTCTCCCTTAAGGTGATGAGCGTTGTTAAGGACCAGATAGAGCGAGCTTTGAACAGTCGTTCCCCGTCCATGGACCAGTTCTGGACCAAGCTGTCCCAACTCAACTACACTCAGATCCTGAAGCTCCGACAGCAAGAACGCTCCGATAAGGAAGAGTGGAACTCACAGGCCACTCCTGTTGTGTAGGTTGAATAATAATGATAAAAGTTTATACATTCTACCTCTTCTTTCAATTTTGCAATGTAACTTTTGGAGTTTAAGTTGCTTTGTTAGCACATGCACATTATCTGCGTGCATTTTAAGCAGTTTAATCTACTTACTCGCCAAATTATGTTTGCTGTCTTTCTTGCTGTTTGCTGTTATTGTCAACGTCATTATGATGGCTTTTAAACTTTACAGGGAATTACGGGAAGAGATCAAGCCAGTCATCATGGACCTGATTAAACAGCAGAGACTGAACTATCTAATGAAGGGCACACAGTTTAACAAGTTCAACAGAGCTGGAAGGGCGAAAGGTAGGCACATAATAGTTTTGGGATCGTTTATTTATGACCGAGATTGAAGTATTTTCAGGCGAAGATATTGAGGCCTGCTGGTTTCAGAGTGAAGTCTAGGTGGAGACTGAAAACCGGAGGTAGGTGTTTTGAGGACAAGACTAAGACCAGCAGCCAAACTGATGAGACTCCGAGGGTTAGGTTGAAACCAAGGTAGAGACTGGAAACTGGACTTTGGTGTTTTGAGACCAGGACTAAGACCAGCAAGATAAGACCAAAACTAAAAGCTCAAAAACCAGACTGAGGCCTCGAGGTTTAGAGTGAAACCAAGGCAAAGACGGAAACCTGGATGTTGGAGTCTTGACTAGAAAGATATTTGTAAAAAGCTTTTTATGATAATATATCATCAAGAGTTAAACACTTCCGATTTCTCACATTCCTTTGTTGTAATAGATAAGTTTTGGTATTGCCGGCTATCGCCCAATCACAAGATGCTTCACCATGGAGACATAGATGAAAGTACAGTACCTGCTGCTGAATCACTCCAGAATAAACGTAAGTTCACATTGGTAATCTTATCGCAATCGATATATCATTGGCACTGTTAACCTGCAGTAGTCTCTGCACATTATACACCACCAGAAGTACTGCTGGAGCTTCACACTCTCTCTTCTAGCTCTGCTGCTTTTTAGTTCCAAGGTGTCACAGTTCAAGGCCGGATCATTGAGTAGGCACTGTGCCTTGGACCTACCAAATAATTGGGGCCAACGAAAAATTTGAAAGCCTACAAAGTACACCAGAGAAAGTACTCATGATGCATTTGTCTTTCTGATCATTTTCTGGACTTTGGGAACTGAGTTTAGACTGGTACAAAGTTCAATACATATAATTCATTGTAATAAAAATCCATAGCTAAAAAGCACTATGAAACTGGACCTGGGGTCTACGGAACAGTGGTGCCTTTGGCTTTAAGGAACACTGGTGCCCATGACCTATGGAACACTGATGCCTAGAGCTTAAGGAACGCACGTACCAAGGACCTAAGGAACACTGGTGCCTAGAGCCTAAGGAACACTGGTGCCTAGAGCCTAAGGAACACTGGTGCCTAGAGCCTAAGGAACGCTGGTGCCTAGAGCCTAAGGAACGCTGGTGCCTAGAGCCTAAGGAACGCTGGTGCCTAGAGACTAATGAACGCACAATGCCAGATTAAGTTCTCCATAATAGGAATATGGAACACTTGTAATCAATATAAATCATTATCTATGTTTTTAACAGGCTCTATGCAACAGTGAAGGTTTAATTTTTAATTTGTGTCCTCAAAAAATCATGTAGCATGAATTCTTTTTCACCACTCTAGTTCCAGTTGCAGACATTCAAGATCTCTTGGTTGGAAGAGACTGCCCTCATCTCAAGCAAATCAGGGTAAACATGTTTGAGTTTTTGTACCGTCAGAAATAAAAGTTTGGCAGTAGTTTGATCTGAAGCCATGACTTCACAATTCTCTCCTAACTGACCACTAGGATCTATCTGTGAAATAAAACAATTTGTAAACAGAGCATCTGACTTTTATCTCTCACAGGGCAATGTGACATCAGCGTTCTCCATATTACATCATCCGCCAGATCAACATCTGGATTTTGTGGCACCCAATCAGGAAGCAGTAAGTACTTAATTGACCAGTCAGTAGAGACTGTCCACTTCAGATTCTAGAACTGTTGAATCAGTCGGGGTGTTTGAAAGCTGAATTTTGTGGGCAGTACAAGTTCTAACATCCCAAGAAGTGTTTGTTTAAGACTTGCATCTTAAGATTTTTGAGATCTTGTTTTGAGATTTTTATAAGCCAAGCATGGCTTTTATGGCGATGTTATTAATTGACACTTTGATTCCTGTCCTATATTCCAGTTTGACATGTGGACGGACGGCATCAATGCCTTGCTAGGGAAGCCCATGGTCAGTAAGAAGACGGAGGAAGATCTTGAGATGCTTCTCAGCATGGAGATCAAGATGCGTCTTCTAGACACCGCCAACGTCCCCATCCCCTCTGAACCCCCTCCAATCCCGCCCCCTCCCCCAGATTACAATTTCTACTATGACACACTCTGAACATATCTTACAGGGTCTTTTCTTTTAAAGGGGAAGTCACACTTTTGGATTTGAGATGTCCAATTTAGTCTAAGGGCCTTGTTACACGAGGCAACTTTTACAGGCAACTCGGAGGCAACCAACTGCAGTGCACGCCACTCGACCACTTTGGTAGCTCGAGAGTAATTTGTCAAACAATGTCTTACGATACCCACGAATAATACGTGAATATTCAAATGTGAATGGATTCTCTTCCTGGATCTGGTTGCCTGTAAATTGCCTTGTGCGACATGACCTTAAGGTCAGGAGGGTTGGAACAGTAAGCCTTATGTGAGCAGGGGTCGATTTCACAAAGCACTAAGATTCATCTTAAGATGAGTTATCAGTATAACCATAGTGATTTGTGTTGTGACACCACTCTTTGCTAAGCAGCTACGATGGATTTGCACTTAAGATCAATCTTAACTCTTTGTGATATCGAGCCCTGGATTTGGAATGATGTCTGGTACAATGACTTGAGTGCAATCGAGTCATTGGTCACAAGTGAGAACTCAAATTGGATTCCCAAGACTAAAGATGGTGTTGTGTTGGTATGTCACAAGGTTCAGGGCAAACTTTTGTATAGTAACCTCCAGGGCTCAATATTGTAGAGCTGCTTAGGCACAAAAAGTAGCTAAGCATAACAAAAATTATGCTTACCAGCTAAACTACCATGTCAGATGTACAATTTGTGACTGGTACCCTGCTCGTTTATGCTTAGCAGACAATTGCTAAGCAATATTTTCTGCTTAAGCAGCTCTATGAAATTGGGCCCAGATGGGCAAAGCCTGGTGCCATTGTGCCAGGCACATTCATTCTGAATTGTGTACGGGTCTTCGCTTACATACCTATGAAAAAGCTTGCCCTGAACCATGAGACAAAGCAACTGTCTCTAGTCAGAGGAATTCAAATTTAAAGGGGCTTTGTTGTCATGAACACAACTAAGCCTGGGCGACTAGTGCGACTAGTGTCGAAGTCGTTTTTCAACTACTCGATTAATCGCGCCGCTACGACTACTACAAAAATAGTCGAGACTACTTGCTTGGTGAACGAATTGTGTCGCTCACGGCTATTCACGACAGCACAATTTACTTACGAAACACAATTAAGACATCAGTGACACAATCTTTCAATCCTTTCAGCGTGAATTTGACTACATTGCGCCTGCGGCAAACAATAAACCGCAATGCATCATGGGAATTATTAGTGGAAAAATTAGTCGCGATTAGTGTCGTTGTCGCGACTATTTGAGGCACGACTAGTCGAGTAGTAAATTTCACTAGTCGCCCAGGCTTAAACACAACAGGGATGTGGCTGTACATGGTATTATGAACTCTCACCCAATTTACGCGACGACCTCCCTCTGTATTATATCTATGGAGAGAGCGCACACGCGTGCTGTAACTGGGTGAGAGTTCATAATTTCATCTACAGGCCTGCTTTGATCATGACAGCACCACCCCCTTTAAGCAGCCACTTGTTACTAAGTAAGTCAATGTACCAGACGTATTCAAAATCTAACTCTTTAATTTGAAGTCTTACTCCGGTTATTGTGCTATTTTTAATTAATAATGAAACTCCACATGTACATAAACATCTTAAATCTGTTGACCGTTCTATAATTTGTTTTTGCTAGTAACTTTTCCAGTGAAACTTGTACAGATTATTGTGGTAACTTTTTGTTTACTTGTCTTGTCTTCTTTCAAATCGTATTGGCACTTCAAGCCTTTGAGGGTAAAATATTCTGACTCAATTTTTGCCAAAATCGTTATTAAGTTGTTATTAATGGTGCATCATATCAAGCCTGAAACCCTCTTTTTGTAGAGTCAAGACAGATTTTCCTTAAGGGCACCTCATAATAAGGGAAATGTAATTGGTATTGGAACATTTCAAGGGGCACCGAGGCAATGGCCAAGCAGGGGCATGGAGGCACTTGCCTCCATTGTCTCTGTGACTGCCTGAAGCTGCTGAAAAGTTACTGAGGCAAGCTTTGGTTGAAGGGCAGAGGGTTGTGGGGCAGATTTACTCGAAACAAAAGTACACATTTTGTAATTCAGGAAAAAAAGTATTTTTTTGCTTTCTCTGGCATATTTTTTCTTCTTGTGTCTACGCCCGAATTTTCCCCACTCTTTTGCCCAAGTTTGGGAGGCAGTTGCCGCCCCGCCCCCTGGGTCATACGCCTATGTTGGCAAGAAACCAACTTGCTGTATACTAACAGAATCATAGTTTAAAAATACCTGAAATTAATTTTATTTTTGTACAATTCTCATCCTTTTTGACGTCTGTTGTCATTGAAAAACAGAAGTTCAGAAGGAATAACTCACAAAGGAATAAAATGTCACACCAGGAGTTCAATACTTACCTCCCTCTCTCAGTAAGAGCTAATTGCTGTGTTATTAATATTTTATCAATTTTAAAGTTACACTTTTAAAGCTTTTGCTAGGTTCAATTTTACAGAGCTGATTATACAGAAATTATTGCGTGATACAGAACACTTATCGTGGAAGAGTAGTGGTTAACCCCAGTGTTTCTGGTTCATGTAGCAAGCACCCTTGTTTACAGGTTTCCTCAGGCTTGTAACCTACAGTGATTAAGTTCACTTAAGAGGCATCCTTGGTTTCATTACCAGAAATATATAACATTAATGATAATAGTAATTTCAAAATGATCTGATGAGCATGTCCTCATACCTCATGTTGCAACGGTTTATTTTGAGACAGTAAGGCCTAAGGGCAGCTCAATGACTAAACAATTGACACAGCACGCTAATATTTCACCGCTGCTCCAAACCAGCTTCTAAATTTTTGATGCATCCCATTTATTTCTGTGTACCATGTTACACAAAAAAATAAAGAAAAAAAAAAACAAAAACATAAAGACTTTGTAACCTGATTCGGAGTGGCAACCTGTGAATTGAAGACATGTACCTCTGAAGCCTTCAAAATTAACGTGTCTAGTTGAATGTAAACGCCTTTGTACTGTGTTACATTGTAACGACATCTGGGTCTTGTAATTTAATGAGGTTTAAATATGGTTACTGAAAACATATCTCCTTGTAAGAGCCCGCTATATAAGAACTGTGTATTATTATTATAATATGTTGAACATTTTAAAATATAATAGAAACAAATATCTCCTTGAAAGCTATTGAACCATCTGCCGTGTACTGCAGACGGTTATTAAAAGTGTGGAATCCATTTCACTTATTTAATCAAGAATAAACTATACTTCACCTGTAACGAGAATGAATGTTTTTAATGCCATTGCTCAAATGTAAGTGAAAAACTGACAATTTGTACTAATTTGCACATTTATTTTGACCTTTTTTAGCCGGTAAATTCATGAATATGTTATAGTCTTAACGGCAGCCACTTTGAAATAAAAATGTGATTTGATATCAAGTCTATTTGTGTGGAATAAAAGATAAATGTAAAAAAAACATCAACAATTAATCTGTTTGTCTGTTTCAATGTTTGTCATTACTGTGGGTGTTACTTGTACATTTATATTATTGTTTTGAATTTAGTCCATTTTTATTAAGTTTAAGTTAAAGGGTGTGTACAACATTGGTAAGAATGAAAATATAAATGTTCACAGATTTGCACATAACTTACATGGTATAAAGATGGTCATGGTGGAAAACTTCCCTTGAAATAGTTTTGCTTGAAATGCCATAGTTTTTAGGAAATGAGTAAAACAATAGTCTTTATCCTGCAGGACAAAATCCGATGTTTGAAAAGAAGTTAAAAGATATAATGGGGTTTTTCACTGTTTTTTCATGACTCCGAAGACCGATTGAGCTTAAACTTTCACAGGTTTGTTATTTCATGTATATGTTGGGTCACATCAAGATTGGATACAGGTCTTTGGCAATTACCAATGTTGTACACACCCTTTAATCACAAGATTAATGTAAGTGTGGTTACAATTTCCAATTCTTACGATAAAAAAAACTACTTTCTTTAGCAAAAATTACCCCTTTTAATAATAATTTAATACCTCGCTCATAATGGAATCGCCCATACGCAGTTTCTATGCGCACTCTTTAGGCACACACAGTAAAGAATGGCCGATGTGACAGCATGACACTCTGAAGGTAAACAAAAATCTTCTTTTTAATATCATTTTTGTGGTATTTATATCACGAGTTTATCAGATTCTATTGAGCGAAATCTCTGAGATTGATTTGAATGAGGGAATGTGTTGGCTATTGACAAAAATGTAGGGTAAAATGAGCGTGAAACGGGCCAAGTTTTTGGAGTACGGGGATGTAAAGATGATGGCGGCGTTCGGTTAGGTGGGGATGCCGTCGGGATGCCGCGCTGACCCGGCGGCTTACCTGGGATGAGCCTGGCAAGTCGTCTCGTGGAATGTTATTTATTGAATTTGATGCACAAATGTTAAGACTAATTGGCAATTTACGCTGCAAACTTTACTGTATTTTCTATGATGTATGTGCCGGTGGAAACATGAGATGATCAATAGAAACATTTGGGGCAAAGTTAGGAGAGAATGTAATATTAAGTGGCAAACATCTCTGTTTTTTAATAGTATTTGTAACCATGACTGACGAGAATATTAATTATTATAACTCTGTTTGTACATCATCATTATTCATTGACTACATCAAGACTAAAAATTATTTTTACCAGTGCTAATCCGGAATGATCTTAAAGAAAGGTGTGAATGTACAAATATGTAGGTAGGTCAGTACATAGAGCATAGAGCAAGGACAGAGCCCAGGTTGGACTCCTCCGTTCAGACTGACGTCCTACCAGGGCTAGGTACATGTAGGTCAGTATTAAAAAGAACATGACAAAGAGCATATTCATTTCATACAAAAAATAGAAACAAACATTGCCACTGTAGTTCATTTGTGATGGAATCTGAAGAAAGGCCCATGAAATGATTCTGAGATTTTAAGAAGATAAAGAGACGCAATGTATTATGTGAATTAAAAAAAAAAAAAAATCATTTTAAAATCTATTGATAATTGATTGTGCCAAAATTAAACAAACTTCAGAATTTGTTTTAAAACTATACTTTGGTAGACCATTCATCAGTCATCACATATTTTATAATTTGTTAACTGGTTAAAGTGCCTAATTGGGAGAAAAAAATACTGCAAAAAAACCTTGAGGCTTGATATTATTATTAGATTAGTCGGGAAATAAAGATGAGACTGAGAGTAAGTCTCTCTCATTAACTAATAACAATTATGTAATGTATTACATAATGATTTTGAAGTGAACGACTTTTATCGTTTAAAACTAAACTGTAATTGTATTTATATGTTAAAAGGGTAACTTAGCTGACATTGGAGTCGAATCTTAGTTGTGCACTTTGAACATTCCATCCATTCCATTTAATAAACCGTGTAGACGCTAAAATATGAGTCAGCTAGCATACATCTGTACCTAAGTGTACTGTAGGTTTTGCCCTTTTCATTAACGCACACACAAGATAGGAGCCAGTGGAAAAGTCAGAAGTCAAAGGCAGGTGTACGTACATGTATGTGGTCCGTGAACTTAAAAGTCTGGGTTTCGCTGGCAGACAACCTAGGAGATGAAACAAACTATGGCATTGGAGTAAACTTCTTGCTATATACAAGACAGAGAAAAAAACACCAGATGTGAGGTGAGACATCAGTTACCATTCAGCTCTAGCTCTGAGTCTAAGTCATTTAAATTAAGTATAAAAGCAGCTGTGAAGACTAGAGTGTTTTTTGACTCTGCAGAAAGTTCCCTGAAAATAAACCAATCTTTCCATATGTCCTACTCCTAATGAATAAATTTGACAATCTCCCTGCTTATGGAACCCTTTTCCCTCTAACAATAATGTATGTTGCGTGTTCCCCCCTGATTGTGTACAAATTCTCCCTGATATTGACAACTCTTCATGTAGGCATACCACACTGCAGTGCCACAATTCTTGTCAGGGTCATGTCCTATAAATAGCATTGATCAGCAATTGACTGATTCCCATTGACCACAAACTCCCATTACCAGTCCCTCCTCACCCTCCCCCCCCCCCCCCCCCCATCTCAAGTGATTCATTGAGACTTGGAGAAAAATATAATATTCTGCCAAGTGATGATGGCTTTTCTGTGTAGTTTTGCTAAAATTACATCGATGGACTGCTTCGCAAAATGTATATATATGCGCGTGTTAGCCCAGGAATGATGTTCTTGCAGGTCTACATACAGTAGATGATGACAAATTTTGTCATGATCTAGACCAGTATGCAAGTCATTTTCTACAAGAGCTTTTCACTGGACCAGCATGCAGTGAAGAACAGATCCACATTATTCCAGAGTGATAGATTTTCAAAGTGCAAAAGAAAATTTGAACCCATCCCTGCACCAATTGGTCATTTCTTTTTCCCCATTAGCCATGTTAGCATCTTGCAGATCAATCAGATAGCTTCACTCTGCGTGATCTGATCCCCAAAGTTTTTATTTTTTATGAAGCAGAGATTTATGCTTCACTCTTCACACATTGGCTCCCTGATAAAATCACTGAGCAGAAGTGATGCCACTTTACAAAATGTGCATAAACACACCTTCCCTCTGTCATTAACAAAAACCTCACATGCTACGTACATTTTACAATTTTTTATATATATATTTTTTTGTGCCTTTCGAGTTTGTGTGTGTGATGCAGCATTGTGCACAAAGTACGCCTGTGTACACTGCACACATTTTGTCCATAATACATGCAGAGTCATTCTACAGCCATTAAAAAACAAATCTTTCCCAATTTGAATTCATGCTGGTACTGTGCTCATTATGAGATAGACGTGGAGGAAAAAAAAAATAATAATAATAATTATTGATAAGAATACAACTCATCACAATACTGTGTACAATGTACAGTATTGTCATGTCCAAATCTTTGAGTCTCCAATAGAAATTATTATCCGGTTGCTATGGTAATATGATTAGCTAACTGCATCCTTCCCGTGGAATAAGTGCAGGGGAATCGTGGATTATCTTCGTCTGCACTTAAGTTTAAATTGGATAAACCTTGGGAGACTTCTTATGCTGTAGATTGGGCCCTAATCAGAATGAAATAAATTGGCTGTTTTTAATCTTGGTAGGCAATGTATATTAGCAGGTCGAAACTAGCACAAGGGGTGCACCAATGACCAATTAAAACTGTAGTTTCCGTTTGCATTTTTCTTATTAACAAGCCCCGTTTTAGTGCTCAAGATTGTTATTTCATAATTTACTATTTATTTATTTGGGAGACTTCTTATGCTGTAGATTGGGCCCTAATCAGAATGAAATAAATTGGCTGTTTTTAATCTTGGTAGGCAATGTATATTAGCAGGTCAAAACTAGCACAAGGGGTGCACCAATGACCAATTAAAACTGTAGTTTCCGTTTGCATTTTTCTTATTAACAAGCCCCGTTTTAGTGCTCAAGATTGTTATTTCATAATTTACTATTTATTTATAAAATAATCTGACGTGGAAGTAATATGCAATACATTGTCTGCATGTAGATTAAAAAATGGTGGTTAACACTGCTCAGATAGATTGTGATCTCTAGTGGTTAAGACATCTGCTCTAGAATCTGGGGGTTGTGGGTTCGAATCCCACCCCATCCATGCCTGTGGAGAGAAATCGAGAAGCACAGTGCAGGCTTGAAATTACACAAATGCCACGAAGGCCATGGCCTCTGTCGCCCTGGTCTTGGCTTCTGTGCCCCTTGAAAAGTTTCCCGTAGACTTTAAGATTTTCCAACGGCAGTGCCTTTTGCAAAATGAAAATGGCTTTGCCCTTTCAAAGATGAAAGTCTTGGCCAGAATGTGCATATTATCACATTCTTTGTAAGATAAAATAGAAAAGTAGTACAACAAATCACGTTTAAAAAACACTGAACACTGTGTTCTGTGAAAAATATGATGACAGTCCAACAAATTTAAGTGAATGCTTTAAATCATATTTCTTTATATTTAAGGAAGATTTTTGCGGGTGTATTTTAAGAGGCTTTGTGCAGATGAATGCAGGGTCACCGGTTGATCTAATTTTCAAAGGTTGAACATGATTTGTTGTCTCTGTGTGATATAGGTTGTGGCTGTCAAGGATTGTCAGTGGCCGGTACCCTGTAGATTGTTTGCCAGCCTTACATGTAGATCAGATTTTATAGAGCAAGTTCTTGTCCTGGTTTAGTTTGAACCCTTCTGTAGAAGCCTGATGTAACCACTGTGGGGGATTTATATCTAGATTTGAAATCACTTTATTTTGTTCACAGAATTAAGGCAGTTTATGTACATTTTGTTTTGCATTATGGCCTGGAATTTCATCTTTGAGAGGGCAAGGCCAGTTTCATTTTGCAAAGGGCACTTTCATTGGTAAATTTTAATGTCTATGGGAAACTTCTGAAGGACACCAAGGCCAAGACCAGGGGCAACAGAGACTATGGCTTCCGTGTAATCCAGGCCTGCATTAGGCTGTATTGATTGAAAGGAAAACGAAAAGCGTTTGGAAATATTATTCTTCTTTTTTTCTATTTTTCATATTTTGTTTAATGATAATGATCGGGGTCTTTTTTTTTCATTAAAAAAGTTGCTAGTTTAGTTTAAATAACTAGTCAAAATTACTCCTTTGCAATGAAATGAACAATGGGAAATAAAGTACATCAGTAAATTCAAAACAGTGTACTTGTGGCAAAGGATTCTTAAAGAGGAAACAGAAACAGCCAAGAAAACACCGACCAAACAAACTTCTCAGATTGAAGTAAAAGTTGAAAGCCCTGTCAGTCAGGAGAGGTTGTACCAGGCCTAGAATTACATGGAGGCCAAGTCGTCTGTTGCTCCTGGTCGTGGCCTTGCTGCCCCTTTCCCATAGACTTTAACAGTGTCCAGTAGAAGTGCCCTTTGCAAAATGAAAATGGCCTTGCCCTCTCAAAGATAAAATTCCAGGCCAGTGGTTCATGTCAAAGATCTATCCAAGTTTGTGCGCTACATGTTAATTCACGCTACAGATACAGAAACGGGCTGCCCTAATTTCAACCCCTTCACAGGTCCATCAAAACGCAATCGTCACAAAAACAACAAATTCTCAGTCCTGGAGGCTGCATTGCACATCGCAATCAACAACAACAAATGAAGCGATTTTCCCCCATGCCAACAATAGCCGGCATTAAAGACGCCTCCAATTTGACAGAGAGACCCAGAGTCATTCACCTTCCACATAAGATTCATCGTCGCTGCGTCCTCAGAAAAAAAACATGAAAAACAAAACCCTGCCGCAGTCTTGCCCCCCCCCCCCCCCCCCCCCCCCACAGGGAAATCACATCGAGTGGAGCAGGCAGGTGAAAAACAGCCTTGGAGATGCAGTTTGGAATCGTGGATAAGAGTGAAACACGATGTAACAACACCTGCCAGAGGAGCGGATTATTACGCATGACCCGGACATGACAAAGTGGCGTTAACATAATGTTATGCCACAAAAATAACATTATAAAAACGTTCCCTTTTAATATTATGACGTACTTTGTATGTATAATTTGTTTTTCCACTAATTGCGCAGGGAACCAGCGACCGCACCCCATAGATTTGTCTTGAAATCTTAATTTTGTTGTGAGCTCTTCTTTTTTTTTAAGTCTGTAAAAACAGGTTTACAAAAAGCTTGAGTGTTATTGAGCTGAGATGCTGCAGTTGTTTGGGGGGTGTTTTGTTACCCTATTTTGTCGATATTGTTTTTTATTCGTCTAGTGTTTTGATGAACTGGTTGTAAATCCATGAACGAAATTTAGAACAATCTGTTTTCAACTTAAGGGTTAGGTACCAATGCTATTCCTAGAGGGACTAATTGGACACGTTGGATGATGTGGGGGGGGGGGGGTCTGTCTGAGAGATAAAAGAACAATTACTAGATATTTTATCGAGGACCCTTTTGTCTTTAACAAAGTCATGGCTCCATCGTTTTATTTTGTCTTGTTGTTTTGAACATAAGGCATGAAATGATTCATTTTAAAGGCACTGAACATGTTTTGTAATTGTCAAAGACCAGTATTCTCACTTGGTGTATCCCAACATATGCATAAAATAACAAGCCTGTGAAAATTTGGGCTCAATTGGGCATTGAAGTTGCAAGAAAATGATGAAAGAAAAAACACCCTTGCTGTACAAATTAGCGTGCTTTCAAAGTTTCAGATAGGAATAAAAGGCTTCTAGCCAGAAGTCTTTTATTATTTTAGTGAGAAATTACCTCTTTCTCAAAAACTACGTTACTTCAGAGGGAGTGGTTTCTCACAATGTGTTATACTACATGTATCAACAGCTCTCTGTTGCTCGTTACCAAGTAAGTTTTTATGCTAATATATATTTTGAGTAATTACCAAACGTGTACAGTGCCTTTAAAGGATTGGTAAGGAAAAAAAACACATTGTTTAATTTTAGTCTGAAAGCTTACTGATTATGAAGTTCATACAAGTACAAGCACCATTTTTTCTGTGAAATATTTCCCGAAAAGAAAATTGTCTGAAACCTTTTTAAAAAGGCTGATTTTGGTTGTCACAACCCCAAAATCAAGACAGTGTGTTTACCAGGTGTTTACAAGCCGAACATTGTGGATTTATATTTCTCACTATTTTCTCCCGACTCACACAACGGATTACATGTAAGCCCAAATTTTCACAGTTTTGTTATTTCGTGTACATGGTCGATCACACAAAACATGAACATTGTCTGTGACTATTTTGTCAGCTCTACCCTTGATCCTTTATTTATAACGTTTATTTATAACGTTTAAGTTCTGGTGGTTTGGTCATCGGCGGTGTGTGGGTTCGGGTCCAGGTCATGATGCTTGTGTCCTTGAGCAAGACACTTTGCTATAATTGCTTCTCTTCACCCAGGGGTATAAATGGGTACCTGCAAGGGTAGAGGTTGATATTGTGTTTGAAAAAGCCTTCGGAGCGCCATCACGACAGCCCGGGCTGTATACTCCCCAGGGAGCTGAGAAAGATTAAAGGAATGTTAGTGGCCCAATGACCAGGGCACTAATGTAAAGCGCATTGAGACGTTATTGTGAAATGCGCTATATAAGAACTAGTTATTATTATTATTATAACACCTTTACCAAAGTCCTCCATCATTTTCTTTTCTCTTTCTCTTTTGAACGTAAGACACAAAATGATTAAATTGAGGGCAACTCATCTCTGTTTTACACAAGTACGTACATAATTAATAGTTAATACAACGTACTTGATGTAGGTCATAATTATTGATGGTGGCCTAGATACATATTGTTCTTTTCACTGGCGCTTTGTTGTTTCAGAAGCAATCAATTTGGCTTGAAGTAATTCCCAGTAGCATTTAGCAACCCCCCCCCCCCATGACCAATCCCTGACTTTTTCTATAAAAACAGTTTTGCAAAAATGATGTTTAATGATGTTGTTTTAGTTCCCTGGGACTGCCCCCCCCCCCCCCCCCCCACTTGTTTAGCCCACTACACTTCAAATAAACTGCATGTAGCTTATTAAAATTTACAGACTAGGCAGTTTGGCTAGCATGTTGCCTCAATCCTCCCATATCATCTTCTCTTGCGTCACTTCACACCAAGAGATTGGACTTGGATAAGATTGGTAAACCTGACCATGTAATACATGTAGGTTGGGCCTACTGACCCCAGTCCTTTTGAATCTGTCACTTTTGGCAATATAGAAGGATTTTGGACTGTAACTGTAAGGGTCAAGCAGTATTTTTGTCTACATTAAGTCCTTATAAATTTACACTCTCATTACATTAAGTTTGCCCTTTATTTCCTTTCGTAGTGCTAAGAATTCACACTAGTTGCTTAAAAGCACAGAATAACCATGTTTTGTTCAGTTTTTCCTTGGTTTTCTCATACATGAATGAATGAATTTCTAATGGTGAGTACGCAGTTCCTACGTATGGCATAAGGTGGCAAGGAATGGGCAACATTCATTACCTAAATACATGTAAAGCCATTTATGTGTATAAGTTTTGAAACAGTATCAAAACATGACACAATACATGTATCTGGACAATTGTTCAATTTTCTGCAGCTGAGTGCCGAGTGCATGTATACTCTCTTGCCACTGTGGGCCTTTCCTTTCCTGATTTCTACAGCAGGAGACCCTGTAACCAAAAATGTCCTTTTAACACCTTGTTTGGCCGTCGGCGTACAGGCCTCAATGCTCTTCAATATTTGTCTATTTGGAAAGCAATTGCAAGCCCTAGAAATGGCTGAATGATAGGACTACATGTACATGGTATTATTCTCAAGCGTGTTTTCTTTCACATGTGTTTCCAGATGAAGTGCACTCTATGATTTACATTCATGAACATCGGGGCAAAAAAAAGAGGATTCGGCAACATTCTTTTTGATTGTATCTCAAGGGGAATTATTTTGACTCGCATAGAAACACGTGTTTACGCGTTCACCTTGCAAAGATGTACATCCAAATGTTATAAATGGTAATTTGTCAAGTTTTGAGTGTCTCCTCAGCCCTTGGGGGACATGCACTTGTGCTGACGTAGAACGTACGTCCGTAGTTCGCAGAGCCTCCTTTGGACAACACAAAGTGTTGAATGCCTATCATCAGAAGCCCCAACAATTGCCGGGTCTGCCGTGGGTCTGGGAGATCTATTTCTCCTCCCATCAAGGGACTCGCAAAGTCGTCACTGCCGGTACTGCCGGCACCTGGACGATGTCAGCAGCTGCTGGAGGAAGGATAGCGGCATGGGACAAACCTCATGTTTTTTTCACATGTGTCACATAATTTATTTGATGTTTCAAAAGGGTTCAGGCAAGTTTATGTAAATTCAATTTAATTATGCATTGATTTGCATAATTCGTCATGACAACGATGTGCATTGCATTCACAAGGAAATGATGGTCATATTCACGTTAAGATTACTGGCAGTGTAAGTAAATGTGGCAACTGGTAAAAGCTGATTATTTTTGCCAAACCATTGTACAGTGCTGCCTCAAAAAATACAAAATACAAAATCAAGTGTTACTCTTTGTTGTTAATTTCCAGGATCCCTGTGTACTTTTCCCATAGAATCCAAGGAGGCTCTTTTAATTGATAGAAAGTCAAACACCATCAACTGCCAAACAGTCTTACTCTGCTCAGATCAGTGTATTATACACACATGTATATCCGTGGTCCGTAAGGTTAGTTTAGCCCCGGCAAGCCAGTGAGAAAACCTTGAAAAAGAATTATCTTCGGTACAACAAATCTAGACAGAACACACACATTACATGTAATTTTGCTGGAAGTAAGACTCGGCGCCTGTAATCGCATTTTCGTCTCTGTTTCATATTGAAATACTGATTACCTTGTGAAGGCCTGATGAAAACTTAGGCGAGAAGGTTCGTTACTAGCTCAGCTGGCAATCGTGAAATTCATGTTAATTTGGATTCCTTGCTACTGTAGGCATGATGGGTTTGGCACTGCAGTCCTCTGAACAGAGTTTAACAGAGTCTGCTGTTTGATTTTGATGAGTTTGGGTGAGAACTAAGATTGGGTGAGAAGTAAGATTATAGATTTATAATGTGTAAGAACTACACGGAGACGGTGTACAGAACCATGTGACACAGCCTGACAATCATTTTTGGCCTTTGAGAAATTGGTGCTGACCCATCATATACATGTAACACAGATCATGCACCAGTTTGTTGCGTGTCGTGGCCGAGTGGTCTAGAGTTCACCAAGCCCAAGCTCTGGTGTTGTCAGCAGCAGAGTGTGGGTTTGAATCCCGGTCATGACACTTGTGCCCTTGAGCAAGGCACTTAACCATAATTGCTTCGTGAAAAGTTGGGAAGGTAGTGCATTCTGCTCTAGTCTACCAGCCAGTCTCCTAGTGGATAATACCCATGCCTACAATGTACAGTGTACATCCTTAGGAACTGTGAAGGGGTAACCCTGTTTCAGCCCCAGGAGTAGGCGGTATCGTTCCCCTGGTGACAGTTGATTTGGGTCGACAGCCTCAATCAGTTAAGTGTAGCCTTCACCTTGAAGTGGCCATCTGGCCTTGTTAGACAATTTTCTCATAAAAAAATTATAGACAAAAATTCACACAACCATCATTTTGTTAGTGGACATCTGTATGTGATTTACCCATAGGGATTTGTGCCCATGGTGGGACGGCGCGATTACGTGTGTAACAAGGAGTGCTCCCTCTACATAGGTCTATTAACTCTGTGGATGAGATACAAAGATACCCTAACACAGAAACAACTAAAATGAGAAGAGGTCAAAAATCATAAACAAACACAAAATTATAAGATTAAAAAAAAAAAAACTTTACCTTCAGCTTACTGTATACATATTGGTCAACATAATGAAAGAATTCAACAGTTTGTACAATGGTCACAAGGACAAGACATTCTGTGTGGGATTCTTGATACCCAATCTATGTATTAAACAAGAGAGTGGTGTGCCAAGCTAGAGCAATTGAGCTGAATAATCGCATTTCATCCATGAATGGGCAGATCAAGGTTAGATGAATGTAAACAGTCCAGGTACTTTGCAATGTACCAGGCAGGGCCCAATTTCATGGCTCTGCTTACCGTAACCAAAGAATCAGCGCTTACGGAAGCAGGGAATTCCGCGCTTACGTCAAGCGTATTTCACAGGTTAGCAGGGAATTTTTGCTTACAAGTGCTCTTGCCTAGTCCACGTTACTAGGCATTCTACGCTTACACAGCCAGCGCAGAAATTCGGTGCTTGCTCAGTAAGCGGAGAATGGTGATCGCAAGCCCGGAATTCAGCAGTAAGCAGAGCCTGGATGGTATGTTGTATTCTCAAAAGGGCAAGGCCCTTTTTCTGTGTTGAAGGGCGTCTCAGTATAAGGGCACAAGGACAATTTGTACGCTCCACATATTGTGCAGGGTTACCAAGGCAGGCCAAAAATTAACCCACGGCGCCCACATCAATTGCCGTGGTGCCCTGCGCTTTTGGTGTTGTGCCCAGTGCTTTCACTGAGGTGCCCTTTGCTGAGTTCCAATACAAATTTACATTTTCCTCGCAGAAGTGCCCCTTACCAGTGGAAAAATACTGTCCCCCCTTCAAGATCAAAGTTCAAGGCCTGCTAAGGCAATGACTGGGGGGGGGGGGGGCATAGAGGCAATCAACGCAATTGCTCTTCATGGAAAAATTATGACTTAATTTTTTTTTGTATTCTATGTTTTTATGACCAATCTCGCCGATTATTCTATCACTGTGTCAATAAGTCAGACTGATATTCAATTTCCGGCAGCGCCTGCATTTCCATTCGTAATCACCCAAGCGGCCGGAGTCGGGCTCATGTTTAATAGTCCTGTCAAACATTGAAATTATTATCATCCACTTTGCGTGATTGTTTGCGTCAAACATTAATCATCGGTTTGAGGGCGGGAAACCGCTCTGCTCTCTGGCTCTGTGTTATACAAAACAAAAATTGAATAAAAATCTCACTGTATTTATTGACATACACTATGCATTTTTAGTTTGCTAGTGGATTGAGGCTTCCAGCTTTGGTAATGTGTAGGATGTAATCTGTTGCTTTTATGCATAATTCATGAGGTGCAATTTACATACCGGAATTAAAGTGATGGGTGCGGTTTGAAAGGTTGCTACATATCCTGCATAATTCATGATGTATAATGAATTAAGCTTGAATGCATTTTATTCAAGACTTGGTGATCGAATGAACATGTTTAAAGACGAGACTAATACTGTCTCTTTGAATGATAATGGTTGCATTCAAAATGTATTTGAAGTACATGTACATGTAGGCCTAAGTGTGCATTAGTTAAACCTGGGCTTCGTTCCAGTTGCGTGAACATTTACCAAACGTCATTCGCGTTTAATGGCCCCTGTGAGCGCAAAACTGACTGGACATATGTCAATATGGCGGCACACAGTAATACCATTTTCTTTAAGTCTATAGTTCCCGCTCATTATTCCTAGATACACAAAAAAATCTACTTCTAACTGCTGCGTAACACCCATCACAGAAAACAATAAATTACAATAATTTTTTTGGTGACAACAAAATTATATTAACTACTTTCTTTTCTGCCATTTCAAATATGCACTTTTTTTGAAGATTCCACAAACACCTCAGAAATACATGATCGCCGTCTGTTGCTAACGCTCGCCAACATTGGCGGTTCGCAACTCGTTCAGTAATTGTCAGCAAACAGTGGGGAACATTTGCAAGGTTTGTACATGTACTGGATGGCACCCCTGTAGTTTACATCATATGAATAATTTAATAGTTGTCCTTGTGTATTTCAACATTTTAAGATAATTTTGCATCCGTTTTGTGAGCATAGGTCCGTTTGGACGATCATGTACAGTTTGTGCAATCAGATGGACATGTATTGTACGTGTAGTTGGTACATCATGATGGTGCAGCTGTATGTAGCATTTAATGTTCATTTTGTAATTGAATATAGTGCATGTTTGATTCAGAAACATTCATTACATGGTTTATTTATTACATGGTTGTACCCGCAAGTTTACTATTTATTTATAGTTGCCTCTTAACATTCATCCAATATACTGCACATTATGCATTTAGTTTTTAGGCTTTAACAAACACTTAAATATTTTTTTATTAAATGCCTTAAAATAAGTAAATTTGTCCATAAATTCAAACTATTACTTTGTCACTTAATTTATTCAAATAAGATGCGTGTACATTTAATGCATTATGTATCATTTATATTTTACTTGGAATCCCTTGCTCTCATAAAGTACACAAGCAAACAGACATTTACACAGTAGGCCAAATGTAATCATCTTTTGTTTGTATGAGACCTCACTGCGTGTTCTATGGATTGTTTCCCCCAATACAATATAGTGTACAATGTAGTCATTCAAAATTCAAAAGACAAATTTATATCCACAATTTACAAGTATATGTTGAGCACGTACATGTAGTGCTCTGCATCTGAAATTGAAAAATTTTCATGAAATAAATTATTCAAGTCATTTGAATATATATCCACTGCATTATTCATGACTTGACATCAATTCATACACAAGCACCCACTCATGTATAATGGACGTGACTCTATTGTTACAACAGCAGCAACGGAGATAGTAATTTAGTCGGAGCAATTACAAGCCTGTAGTCATCAGCATGTGTAAGGGTTTACCACTTGTCTCTACCACGTTCACGTTGAGTACCTGCACACAGTGTGTTTGTCGGCACGTCAGGAGAACCACGAGTCATGGAGTGGCTGTAGAAATATTTCAGGGCCTCATGTGCAGACTTTGACGTTGTATCGGACGGCACTGCGTGGTCATCACACAGGGTGTGTGTGTGTGTGTGTGTCACAGTTACTTTGTATGTTGCGCAGTTATGGATCAAAATGGAAACAATCTGCTTTTAGAAACCGGCTCGTGTGTGTATGATGAGAAGGCTCTGTGCTGAGCTGAGTACGTGAACCTGTTTTGCGTTGAGCATTGCCGGACTGCAGTACTGTTATGTTAATTTTGCTTGGGATCTATGTGTTTGTAGTCAATTCACAGCATGCGGCGCTACAGTCTGTATGTGGCCGGGGAACTTGGCATATGTTATCATGAGGTAGGTTTATATGTTGGCTAGTATCTCTGTACTATTGGAAGACTCTGGTTAGTGAAATCCAATCTGATTTTATATTTCATTGATTGCTGAGAATGCAAATTGTTATTATTTATTATCGTTGTTTTCTTCTCTTTTTCCAGCAATCTCCTGTCATGTGATCATTGCCTTAGACAGTAATGCCAACCCAAATGTTCTGTTCGTAACACCGTAACCCCCCGAGCTGAGCGAGGAGACGAGGGCTTCGTGCGCGCTCCGCAGGTGCAACGGCAGTCTCCAATGAACGGCGGGCGCTTCGATTTTGATGATGGGGGCTCTTACTGCGGTGGTTGGGAGGAGGGAAAGGCCCACGGCCACGGGGTATGCACCGGGCCCAAGGGCAAGGGAGAGTATAACGGGTCATGGCACTACGGCTTCGAGGTGACAGGAGTCTACACCTGGCCGAGCGGGAACACGTACGAGGGCCACTGGGAGCACGGCCGACGCCATGGATTAGGGGTGGAGAACAAGGGGCGATGGGTTTACCGCGGAGAGTGGACGCAGGGGTACAAGGGAAAATACGGGGTCATTCAGAGCCTTGCCAGTGGGGCACGCTACGAGGGTACCTGGAGCAGCGGGCTGCAAGACGGGTACGGACAAGAGACGTACGCCGATGGAGGTAAGTTCTCTTTGATTGGTAACTCGTTTGTTGACGCGTTCGGCAACGCTGCCAACCACATCAAGTGTATTGTAATGCCGAGGGTAACGACTTTGAGGGCAGTAGAGAGTCGCTCTTTTCTGGACGATCCCTCAGGGAACCTCCCACTTACTGAATTTTAAGCCCCGCCCATTAATTTCTCTTCATCACCATTGACTCTCAGGCCTGGAATTTCATCTCTGAGAGGGCAAGGTCATTTTCATTTTGCAAAGGGCACTTTCATTGGAAAAGTTTTGAAGGTGCACCAAGGCCAATACCAGGGGCCACAGAGGCCATGGCCTGCATGTATTTCCAGGCCTGAACTCTTTATTTGTTCATACTGATGTAATGTACATGCCCCAATGTACACATTGTGTGAGTACGTACATCTACACACCAGACCAATAGCTGAATTGAAAGTGTGGGTGATTGTAAATAAATTATTTTCATTTCTCGTAAGAACTCTTTTGAAAGTTGCTAGCAATTCTTATGGAAGCATTTATACACAAGTTCACACATTCTCAAAAATGCATCCCTGTGGAGACTTCCTTTCTTTCTTCTTGTGGAGCATCCTGGTCTTTAGAATTTCTATGTGGAGACCGTTTTGGGTTTTTTGTTCTTTTTTTTCTACAACACCATAGGGATGGGCCCTTTCCTCTCTGTTTCTGCATTCTGCAAAACTTGTCTGCACCTTGGAATTTTCTGCAAACCTTTAAAAAAATTAAACCTAACCCTTGCCGTCTTACGCTGAGCTGTTCCTGTGCCTCATTGATCATAAGAGACAAGCATACAAGAAGATACATCAGTATAAAAACAGCCGTAAATCATCACACAAGTTTAAGTGACAGGGGCTAGGTGCAATGTCATACATTGTAAAGCCAAGTTTAGATTTTGGTTCAAGAAGTAGTGTTTTTGTAATTAAAGGTAGGGTCATAGTTTGGTAAATTACTCAAAAAGTTAATGACCATAAAAACTTACTTGGTGAGAAGCACCTGCAGCTGTTGGAAACTATTTTGAGAAAGGACACCCTTCAAACTGAGGGTTTGTGCCCATTTCCCGGATGCTGCGGCCAGAGATGTGGTTGGTGACCTCACTAAACGTGGATTGAATCTGCGTTCTTGTGAAAATATGCCGACAGTTTTTGGCTGTTTTCTCAGCAAGAAGACACTGAAACTTTTGCATGTGTGACTTTTAATGCATCTTTTTAAAATAATTTTTTCCTATAACTATTAACCCTCTTGCTGTCTGACCATTCAATACCATTCACTGTGGTTTTGAATGATAGATAAGCTATGCCAGCCTTGCAATATGATACCATGAGGGAATGCATGTACACAGTACACAGTTAGTTCTGTGCACAGTTAGTTCGGTGCACAGTTGTGCCACCATACACAACTTTGGCAGTTGAATGGTTTCAAATGGTTGGTCAACTCACTTGAAAATGTTGCGAACAGTAGGAGGGTTAACGTAGCTTACAGCAAAGGTTTTTGCGATTCATGCATCTCATATTTTATTGAAAGAGAACAACAATTGTTGTCTTTCCCTTTGTGTAGTTAAGATTGTTTTGTGACAATGATATTCTCCAAAAAACTAATTATTCCGCCAGTTAATTAATTAATTAATACCATCCCTGGGCACTGAACAAGTTTGGAAACCCCGGCACTAGTTGGTTAAGAACTATGTACATGTATTTTCTGTTGAAACTACTATGAACATTGTGTCCAGATAATTTACCTTTGAATCTGTGTTCACAGTAAGCAGGGATTGTGAGAAAAGGCTTCAGAAAGATGTGTGACGATGTTATCCATCACCTACTCAGCATGAAGCCACATTTTAATGCCACATTTCTTTTGTCATCTCATACATTGTTCCGATAGTGAAATTAGTGAATTGTTCAATTTAAATTGAAAGTATGGTGAAATAACCATCACTATAATCGTGAAAAGAATTAATTATTTTATTACAGCTTGATCAAAAGATACAATTAGTGCAGTTGGCGTAAGGATGGTTGGGTGTTTTTTAACAATACAATGCTACACTCGAGTTGTTCACACGCTATTACATGTCCTTGTTTCCATTATGCCAAGTTAATAAGTCATTTGAAAAATTAATTAACATTAACCATGTGTTAACTTCAAATAGACTGTGCAAGTCTCGCGCGCATTCGAACTTACGGGACCATAGTGGTCCCAACCATATGGAGTTTTACGTGGGCGAGATTTTGCTTTGTCAATTATTTTAGTTTAATGTAGGTTATGACCTAGAAAAGTATACATGTTGTTGGGAATGTAATACTAAGTGATAACAAAATATGAAAGTAAAACCAATTCAACAATATAACGAAGAAAACCCAAGAATTAAACTTGACCTCTGCTTTATTTTATTATTATTATTTATTCGGCCAAGATTTCAACAAACAGTACAAGATACAATATTACCGAAAAATATACCAGTACAAGAAACAACAAATGTAAACTTAAAAAAACATGTGACACCAACAATTGTTATCCAATGATGAAATGGAAACAGAACACTGATAAATCAAAGCAAGACAACTATAAAATCAGACAGGACAAGCCCATTCTAAGATGGCCAGGATTAATAAAAGTGAACCTAACCACTGTGACTCGAAAGCCTATCAATCCAATCTTAAAATGGGAATATAATCTTTAACAAATACTTATAAAATAGTAAAGAGAAACTTTGGAAATAAAAAATATGATGATCAAAATAAATATGTTTATGTTAAGAAAAACCTATTTACATGCAGCAAGAATATTTGGAAGTGCACATTTGAGTTAAAAAGGCTGACCTAAAAACAATGTACAAATGAGGAAATAAATACTTATAGAAATTATAAAAAGGGCTAATCCTGATAAAAGAATAAATTTAAAAACAATTTGGAAAAACTCTACAGGTCCTGGAAGTGCTGACACAGGTATTTTTTAAAACAATTGTATGATTCGAGGGTGAGTGAGTTACAGATATTTGTTGGCAGACCGCTCCAAACACGAGGGAAAGAATGAACTGACGTGTTTTTTAGGCTGAGGGTTCTAGCATATAAATGGTTGAATACAAGTGTGTCGGTGTGTCGGGTATTGACTGAAGTATTCAAGTTGATGATGGGACAATTAATGATACCAAATAAACAACTAGTGGTGAATTGAACAATGAGTCTTTGTCGTCTGGATTCAAGGGTTTGCCAGTTCAGAGTTTTGAGTCTGTCCTCGTACGACATTGCACCTCTTTGTTGCCTAAGGAACATCCTCGTAGCTCTCCTTTGGACACGTTCAAGTTTTGCTGAAAGTTTTGTAGTATAGGGGCACCATGCAGGCAGCCCATACTCAAGAATGGGTAATACAAGGGATCTGTAAAGGGACATTAATGCAGTTGGGGATGTTCCACCTGCCGTATGCCAGATGAAACCCAGGGTCCTATTTGCCTTGGAAACAACACTGTTGACATGGTCAGACCAAGTGAGGTTATGATTGATCACGACTCCAAGGTATTTGTAGGTGGCAGTTATTTTGAGGGAGGATCCATGAATAGAGTACTCTGGAAGGGCTACTGTTTTTGTAGATCTCGTCATATGCATAATCATAGATTTATTGGTGTTAATTTTCATCCCATTGGCAACACTCCACAAGTCGATGGCATCAAGGTCAGCTTGCAAGGAAAGTTCATCTGCAGGGGATTGGATGGGTCTATAGATGAGAGTGTCATCAGCAAAGAGCAAACACTTGGAATTGAGGGAATGGGAGATATCACTGATGAATAAGTTAAACAGGAGGGGACCGAGGACACTTCCCTGAGGGACTCCAGATGTAACAGGAGACATGGACGACAAAGCTCCCTGGTACATTACCCGCTGGAACCGCCCAGTCAAAAATGCTTTCAGCCAATACCAAGTTTGACCACGGATGTTAAAGTTCTCTGCCAGTTTATTGAGAATTGTGTGATGAGGCATAACATCAAATGCCTTGCTAAAGTCCAGGAAGGCAATGTCTATGCGAGGTGGACGGGGTTTGTCCATGATTGTAGCCCAGTCATATATAGCATTTGTGAGCTGGGTGACGCAGGATTTATGTGCTGTAAATCCATGTTGTTCATCATTACCAAGACAGTTTGAGGAAATATGTTTATTGATATTGTCAGCGACTGCCCTTTCAAGGATTTTGCAGACAATGGAGGTTAAAGCAATTGGACGATAGTTTCTGATGTCGGTTCGGTTGGCAGATTTAAACACAGGGGTGATATTAGATAATTTCCAGTCCAAGGGTAGGGAGCCATGTAAGAGCGACAAATTCATCACACGTAATAGCGGGGGGGCGATGGAGGAGGCAGTTGAACGCAAAACTGTTGGTGAAATCCCATCAGGCCCAGGTGCCTTGTGAGGGTTGAGATTTTGCAGCGACTTTGCCAGCCATCCTAGTTCAATTTGAATTGGCGGTAGTTCAGGAATCGGTAGGGTACAGGATGGAGGCATTGATGGACAAGATTCTGGAGGAGAATGAACTGAAGTAAAAAATTCATTGAATGCCTGCTTCCGGTTATTGCAAAAAAATAAGAATTTTGTGCTCGCCTACGATCATAAAACTTACGTAAACGCTTGTTTTGGATGCGCAATTATAATCGCCAGATGCTGTAATTGCAAAGCAAGCCCTTTTCATTGCAGTCTATGGTTGTTGAAGCGTCAGCATCCTCTTTAAACTGCGATACGGGTCCATTTAAGACCCGTTTGACCTTCACGAATCCGCGTAAGGGGTTTCTAAAAAGTTAACATCAAATAGGCATCCTTGTCCCAGAGTTTTAATTTTTTTTCAATAATAATGTACATGTACACACTATTGTGATTTTTTTTTCAAAAGCTAAAACTTTTCATAAAATTGTAATGATTTATTTTTGTTGTTCAGATTTTGTCATGAGATATAATTTAAAACAAAGATTTAATTTCAGAAATAAAAATGTTCTTCGTTTGACGTGTTTTCTCGTTCGGATACGCGCGAGACTTGCACAGTCTATAAGTATTAAATGGATTAAAAACTGCAGCATATTACCCCATCCCCAGCAGACCCACTAATACGTATGTGGCGTGTCTTGGTCTAGCGCATCAAACTCATGTTCTGATTCACAGAAATGTGGGTTCGAATCCCGGGCATTACACCCTTGTCCATCAGCAAGACACTTGACTCCACTATGTTTAATTGCTTCTCATCACCCAGATGGGTATGAACGAGGGTAGTACTTAATAATAATATTAATAATAATAATAATAATAATAATAATATAGAGTATTTGTAATGCGCCAAAATCCACCAAATTAAGGTGCTCAAGGCGCACGTGAGGAAATCCTCATAAAGTAAAAATCAGATAAAGAACAATTACAGATAAGCCGTATTTAAAAACAAGTAAGTTTTCAAACAAATTTTAAAAGTAACAACATTAGAAATTTGTTGTGGTAAGTCGTTCCAGAGACTGAGAGAGTGAGTCCAGCATGTGAAAATGACCGATCACCCCAATTACTTGTGTAAATCGTTGATGTGAATGGTTAGCAACCTGTGCACCTGTTTAGCTGCCGGTACTGCATACTCCTAAGGAGCTAAGATGGTCTCAGGATGGCTCATTGGCCGATGAATAGGCAGCCCTGATACTTCACGACGGCAACGACGGCAATTGCCGTCGTTGCCCCTACCTATTGCCGCAATGCCCTTCAAAAATCCCACTTTTCACGGCAATTTTTGCCGTGCCCTTTTCTTGTCATTGCCGTCGTGCCCTTTCTCCTGAAAAAAAATTATATTTAACGATATCCCAAGTTCGACATTCATCTCTAAAAATGACAGAGAATTAGCCGAAATAGCAACTGTCCAAAGTCGCGATGTCTGTGTGATTCCTACCTCCATGGTGATACGTTTAATAAAAATTTAACGCAACGAACAACACGCACAGAACACACACATGGAAACATCGTACATACATTGTACATATACAACGATCATCACAACAGTCAGCTTCACACTACGACGTGTATGCAGCACTGCATGTGTACACCTATCCGAGTCGGTGCCCAGACTGTAAAACACGCACAATAAACACGTGCACATCGTTTCAACCTCGTACGCGCTGAAATATTCGCTCGGCCCCAGTAGGTGGGACTGTTCGAAAAAGAAAAACTACCGAGAAGAAGCTGTTGTTATGCAGCTTGCTTGCTTTGCTTGGCTTAGGTGATGTGTCCAACCAACGTTGGTTGCTTTTTTGGTTCTTCAGAAGCTTTCAAAATGCCGTACCAGGAAAGAACCAAGCAAAAGAAATTGGCTCAACTAAATGTTGCAGCATTAAAATGCTGCAAATTGGACACCTTTTTCAGGTAATTATTTTTTTATGTAATTTTTTTTTTCATGACATCGTAGGTTGTCCTTTATACGAGGCGAATCTTTTACCTCACTGCGCGCGATGTAAACAGTCCCTAGATACAATGTTGTTGTTTTAACTTGCCAAACATCGAGTCTCCTCTCCTTTGACCAAAACTTAGAAACATGTATTGTAAGGCTCCACTTGTTGGTTGCACTTGTAAATGCAAAAAAGTTGTGTTATTTAGTCATTTCTACCTCATATTAATCCCATCCTATGTCATGAAAAAAACCACTTACATAAAAAAAAAATTACATAAAAAAAAACTTACCTGAAAAAGGTGTCCAATTTGCATACATGTATGTCATGAAGGAAACTAGCAGAACAGAAGAACTTAGTGATGTGCATTTTATGAATAATTTATGAAATATGTGTTTTTTCCAATATTGCCTTGGTGCCCTTCGCAACTTTTTACGATTGCCTTGGTGCCCTTTGAAATTTCTGAAAATTGCCTTGGTGCCCTAAATTTTTACAAAAAGTCAAGGCAAAACTGCCTTGCCCCTTCAGAGCCGAAGTATCAGGGCTGAATAGGGATAATTGTAAGATGCTTTGAAGGGCTTATACCTAGCTCGAAAAAGCGCAAAATAGATACACATTGATATTACAACATTGACACCTTAACCAGTGTCTGATTTGCCCTTTTACTTGTCTTTTGTGCCCACAAAACGTTTAGATACATTTTCAGATCAAGGAAAAATGCTCAATGCTCCTATAAAGCATTAAGTTCCAAGCCAAGCAGTGTTAACATTGGACACTGTTCAATGATTGAGCTTTACTTTGGTTTTGAGTTCCTTTTTTTTAAAGGCAAATATTAGGGGGGGGGTAAAGTGCAGCTGCTCTGCATTGTATAATTCCTTGCAATTGACGCACAAATGAAACAAAAGACCACTGGACTGCACAATGTAATACAGTCAATAGTACAAATTAAAAAAAGCTAGTCCAAAATGCTTGATGATACCTATTCAGTAAAATTGTGGTTTTTTTTTTCTGCAATGAACTTTACATGAATGTAAACATTTTGCTCTCATTAACACTTGCCCATTTGTCAGCTAGCCATATGTTCATGCAATAAAATAATCCAAAACATCTGTGTGTTTTGTTTTGTTTTCTCAACAACCCTTTCATCGCTTCACATTAAATGCTGCCCTTACAGTAACCATGTTTTTAAAAAAATACATAAAATATTAAATACATGTGCTGAAGTGCTATTGACAGTTAATCCGGCATTGCCAAATGTGTAGATATTTCTTCCAGTGTGTGTTTGTAATGAAAGTAGACACGTATTCTGCTTGCATAACCCAGTTACAGTCCCTCTCAGAAGCAATTCTTTTTTTTAATAGCCAGCGATAAAGAGACTCTACGTGTTCAGGAAAGCGGTCTTTTCAGCAGAGAAGCCAGTCCAGGAATTTTAACTGCGGCCCAGGGGGTAATTGGCCTTCATGCCCGGCGAAACACGATACAAAAAAAATACTCCCGTGGATGTTCTGCTTTTTTAGTGACATTTTTGTCTCAGGCAGTCACCCTGCTCTTTGTGGCTGCCCTTTGAAAGTAATTGTGGTTTGAAAACCCATTTATAAAGTCCTCACTTGTATTATTTGGTAATTTTATTAGCCTTTTTAATGTTTATAAATGTGAAATTTTCTCAGCCTATCAGCTGCTGTGATTAAAATGTTTTTACGTATAAACCAATGCGCTGATTAGCATAATGTACGTATGTAAAGTCACTATTTAAAAAAATATATATATATACTCTGGTAAACAGAAAATGTTGTAGGTAGAATTGTATCTGGGACCTGGGTGTCGGTTTAACAGAAAAGCAATAGGTTTTCAAGATATCTGCTCTAGAGTGCAGGGGTTGTGGGTTCGAATCCCACTCAAGTTGTATGTGGATTTCGGAAAGGTGGGGGGGGGGGGGGAGCAGTGAGTATATAGTGCTTATAAATCACACATTACTAAAACTAAATCATTATTCTCTATCCCCAAGTCTGCAAATGGTACTTATTTTGGCTGGTAACCTTGCTGTTTCTGGTGTTTTTTGCTAGTCTTTGTGCCTTTTTAAAAGCAGCTCTATGAAATTGGGCCGAGGGCATCTGAGGCCATTGCCTTCATCCGTGTTCTTGGTCCATTTGTTTTAAACCGTGAAGGAAATAAAGCAAACAAAAGTTGCTGTACCGTGTCGTGTTAAAGGAGTCATTCACTGAGGTGAAACCTTTACAGGCAGTTCATGACAAATAAAAAATGTCTACACTCCAAAGAGAGTGGTAAGTCATTTTGAGATATGTTGGACGCAAATATTATTTGGGTCAATTTGTCTGTACATGTATAAACCCAAACCAAAGAGTGCTCTCTTTTAGATGTCCACAATATCTCTATAAGGCTAATATTAATAATTCATGACCAGCGCCAAAGAAAGCTAGAATAAAATGCATGAGACTTACAAATTATTTAACAGGCATTTCACTCCACACGGAAAATAATTGATCAGCTAGAGATGGTTCTTACAAATTTTATTCAAAATAGTTTTTTGCCCTCTTTAGTTTACACATTATTGATGCAGATCCAAACTGTATGACAAAATCCAATGTGTTTTTTATAGTCTTTCAACCCCTTCACTAAAGCGTTTAAAACAGCTGATGGTTTAACTCAAGATCAATGATCGGCAGGAAGAGTGGAGGGGAAAAAAACCAAAAGCAATGTGTGTTACCTTGGCAGTCTGCACGTACACACACCAACTGCGCTCATATCACTGACGACAACTCAAATGCACTACAGCCGCATCCCTCTATCACAATGCTTAAAGGGTGTGTACATCATTGGTTATTGCCAAAGACCTGTATCCAAACTTGATGTAACCTAACATACAGTATACATGAAATAACAAACCTGTGAAAGTTTAAGCTCAATCGGTCTTCGGATTCATGAGAAAACAGTGAAAAACCCCGTTATATGTTTTAACTTTTTTTCAAACATCGGATTTTATCCTGCAGGATAAAGACTTGTGTTTTACTCATTTCCTAAAAACTATGGCATTTCAAGCAAAACTATTTCAAGGGAAGTTTTCCACCATGACCATCTTTATGGGGGATACAAAGCTTTGATTTATTTCTTTCTGGTAATGAAATCAAGGAGCCCTTGAGATTGCATTGCACTTTGATCCGTAGGCCTGAAGGTACCGGTGTAGAGAAGATGCTAAAGAAATCTCAGTTTTAGATGTGGGAGGGAAACCAAAACTGGGGAAAACCCACGCAATGAGGTAGGGACTGACAACCTAATCCACACGGGTCATTTCACCGGGTTGGGACATTGTGTAACATTTGTGTGACATTTTGTCCTTATTATTAAAAGAACTCTTAGCTTTTGACTCAATTTTTTCATACATTTTGCCTTTGAGTGTGAAAGTGTTGGTTAAAGTTTTCAATTGTTTAATTGTATGTTAGCGACAAATATGATTTTTAGAAATGTAATATTAAGACGTAATATTGACACCATGTCGGTGTTGCATCCAAACTTTTTTTTGTAAAGCCTGTTTCAACACTCAAAACATAATGATGTAAACCCATTTTGTGTACTAATAATAAACGAGACGCACAATGCACCACTGAGCCACTCAGCCAACCTTTAGATTCACTCGGTCTGTAGCCTGCAAGAGGCGTTCAAGAGTCGTTCAATCCTGTAAAATGTAACTCTCTGAAAGTTGCAGATATTTCCGCACTAGTTCAAGAGTCTGCACTCATTCTTCCAGCGTTCATCATTTTTTGTCCGATCACACCTTGGTTGTTAGGCCTGGTAGGACGTCAGTCTCCATTACTCTGTGAAATCATAGAACAAGGAGGTGTAACAGAGACTGAGGTGTTCCTACCAGGGTGGCATACCCTGAATGATGTATCAGATTTTCTCCCAATCAATTTAATTTTTGATTATAATTTATTTATTATTTTTGACACGTGTGGTCTTCACAGTTAACTCTTTCATTCCAATATTACTTAAATTTATTTTAATTTTTTTTCTCACTGAGGGCTAAAATTACCTTGCAAATTTGGTTCCTTGAACAGGAAAAAAATTGTAGGGAACTAATTCTGAATATTGGTTGAGTCTAATGATATTCTGTTTTATGCCAAATTTTTTGTTTTTAAAAATGTAAACCATTATACAATGACATGTCCAGTGCTCAACATTTACACTTGACCACATGCCCGAGATACGCAGGCCCGAGGACCACAGGCCCGAGGCCAGTGTTTTATAGCATCAGGCCAGTAAACTCATGACCAGACAAGTACAGCGGCCTTTTGGTTTTTCTTATTTATCTTTTAATTCAAACAAAATAATGTTCAAGCCTTGACTTTGAACCTGATGAATATACATGTACTTCATTCAATTCTGTTGAGGCTCAGAGTGTACCCAGTCATAAAGACAAGGGAGATCAGTCTTCTCAATTCAATTCAAACTCACATTTATTTCCATACTTCATGACATTTCCAAACAGTACATAGCCAAAACATTGATTTAAAGAAGTAATCAAAGAAGCATTAATTACAAGGCAGAAAATAACATAAGTATGGAGGCATCATCTAGAAGCCGAGGCTTGTGGTGAGATGCCTGATGGACAGACAAACAGAACGTAAACAGGAACAAGAACGTACGGACAGACAAGTTGCACAAAGACAGAAATTATGAGAATAATATTAATATTATAGTAATATTAATAATAATAATAACAATGATAACTAGAGATAGTGATTGTGAACAATCACAGAGCTGTTCCGGTAATTTTTGTAAACTTTGAGCCTTAGCTGCAATAAATCACAAACATCAAAAATAATAATAATAACGAGAATGGAACTAATTACTTTGTGTATATCCGGTTGACCCGGAAGTAAAGGTCAACATGGGGTCACGGAGTCTATGACTGAAAACAGTTTGAAAATCGGTTGTGTAGTTCTTAAGATATGGTCCCACTTCCGGTTGACCTGGAAGTAAAGGTCAACATGGGGTCACGGTTACCCAAGGCTAATCTCCAATGCCCAAGGAGTCTATAACTGACAAAAGTTTGAAAATAGGTTGTGTGGTTCTTAAGATATGGTCCCACTTCCGGTTGACCTGGAAGTAAAGGTCAACATGGGGTCACGGTTACCCAAGGCAAATCTCCAATGCCCAAGGAGTCTATAACTAAAAAAAGTTTGAAAATCGGTTGTGTAGTTCTTGAGATAGGTCCCACTTCCGGTTGACCCGGAAGTAAAGGTCAACATGGGGTCACGGTTACCCAAGGCTAATCTCCCATGCCCAAGGAGTCTATAACTGAAAAAAGTTTGAAAATCGGTTGGGTAGTTCTTGAAATATGGTCTCACTTCCGGTTGACCCGGAAGTAAAGGTCAACATGGGGTCACGGTTACCCAAGGCTAATTTCCAATGCCCAAGGAGTCAATAACTGAAAAAAGTTTGAAAATCGGCTGTGTACTTCTTGAGATATGGTGCTGCAAAGATTAACTAATTAAAGCTTTGAATTACCGTAATTTGACACCTGATGACGTCACAGTAACAAAAATGTGTTTTTCATACTAATAAATTTGATAAGGTACACAATGGTATGTAACTTATCCCAATCCAATGCCTTTTAACGAAAACCCTATTAGAACGTACGTATATCCTCTCTCGATTCCAATATCACGGCAGTCTTTGACGCCTAGCCGTGATTGCGCAATCACGGCACAATTTGCTTCGTAGCCATGGTTTGTGTTTGAACCACCAAAACGTTACTAAAACGGTTTTTTTTATACGAAAAGAAAAAACACCTACAAATGACGTCATGATGACGTGACGAAAAATGTTAGACCGGAATCGACATCTACAATACAAGACGATGCCATAACTGAAAATTTTTTGAAGATCGGATGTTTACTTCTTGAGATATGGTGTAAATCAGATTGGCTAATTAAATATTCATACAGCTGTGACGTGAATAATTAATTAAGATTTTTAATCTAATTACATCTAAAATTCAAGTCAGGGCATAAGCTTTAATATGATATAGGATTTGTCTGCTTTTGATAATTCTAAGAATAACATATGGTCTTCGAAAGAGACACAGGTTAAGTCAATACGATTTTAGGGAAAGAAAGAATAATAATAAAAAAAATAAAAATCTGGACGATTTCAAAAGCTGTTCCGACTGAAAGTTCGGAACAGCTAATAACGACAATAACAAACATAAGTAAAGTAATATATATAAAGAAAGAACATCAGCTGACTACTAAACATGAGTAAAAAGAAGATCTAAGCAGACTAGCTAGATGAGAATAAACTATGTCAGATACTGGGAGAGGAGAGCTCTTTTATAAGCACTTTTGTACATACATGTACATGTACATGACATAATAATAGGTTAAAATGTTTTCTCTTCTCACTTTGATTCTGGTCCTGTATAAATGTTTATTGGTCCAGTAAGGATTTTGAGCTGCAAGCTCTACATGTACAGTCTAGTGAATTTTCCCCTCAAATTCGAGCCCTTTTTGGGGGGTAGAATTCTTTATATCAATGAGTGTTTTTTATATATTTTTTATCCTTCCCCAGGTTTTTGTTTTTTCTAGGTTTGTATTTTGTTCCAACTTCTTCTCTTTTTGCTGGAAAAAAAAAATCCATAAAAAAACCCATTGGGAATTACCGCACTATAGGGAAATGCTTGTTGTTCAATTGTCCAACGCAAAACAACTCAAAAATTGCCACATTTTAAATGTACGTAATCAGCTAAAATATTGCACTCGCAAGGCTTATAAACACTTTGTTAATAACATGTTTTCATCCAAGGACAACAAAAAACGTTTTTGGTCCTTTGTTCGTAGCAGGAAACGATCACCTACCCCATTGTCTTTTAAACATAATGCCCAAACACTAGTCAAACCTCATGAAATAGCTTGTGCTTTTAATACTTATTTTGCTTCAGTTTTTTCTGCTGATGTCCCTGTTTGTCAAGACCCTCCCACATGTGATTTTCCCATTCCAGCTCTGTCTAGTGTTAACTTCTCAGTTGATGATATTCAGCGTACCTTATCTTCTTTACCTCTGGGGAAGGCTCCTGGGCCAGATGGAATCAGTGCTAAATTCTTGCGTAACACAGTTTCTACTATCTCTCCAGTTCTCTGTAGGATCTTCAATGATTCCATTGCCTGTGGACGCCTTCCCCGTGGTTGGAAGCTTGCCAATATTACCCCCGTGTTTAAAACTGGTGACCGTTCCCTTCTTAGTAACTATAGGCCTATTGCTCTCACTTCTCTCGTTAGCAAGATCATGGAGAGACTGTTATCTAATGTTGTTAAAGATCATTTAAATTCTAATTGTTTATTGTCTGATAAGCAGCATGGTTTTGTTCCTCACAAATCCTGTGTCACCCAACTTATGAATGTGTATCATTCATGGGCTACCACTTTAGATAAGCGTAGTCCCCCAAGGATTGATGCAGTTTTCTTGGATATGAGTAAAGCTTTTGACCGTATGCCCCATCATATACTTGTACGTAAACTTGCTAGTAATTTTAACATCCGTGGCTCTCTCTGGAGTTGGATTAAAGATTTTCTGGTTGATCGTCAACAAAGAGTCACATTTGTAGGTATGAACTCCTCATGGTCCGTAGTTAGCTCTGGTGTTCCTCAAGGTAGTGTTCTTGGGCCCCTGTTATTCAATTTATTCATCAATGATATATCTTACAACCTCAGTTCTAATTGTGTTCTTTTCGCTGATGATGTATTAATTTATCGTCCAATCCGTTCCTGTTTAGATGTAAGCTCCCTCCAGCATGACCTTGATGAGCTGAGCACTTGGAGTGTCTCCAATGGTATGACGTTCAACCCTACAAAGTCCAAAATCATGCATATTTCCCGTAAACACTCTCTCAACCCCCCTGTTTACACTCTTTCAGGTTTTCCCTTGCAACCCACAACCTCTGTCAAATACCTTGGAGTCACTCTGAATGCTCAGCTCTCTTGGACTAACCATATCAAGAATGTTGTTTCAAGTGCCAATAGAACATTGGGCCTCATTAAGACCATTGCTTTCAATTCTTCTGTTTCAGCCAAGTTCTGTCTTTATAAATCTCTAGTTCTCCCTATTTTAGAATATGGTATGCCAGCATGGCTCCCTCATACATCTCTCCAGACTCAGGCCCTTGAACGGGTACAAAAACGTGCTACTCGATTTATTCTTGGGCAGAGGATGGGTGAGATGTCTTACCCCGATAGACTTAAGTCCCTTAATTGGTCGTCTCTGTCAATTCGTCGTAATTTTTCTGTTTTGTATTTTATCATTAAGTGTAAGTTTAACCTTATTCATTGTGATGTGGCTGGCATCATTTCTGTCAACCATAGATATCCTGACGTTCTCACCTTCAAACACCTGTATGCTAGAACCGATGCTTTGCATTTGTCTGCTCCTCATCTTTTCCCCAGACTTTGGTCTAGTTTACCAGAAAACATTCGTAATTCCCTACTGCTATTGCCCTTCCACAGCTTCCTCAAATCACTTAGATATTCTGTCTGCCAATCTCATGAATCAACTTGAATAGTTTTTATTATTTTTCTCAGTGTGGGCAGGGCTTTCTGTCCGTATTTTTGTATTACTCTTTCTTACTTGTAAATTTTGTACTATTTTATTTGTTCTCATTTTTATTTATTTATACATGTATAATTCTCCGGGGAGGGGAGTGTGGCTCTAGTGTTGGGACTTGTTTGGGGTTTAGTCCACCCTTTTAATAGCCTGCTATAGCCCATTCACTTGTGCAATATTTTAAATCGTTTTTATTTAAATCGTTTTTATTTATTAACAAGTTTATTTATTTATTTATTTATTTACAAGTTTATTTATTTATTTATTTATATACATACTTCTTTATTTGTTTATCTTTACTTTTACTGTTATTTTACTCATTTATTTTCGTTTTATAAATTAGTTATTTATTATTTATTTATTATTGGTTTTGTATTATTATCTGCTTTTATTATTGCGTGTACTATATTATATGTTTAAATCTATATTTATTTCATTGTGTACCCCAGATGTGGGGCAACAGATCTACGGATCATAGTATGTATTTGCTTTTGTTGTCCCTTGCCCATCTCGGGGTATATTGTCTTGTATTTTGTTTTGTACTGTTATGGCAAATAAAATAATAATAATAATAATAATAATAATAAAAACCCTTTTTTCATCTCCGTCTATCGAAAATCTCCCCAAACGACAATTTGTTTTCCTCTCCATTCAAGTCCAAGATTGCAATGACTACTAGCCGACAAAGTCCATGGAGCAAGCCTTTGCACGAGGCTACATCAGACTTCATGGCCAAAGAAAGCTTCCAAATAATAGGCTGTTAATTTGATAATCTGCCAATAACTATTTACGACGAGCATGTACTGCAGGCTAATGGAGGAGAAGGGGGGGGGGGATTTTGTTATTTAGTTAAGGACGCCAATGATTTTCTACTGTCTTATCAAAACAACGTCAAGGGTAGATTCGTCTGCAAGTCCTCCATGAAACACTTTACTCATAATTATCGCGATACTGCAACGTGTAACTGAAATACAAGTTTAAAAGGAAGGTCAAGCGTTTCGAGTTCAATTTATTTTTTTCACATTTCATTCCAACTCTTTACTGTGCATATCTGTATGAATGCTACATATCACTTGTGTATGGAGAAGAGCCTTGATTTGGCTACTATTTAATTTGGTTTTCTGTTTAGTTTGGTTTTCTGTTTAGTTTGGTTTTCTGGTTCATTGATGTGGGGTGTTTTTTTTTAAGAGCACGTTCATTCTAAAAAGTGTGACTTTTTTTTGAAATTTATTTTGACCAATGATGTTTGAAGCTTTGCGTGGTGTGGATCATGGGGAAACCTGCGGGTTGTGAACTTGTGGGTACAAACTCTTTTGGGAGAAGTGTTGGCTCTGAGAAGTGCCGTTGTTGGTCTCGACGTTTCAAATTGTATACTCTGCTCGTCTTCAGGTCGAGAGTTTTGTAAGTAACCATGCCATTCTCCTGAATCAGAGTATACTGTTCGAAAAGTCAAGATCACACCGGCTCATCTCAGAGCCAACACCGTTCCCAAAAGAGTTCTATACATGGTTGTACCCGCAAGTTTATTTTCTTGACCATGTACATGTAACAGTTGCCTGGTGTTTTATTAGTGGAGAAGTATTGGCTCTGAGAAGCGCTGTTGTGGTCTCGACGTTTCAAACTCTATACTCTGCTCGTCTTCAGGGGAAAAGAATAGGTTTAGGTCGAGAGTGTTTTGTAAGTAATTTTGCACGGTCTCCTGAATCAGAATATATTGTTCGAAACATCAAGATCACACCGGCTCTTCTCAGAGCCAACACTGTTCCCAAAAGAGTTCTATACGTATGGTTTACTTTCTTGACCACGTGTAACAGTCGCCTAGTGTTTTATTAGCCTGAGGGGAACCATGGTGTCTTTCTGTTGGACACCCTGTTTTGAATATTGGCACCATCCTTTTATTTTCCGTTTTACTAAATAGATTGAAGTACAGTCAGTGGGGCAATTTGTGACACTCCATTTGTCAAGCTGCCTGAACAACAAATTCTGTCGACCTATTTTAACCCTGAACCTGTGACATTTTCATTAAGGTTAGCTGAGTTTTTTTATTGTTTGTTTTTTTTTCTCTAGATGTTCCTTACTCAGATTCAAAACAAAATCTGCGGGAGGGGTATTTATATTTTTATTTAAAATTATTTCCACTTCATCACATCCCAGGTGAGGTTTTCCCAGAAAAAAGAACATTGTGTATAAGGTGAATAACTTAATAATTTATCAAGGGTTCATGGATATATGTAAGTTTTAAAAAAAAAATTGAATGCAACTACTTTTTTCACAAAAATGACAACTAGTTTTTACACATTTGATGATTATTAATGTGAGTGCTGGTTCCAACTTTAAACCAAATTATGCTATCACTAAAAGTACATGTGTAAGCCATTTATGCGGAGATGAAAAGTCATCAATTTTTATTTGCATACAAATTGCATATTCACCGAAACTGCATGTAGGCCATAAAATAAAATACAAAATTCAATCATAATGCATATAATTTGTGCATAACTAAACAAGAAGTAGCAACTTGTATCACCATACAAGTAATGCCCACTTGCTTGTGGTTCCATCTGCCAGGATGAAAGCTTACGGAGCTTACAGAGTTTTTCAGTTGCAGCACCCCACCTACATGTATGGAACAGTTTGCCAATGACTCTTAGAACACAACCTGACATTGCTTCTTTTCGATCACGTCTCAAAACTTACCTTTTCAATCAGGCATCATTAACTCTCCCGAGGTCTCAGCGCAGTGAATAGTTTTCTAGATACCAGCGCTATGCAAATATTATTATTATTATTATTGTTATTATACATGTACTGTAGATGTCAGCCAGAATAACACAAAATAACTAGACATAATTGCATTTGTGCACAAATGCAGAGCTGTTTCGCTAATAATATTTTCAAATTACTCATTTGAATACGAAACCCTTATAGTGTGTACATAATCAAGTTACATGTAATATTACAATATCTAATGCCTTGTTATTCGAATGTCTTGTCTATATATCTTGAAAAACTGTACCTTTAAGGTAAGATAACCTGACAAATGATGACGTCATGATGACGTCAATTTGTTTTTGAAGAATTGATGATGTATCAAGCCCGTTTAAAAAAGAATTTTGATTTTAGCATGTTCCGTTAGTAATTTATGACTTAAATGGGCAAAAAATGAAAAAATCATAAAAAATCTTGTGATGATGTCATCATGACGTAATTACAAGTTTACCAGGAACTTGCCATTATCTAACGACTTGCCAATATCTAGATATATATGTATATCAAGCAAAAACCAAAAACAAAGCAAACAATATGTTTTAGTTTTTTTATGTTATAATAAATCTTTTTGATGTGTGATAAGCGTTAGCAACCATACAAAGAAAACTTGTAATGCTGTTACGGGTGTTTTTATGCATGAATGGATGATGTGAATCCTAGTCAATATGGTGAAGCAGTCCTCTACGGAGTTGCGATCATCCCTCTGACAGTCTAATAACCCTCGCACATAGACGCTGACGATGTGTTCAACTGGTGTGTGGATGCAGCAATAATACATGTAGTATCCATTATTGATTGTTATCTGGTGCACAGACCGGTAATTAGTCGTGTCTTTTGTTCCATCAATGCCTCGTTCAGTGGTCGTCAATAGAGTGGGTTTATGTCACATATGTGTTCATCTTTAAACACACTCAAATAGTGAGAGGTTTTTTTCTACCTAATTTGCATGAGGATCGTATACACACAACTCCAAAGTGGTGACATGAAGTGATGATATGATTTGTTACTATTTTCGCTTAGTCATCTGACTCACTATAACAATTTGTTTCTTGCCTGGGGTGTTTTTGTTTAAAAAGTCTTTATTTTAATATATATTTTGTTTGTAACAGAAACAGCTTGTTTCTTTATCGTTGGCAGTCTTTGTGTTTTAACTTTCAATTTATTTTTCTCTTGCTGTATTTGTATATAATCAGGCCGGAGATTGTGTTTTTACATGTAGGTGTGTACCTTGGAAAAACAACATTTTACATGTTGGGGGGGGGGGGGGGCACTTCTTTCAGAATATTATTACAAGACCATAAACATTTTGCATGCATGCATACATGTAGGTATGGTCAAGACAGTTTCTCCAACCCAATGAAAAAATCTGAGAGAATTTCAACAATCAGTAAAATTTAACCATAAACCATTGTGCAACAAATTGTACTATTGTACAGTCATGAGAGTAGTACATGTATACCAGTATGTGGTTAGAATGCCATTGTTGTTATTGTTGTTATTGTTGTTGTGGCGTGTCGTGGCCGAGCGGTTAAGAGCACCGAACTCAAGCTCTGTTGTTTCTGTTCAGCAGAGTGTGGGTTCGAGTCCCGGCCGTGACACTTGTGTCCCTGAGCAAGACACTTAACTATAATTGCTTCTCTCCACCCAGGGGTAAAATGGGTACCTGTGAGGGCAGAGATGGTTCTTGTGATTGATTTACAATGTAGCCTAGTAGCGCATATATTGCAGCACAGGCTGTATACTCCCCAGGGAGCTGAGATGGTTTAAGGAATGAAATAAATGGCCCAGTGACCAGGGGTAATAATGTTCGAAGCGCTTTGAGACGCCCTTGGGTGTGATAAAGCGCGATATAAATCCATATTATTATTGTTGTCACTGTTGTCACTGTTGTTGTTTTCTGTTCCTCTATCTCTCTCTCATTCCTTACAACTCGTAAGTGTAAAATGTTTGGTGTTCGATGCACATTCCTCAATAGGAATTTTTAGGAATTCCGGATGCATCAAAATCAATAGCGTTATCAGATGGTCCGTTCAGGGCGTTCGCTTGAAATCTGAAATGTCCTTGGGGGGGGGGGGGAAACTGCGTTTATGTTCATAATGACAAACGTAATGAAGACAATTTGTTGTCATAATAATCCATAGATGTAAATATTAGGCTTGAACAAATGTTTGTTTACATTGTGCACAGGCGTCTAAATCATCAACATGTTTTGTTTATTATTTGTTTTAACGGGGGGGGGGGGGGGGGGGGAGGATTCAGAACCAATGCACCAGTTGCATGTTGACTCAGTGTGATGTACACCTGTTGAGAACCATATGCTGTACATCACTACCATATTAGGGCCTAGTACATTTATTATGGGCTGTAATGTTTAAATTACATTTTGTCTAGTGTTCCATGTATTAGTAGGTTGATGCTGCTCATATTAACTTTGGCCCCCCCCAAAAAAAAAAATAGTAATAAGCCCTCCCCCCCAAAAAACCACCACACTCACATTTTAAGAAATTTTTAATATGGAAGATAAATTCAACAGAAAATCTTCGGAAGTAGACTTCCATGTGTTTCAAATCGATCTAAACTGAAACATTTTAAATGAAAAACACGCCATTGACTTCATTTTGAGGTATAAAACCATACCTGATACTTCATTAAGGTGCCCCCTTCATTAAGGTGCCCCCGTCATTAAGGTGCCCCCTTCATTAAGGTGCCCCCTTCATTAAGGTGCCCCCTTCATTAAGGTGCCCCCGTCATTAAGGTGCCCCCTTCATTAAGGTGCCCCCTTCATTAAGGTGCCCCCTTCATTAAGGTGCCCCCTTCATTAAGGTGCCCCCTTCATTAAGGTGCCCCCTTCATTAAGGTGCCCCCGTCATTAAGGTGCCCCCGTCATTAAGGTGCCCCCTTCATTAAGGTGCCCCCTTCATTAAGGTGCCCCCTTCATTAAGGTGCCCCCTTCATTAAGGTGCCCCCGTCATTAAGGTGCCCCCGTCATTAAGGTGCCCCCGTCATTAAGGTGCCCCCTTCATTAAGGTGCCCCCGTCATTAAGGTGCCCCCGTCATTAAGGTGCCCCCTTCATTAAGGTGCCCCCTTCATTAAGGTGCCCCCTTCATTAAGGTGCCCCCTTCATTAAGGGGCCCCCTGTCATTTAGATGCTACCTTCTTTAAGGTGCCCCCGTCATTTAGGTTCCCCCTTCATTAAGGTGCCCCCTTTGCCATGACAAGAGTAAACAGGTCTGCATACATACCCAGTGTACTGAGCTTTGGATTTCAACCTGTGAATAAAAACACTCTGACAACCCTGAGAAAGTACACATCCACTAATTGCATCCTTCATCTAGTATTAGTAGTAAAAGTTAACGACTTTAATTTATTGCTCTTGCAAAAGGTTTCTTGCCCTAATTGTACACTTACATACATCTACATAATGTAAAGCATACAGCTTTCTGCTTTAACAGTGCCATACTTTCCACGAGTAAATTGGGTTTATACTTAACATGTACAGGGGCCGATTTCACACAGTGGTAATTACTGAGCATGGTAATAATGATTTAACAATACAAATCATTAGTAGGCAATAATGACAACTCATCTTAAGAAGAGTCTTAGTGCTTTTGTGAAATCCAGCCCGGGCTGTGTTGGAATCAAGTGACTTTGGCTACGGCAGCAGTGACATTGTTGAAGAATGTAGGACTTTCTAGCAATCTATAGCCGTAGCCACTGATCGGCTGCTGCTGAAGCTGCTTATTCAGACATAGCCTTGACCAAGGCGTTGGAGTTTTACTTTCATTTATTAATTGTCTTTTTAGATTAGTTGGTTTTCCCTTTGCGCTATTGCGCCATTGCGCTACCCATGCACCCGAGCTATAATATTATGTGCAGTCTCTGGATGTGTGCCAAGCATGTGTAACGCAGTGCTTGCGTGGTGTGAGATGTGTACACGTAGACTATCTGAATCAACGCCTTGATGGTTCTGTTTTGAGCTAGCCAGGGTCATTACTATAATGCGTGCATAAGACTTGTAAGACCCCATTGGTCAGTGGCGGAAGTCATGTTTACTAATAGGATGGGGGGGGGGGGCGCATTGCGCAATCATTTGCAATCGCGGTTTGAGTACACTCCATTTTTAAAAAGAGATGCTTACCGTTAACAAAGAAAAAGAAAATCGTATCGTTGAAATTCTTTCTCTATCAGCACTAACATCATAACAGTAGGGCCTGTAGTTTTTTATTCAAATTACTAAAGCAGTTAACAACGTAAAAATAATCATTTTCGAATGTTCTCGTAGTGTAAAGATTACGTGTTTACAACATTTGAAGATTTCATCACCCTCAGATAAAACAGACTCGTCCAACCAGTCTCCCAGTCTCAACGGCCACGGTGTTCGAATCGTGTGCATGTGTGGAAGCATGGTACAAAGGTCATAATGAGGGAAGCTTGTGATTGGACCGTCGAAAATGAATCATTTGCCTCCCATTCTGCGCTGTTTGCAGTCGGTCGAACGAAAGATTTAAATATTCATGATCTGCATACCAGCATATCCGCTAGCCCCCCCATTTTCATCCAATAGTGGACGAAAATGGGGGGGGGGGCTAGCGGAAATAAAAACAGGAAACACATTAAACCCGGAAGATACAGACGCGACAAGGCAGTCGGCCTAACGGCCTCCGCATGCGGATAGTAATACGAGTGCGGATGACCTGCGCACAGTAGTAGTACGGGCGTCGTGCGATGTGATACAAACATTACGCACAGTGCTTGTGTATATAGGCTACAGTGGTGGATTTTACGGCGTCTTTTCAGAGTGAAAACTGCGACCGCCTTGAGCAAGGCTAATTCAGACATGGCGAACAGTGTGTATAAGATACGTACATGAGCTAGAAAAAAATGATTACAAATTTAGGGTCACAAAGCACTAGAAGAGTTAAGACCTGGAGTTTCATCCTTGAGAGGGCAAGGTCATTTTTATTTTGGAAAGAGCACTTTCTTTGGAAAATGCTAAAGTCAATGGGAAACAGTTGAAGAGGCACCAAGGATGAGACAAGGGGAAACAGAGGTCATTGCCTCGATCTGTGGGCTTCGTGTAATTCCAGGCCTTTGAGGTGTCAGTATTACCATAGTGATTTGTATTGTGACATCACACTTTGCTCTGCAGTTAAGGTTGATTCAAACTTAAAGATCACAGCGTATAGCTCTTTGTGAAATCGAGCCCAGGGCTCGATTTCACAAAGAGCTAAGATTCATCTTAAGATGAGTTGACAATGTCACCATAGTGATTTGTATTGTGACATGACACTTGCTTAGAAATTAAGATTGCTACACAGTTAAGATCAATCTTAACTGTTTAATCGGCCCTAGAAATGTTTTATCCTTGTCAATAATTGGTGTCATAAAACTATGGATACATTGATCACACATTTATCATAAAAACCTCTATTCTGGTGTGTTTGATATATGATTTTTGTAATAAACTGGTACAGTACAGTGTATTTTGTTGGTACAACTACTCTGCTGTACAGAAATACAGTATTACAGCAATACGCTATTACAGCCTGTAATGAAACATTAAACGTCCAACCAAGCATTAACTCCGACCTTCACAATTAAAAATCCACATGTACGCCGGCTCCGATACCCTGTGTCTCATTTGCATAAAAGGTATTAGCCATTAATCTTGTTGTCCGCTGTATCATATCGCCGTCAAATAATGGCTATGATCTGTATTAAAAATGACAATTAACTTGATTGAAATAGACATCGGACTTAACATGCATGGGACTCAGTCATTGCAATATGGACAAATTTGGCTGAAGCCGCGGAGCCAAGTGAACGACATCAACAACATGAATTTTGCCCAGAGGGTCGGCATGGCTGGAAGTAATAAGCTTTGGTCGGATCAGGCCTGTGGAAGTGAAATGATGAGACTGGAATAAATATGAAATATCAATCAATTTATGGGAATGGAGACCTCTGCTCGGAGAGAGAGGTTAATGGAGCCTCAGACTGCTACTTGGGTTTCTGTGGAGACGCACATACTTTTGTTTTGTTAGTTTACAGCTCCTTTATTTATTATATAGGAAAGGTTTCTATGCAATAATAATATTAATAGAGATTTGTAAGGCTGTTTTAAACATCGTATTAAAGCACCTTACGTTATTAAAACCCGTGCAGAGCTGCCAACTCTGCAGAAAGTTCCCTGGAAAAAACCCTAATCTTTCTATGATTTAATGAACAAATTAGAAAATTTCCCTGATTATGGAAACTTTTTCCCCCTAGTATGTTGAATTTAATTCTAACGATTTTCCTGATTGTTGTGAAAAAATCTCCCTGATTAAAAGATGCACTTGTCAGCTTAGACTGGTGCCCCGTCTTTATCCGCAAGATGCATGTTTGAGTTGCAATTGTGCAAACTTTACCATTGCATTGTTTCAAAGGCTGCCAGCAGACTGATAGTCTCAGCAGTTTTGGCGACATTGCCATTGCTGTACATTGTCTTGATGCAAGCATTGTGACAGCCATTTTGGGGGATTAATATCAAAACTGTATGCTTGAGTTGATCATGGAGGAATAAGAACACAAGGAGTTTGAACGGCCCGCCAACCCCCCACAGATTTACGTGCGCGATAATATCTCTTTGTGCACAGGGTCTGGTACCGCTTCGGACCGCACAGTGGAGAAATGACTCGTTCGTGCTTTTTAATAGTACATAATTTCGAACAAACAAACGAAACAGTATTTGCATGCGCAGTAGCTCTATGCCGCACGTATAGGTCAGCCTAATTGTCTGTTCGATGCGCTTTGAAATTCTGATTCTGCCGACGTTTCCTTCATTAAAATCCGACTTTCAGAAGGTAAGTTACGTTGATATTCCGGTTATACAATAATTGATATATGAATGGAAATATACTTGAATATTTCTGAGATTTTGATAACTTTTGGCCGAGTTTGGCTGGTTAAAAATTACGGTGTTTGCTCAGTGAACCCTTTGTCTACGCATTCGTGCAGACATTTACGTGGAGCGTCGTGGAGCATTTCTAGGGGGGACGAATGAAAAATCTGACTTTTTCCAAAACATCGTACTATTTTGATATGAATGATCGTGCCACCCTTCCAAGTCTTTTAATCTTGGCTCCATACTGCGCAAGCGCACACAGAGAGGCGGCGTGTCGCGTGCGGTTAGGAAGTGCGTTACAATTGCGCTTTTATCTGTGGCGGTACCAGACCTTGGACGTTTGATCCATTTGATCCCTTTGATCGTTGTAACTCCTTGTGTTCTTATTCCTCCATGAGTTGATTCAGAATAGCCAGGTTTTGCTTAAAATTACCAATGTTGTACGTTATCTTGATTCAAAGGCAGTAAATACACCAGTAGTCTCAGCAGTTTTGCCAACATTACCAATGTTGTACGTTATCTTGATTCAAAGGCAGTAAGTACACCAGTAGTCACAGCGGTTTTGCCAACATTACCAATGTTGTACGTTATCTTGATTCAAAGGCAGTAAATACACCAGTAGTCACAGCGGTTTTGCCAACATTATCAATGATGTACCATATCTTAATTCAAAGGTAGTAAGTACACCAAAAGTCTGGGCAGTTTTGACAACAATTCCAATGCTGTACCTTATCTTGATTCAAAGAGAGTAGGTAAGCCCGAACGGCTCTGCAGTTTTACCAACCTTACACTCTGCCTTATCTGTAATCGTTAACCAAAGGGCCTTAATTATGCAATCAGGAGACATTAAGTTTACCGCGGGGGGTAATAAACTAATCAGTCATATCGCAACTCCGTCCCGGACAAGAATGACGTTCATAATTTATGAAGCTACATGTAGAAGGTTAAACATGTATATTCGCTGCCATATCTCATCTATTATTCAAAATGTTATCCCCACCTTCCTGCATGACATGTCAAATGAAGATGTGTTTAAAAAGTTGATGGGGTTTAAAGCTGAGGGATCCTAAAAATTGTACATTGAGTTTTTGATTTGTAACATTCCAATCTTGGGTACACCTTATTTTGGTGGTGAACAGTTACAAGCAAATAGACTGAAAAACCCTTGAGCCAAAAAACAAATGTTGTGTTTATTTATGAATCAATAATTCAGCCCTTTATAATCAAGGCAATTTTTTGTTTTTGTAAACATTTTGATTGTTTCCATCCTATATGAATGTAGATGTAATTTTCAATCAAACCAACCTGTGAACATTTCATTTCAAAAGGTGGTAGCTTTTTTGAGATATTGCCGAAAATCTTCAACGCAGGAAGAGCAATCCGTGGAATACTCAATCTGAGAAACGTTTCATGCAGAAACGTTTCTCAGATTGAAGTGTTTTTGAATCCCTCACTGTCAAACCACATTCCTTTGAAGGGAATTGTTTTCTCAAAATGTAAAACATTCTCAACAGCTGCAGTGCTTTTTGCCAAGTAACTTTTTATGGTCATTAATTTTTGCCCTTTAGTGCACTGAGTGAAATGTCGCTAAAGGTGTGATACATGATGGATTGGTAATGGTTTGCAGAAAATATAAACAGCTGTTTAATCATCAGACAGGTTAAGTGATAAACTTAGTAAGGACACTAATTCTCCTGAGACTTGAGAGTGTTTGCTCTCTGAAATGCTATCATTTGCAAGGATACTGACCCTACTCTCCTATCCCTACACATGTATACTGACCCCATCTCCACCCCCTCCACTGTCCCCAACTCCACCCCCTCCACTGTCCCCAACTCTCAGTTCAAAATTGTTTTATTTTTGTTAGGATTTGTGTACTTGTGATTTTTAGTGCATTACTAAAAAATAATGTTTTTAGACATGCAAAACCAAAATGCATTTAACTGTATACTATATATTTATGTGTATATAATGTGATAATAAATCAACTATACTAAATGAGCAACTGTAAAAATCCATGGCAAAATATAATCTGTTATTTTGTGTTCACTCAAAAACAACCAACCGAAATGATAAATTTTTTGCTTGTTGTTTTTATTGAAGAAAGCTTGAGGTTTGGAGAGAATACATTAACACATTTCCAAAAACTAATGATGTATTGTACCTTTAGGGTTGTCAAATGTAAGAACTTATGGAAATGTTATTGTTTATGAAGTGACCCTTTATGTAAAATTTGGCAAATCAGTTTTGCACAAATTCTTATTACACTTATTATATTTTGAGCAAGTTTCAGTTCCTAGTACATAAATAGTTTTGTAATAACACTTTTTAGAGAAAGAGGTTGTTTTTTACACAATTAATTTGAATCTGAGAGAAAGGCTTCAGGCATGAAGAATTTCTCAGGGATCTGAAACCTCACAATTCTAGGCAACAAGGGTGTTTTTTCTTTCATTATTTTCGTGCAACTTCGATGACCAATTGAGCCCAGATTTTCACAGGTTTGTTATTTTATGCATATTTTGGGACACACCAAGTGAGGATACTGGTCTTTGGCAATTGCCAAAAGTATACACTGCCTTTAAGCTGAATATATATGAGGTATTCAGCATATTTTAAAATCAAACACATCATCAACATATTCGCATTCTCATTGCCAGAATTCAGTGTGTTCAGATTGTGCATGTGCAGTGAGCAGACTGTACTGTACCAGCTCGCGTCTTCCCCGTGTCTTGTCCGCCATGCCCTCCAAACATGCAAGTCATTGATCAGCTGGTTGCCATAGAAACACGAATACCCTACGGCTGGATGATTCGGTGGTGGGGGGGGGGGGGTGGGAAGCAAAGGCGGTCAAAAGCATCGGCAATGATGGTGGGACAGCCACAACTCGGAGATGTTTAGTACATGGCCAATTAGAGAGCATGATCTGTGGTGAAAGAGGACGGAACAGGAATAAAACTGGGTGGAATCGATCGAGTTGGGCACAGGCATGTCAATGGATAACTTAGTTCTTGTTGATTTTGCAGCTGAAGTGAAACATGTTCACGTGTCAAGTTGTAATTTCTATGAGCTGATCTGAATTTCTTCTCTGCCTTTTTGTTTTGAATGCAGAAGTATTGTTGATTTTCGGTTCTACAAATTTAAGTCTTACTAAAGGGGCAGTTCAGAAGAACCAATGTTGACAAGTTCCGGCTTTAAAAAACAAATTATGTGTTTGCCCACCCATCCCAATTTTTGATTTAAAAGATATTGACTACTTGCTGAATTTATCCTACATGATGAAGGACAAAGTGATTATTATTATTATATATTTCTGGTAATGAAACCAAAGATGCCTCATAATATTTTTTACTCTTAACTTGTAAGATCAAATTTCATAAAAAAAATGAAGATACAACCATATAGAACGCCCCCAGATTGCAGAGTAGGGCTTTTAAAACAAAAGATAAATGTTATTAGTGAATTTCGAGCTTTCAAGCTTTCACGCTTTGCGCTCAGAGTTCAGGTTATTTTTCAACAGCCTATCACATCCTTGAGCTCGCAGGCCGGAGGAAACCTGTTAACAAGGGTGCTTGCTATGTAAACCAGAAACACCCTTACTCTTCCACGAAAGTGTTCTGGGTGCTTTTACATGCATTACCATCCTAGTACATGGGACCTACATGTACACCTTAGTGTCCCATCTGAAGGACAAAACAAGTATGATAAAGTATCTTTCTCAAGGACACAAGTGCCATGACCAGGACTCGAACCCGCACTCTGCTGATCAGAAACACCAGAGCTTATGAGTCCCAATGCTTTTAACCTTTCCTCCATCACTATATCCTAAAAACTAAAAGACAAACCGATGCCTCAAACGAAGCAGATATTTTAGAACACTGCTCTCCTAGCTCAGGATATTTCAATGGTTTTTCCAGGCTTGCAGCTTCAGTTTTTAAAGCACGTGTCACATTGGTAATTGTATCCACACTTGATGTGACCCAACATACATGTAATAACAAATCTGTGAAAGTTTAAGCTCAATCGGTCATTGATTTCACAAGAAAAAGTGGGGGGAAAAAACCTTCAATGTTTCCACTGTTTTCAAGCCTTGAGTTTTTGACTTGCAAGATCAAAACAAGTTGTCTTACTCATATTTCTCAAAAACTATTGCATTTCAAGCGAAAATATTTCATGGTTTCCCACCATGGCCATCTTTATACCACATCAGTTATGTGCAAATCTGTGGACATTTATATTTTTACTCTTACCAATGTTATGCACACCCTTTAAGGACTATGCAATCAGATATGTGCACCGTTGACAGTTGAAAAAGAACAAAAACAAGAGGAAATTGCCAAGGAGACAAAACTGTGTACAATGTTTTTCTATTTGCCGTTTGAACAAGGTGGACTATTCAGACGAGGTTAACAATACACCGATCCATTAAGCCACGCCCATTTCTCATTGACCAATCACAACCGCGAAATCTGATCACCATTTGAGCCGTTTGGTGATCTTTGCACTAATGGTGATCATGTTTCGCGGCTGTGATTGGTCAACTCGTAAGGAGGCGGGGCTTAATGGATCGATCTATTGAGGCAATGTTGACCAATGACAATAAAGCAGCGCAGACACTCTAAAAACGGCTGTCAGGTGTTTTTATTTTTTTATTATTTTATTTTTATCGTTTGACAATGTGTTTTTTTATTGAAAAACCAACATGTTGTTCAATTTGCTTCCTCGACCCACCCAACCACAATTTTGAAGAGAAGGTGACGTTTTTAAACATTGTTCATTTTGAATGATCCTAATTAATTATGCAGGGCAAGACATGCATTATGCATGTAAAGACCAGCATTATGCAAGTTAGCCATGCATTATGCATGTAAAGCCATGTACATTGTATTATGCATAGTGTAAAGACATGTGTATGCATTATGCAAGTAAAGACATGCATACACCTTTTTATCACAACGGTAAAAGAAAAATGTATAATTTTTTGATTAGATTTTGTTTGTGACAAACTTGAAAGTGCCTTTATTCTGTGAGGACAAACAGCTGAATAGTGAATTGATAGTTGAATGACTTTCCATATTTTTTTTATCAGTTTTTCATAATGAAACCTTGACTAATTTAGTTGTAGCTTTTCACGTTCATGCGTTCATTTTCATGCTTGGAGAAAATGGAATTGTGTAGGGACTTGTCACAAGGAAAGGGTAGTCATGTATTCTACAGTGACATTAGAACACTCAACTACACCGCAGTCCTCTGATGTACAAAGCTGCACTAAAGTAATCAGAACTCGAATTACAGAGTAAATGCCACTTACCATTGCTGCTACCCCCAAACTCTCATAACTAATCAAAGGGCGACATGATACAAGATTGGGTTTTTTGGAGGAGCAGTTTCGTTCAAGTCTAGCTTTCAAGAGATGTGTCACCAAAACGTAGTTTACTGTTTTAAACTATTGAGAAATATTGTGAAAAACGTTGTGTTAAATACATCATGTATGTCTGTTATGTTATAAATCTGTGTTTTGCATACAACTTCTTTTGAATAGTCCTTGGGCATTTTGGTCATAAAATTGTCTGTCTTTAGAAAGAGTAATTTGCACCAACTGTAGTGAACTTCCAAACCATTTGAAAATAGTTCTTGGTGTTGTACAGGATTATACCATCGAAAGCTGCTGCAGGCTTCTAACCAATAAGTTTTTATTGCCATTAGTTTTAAGAGTGATTTCCAAACGCATACCTTGCCCTTTAAAACAAATTTGTCTAACCTAAATTGCTATACATTTGTGGATTTCATGAAGAATTGGCATTCAATTTCGACACTCTTTCCTGCACTGGAGAGCTTTTGACAATTGAAGAGTAATTAAAGACTCTTTCATTTGTCTTTACTCTTTCTCTTGTCATCCAGATATCTTCATCAAATAGCAATGATGATTTTGTCACAATCGGGCGGGATGTTTTGAATTTAATGCGATATTGACATACAATCTGAGTGTTTACAGATACGTCGGCCAGTGTGGACAGACTCATCAAAAGGATGTTTGAATATGGTGTTTAATTACAGTTCCCCCTCTTCTCCGTGGCTGGTCGAGATTCCTGCATCCTTTTCCATCATTTTTAAAGGGAAGTTGTAATACGCTATTGGTTATTGTCCTTCGGATGGGACGTAAAGCTGTAATGTGTTGTGCAATGCACCTGAAAGAACTCGGTGCACTGATCGTAAAGCGAATTGGTTCGTCGCTATGTTCCTGGTTTGATTGGCTGCATATTGCGCCACAGCACCTTGTAAACCATTACATGGTGCTATGTAAAGGAATACAAATGTAGGTCTCGTATTTCAACACGTAGCTCCACATACCTTGAAAGACAATCACTAAATGTTGGAGCGCCATGAGCGTCAGTGAGTTACGGACTTGAGGGCTATATAAGAAGCCACTAAAATTGTTAATATCATAAAGAGTTTTTGAGACCCCATGTGCGTGTATGAGGTCAAAACCTCAAACAGCGCCCTCACTGAGTTCAGCTACAGGACGGCCTATCGTTGGCTGAGAGTTGTTGGCGGCTTGTTCACACATGAATGCGTGGCCCACAGTGATTGGGGCTGATGCAAGGGGGTCTATCTATTTAGATTGTCTAATTCCAGGAACTTGTAGGCAAGGAGCACATATGCATTGGGAGAATGTAAAGGTCTATTTAGGTGGTTGGAGCTGAGTTATTTAATGCACCAGACTCAGTTGTGGTGTTGTCAGAGTGAGTGCTTTGGTCCCAGGTCAGGGCACGTCCTTGAGAAAGACACTTAAACTATAATTGCTTTGTCCTTTGGATGGTACTACAAACCATAGATCCCCCTGTTCTGTGTATATGACAACCCAATTCACTTATCACTAAGAGAAGAGGTTTGCCCTAGTGTTTGGGCAGGGTTGGCTGCAGATTGCACCTCTTTACCTCACAAACAGCTACAAGGTGTTATCTAATTGGAGTGTCATAATTCAAATATTACTCTTCATTCCTGTCAGAAAGAATAATGAGTGCTTTGATGATCCTTCAGGTGTGATAAAGCAAAGTTGGAAACTGCGAATATATTACTTTTGTGATTGTTACTTGTACATGTATGTTTTGAGAGAACAGTACTGGTAATCGGACAATGCAATATTTTGATTTAGCGGTTCCTGCACAGTATGCACATGAATCAGTCACCTCTTTTTGTGTTCTAATATACATGTATGTACTCCAGTCAGTAATCAGTTGGGGTTTAATTCATGGCTCATCCAACATGCCCAAAAATACAACCATCCATTTTTTTAAATTTTTTTATTTTATTTTATAGAAAATTAGAAGTTTTAACTTATTCTAAATGATGTGGGCCATTTTGTTCCGATGTTTGCTTTGAAACTATACCATACAGTATGAATGAATGTACTTCTCAAAAAATTCATGATGGACCAATCCCCTCATCCCGAAAGCAAGAGGATTGGAAAGGATGTATTCTTACAAAATTCCAACAATGAACCATCTCTTTATGAAAATGTTTCTTCAAATCGGACTGTCTGCTTGTTCTCATTCATTACACTCTTGCTCTGCTGAGATGTAGAACAAAGAGCCATTCCAACAGCTTTATTCCACGTACTACATCTCTTTGGAACTCCTTGCCCGGTGCACGTTTCCCTCCATCCTACAATCTAGACTGTTTCAAGAGGAATATCAATTCCTACCTTCAGATTCCCTGAGTAAATTTCATCTTTAATATTTTTCTGCTAGTAGCCCCTTACCAAGAGTGGCTTTTAGCTTTAATTAGGGCGGACATTTAAAAGGAAAAGGGAGAAGGTTGGAGTATATGTACGCTTCCGAAAAACAATGATGGATCATCTTTCAGGTTTAGCATGTAGACTGTACACTGTGTTTATGTGATGAACACAAGAAAGCCTTCGTCATTGGCAAGGAGGCAGGGGGTCCCTAACTAAGAGCTGCTCAACATCAGCTGTGCGGTCGGTTCACTGAAGTTTTGTACGTCCACCAAACGTTCCATAAATTGTTTGAATATTGTGAATGATCGTGGCCTAAGGGACGGCCTTGGAAATTCCCTGATCTTTAGGGATCATATGCTTTCAGTCTAGCGGATGTCATTCGTTAATAAAGGTAGGACCTATACAACAGGCATTTGATTTCCCTTTAAAAGCATTTTTCCTGATTTCAGGTTTTTCTCATAGTCTCCTTGAGCCTTCAGATTTTCTGGAAGGACATAAAGCAATCACCAAATGGAGAAGGAAATAGTCCACATTGTATTGTAACCAGTAGTTTTGCACATGTAATTCTGGTAATGCACAAAGTCTGTAGTTAACCCTCCTGAATTGTAACATTTCTAGTGGGAGGTTCTGGGTCTGGAATGAGGAGGAACCGTGAGGAGGAACCGTGAGGAGGAACCGTGAGGAGGAACCGTGGGCCGGAAGTGATTTTCAGGAATTTTCACATTTGCCAAATCTCATCCTTAATACATGCACGCTACGTGCATATATTGAGCTAACTCAACATGCGCATGTTTTTTCCAAAAATTAACAGAAGATCAACATGCTCAAAGACAAACTTTCTCCAAAAAATAACAGAAGATTACGTACTTCTGTAGGAACAGGGCTCGATTTCACAAAGAGTTAAGATTGATCGTAACTGCAAATCCATCGCAGTTGCTTAGCAAAGAGTGATGTCACAATACAAATTACTGTGGTAATACTGATAACTCATCTTAAGATGAATCTTAGTGCTTTGTGAAATCGACCCCAGGACCCCTATTAAATACATAGCAAGTACGGAAAACAATATATTTATTACAGTGTACCGTAAAACCCATACCTTTAAACTATCTTTTATTTCCTATTCAACTTGAGCGTCAAGTAAGAGAGACACTCTCTGGCATGTGAAAATTTAACGAACAAACTGTCAGTCACTGTATAATTGATTGGCATCTCATTCAGAACGGCTCTGTTGCCATGCATGCAGCCCATGCAAGTATGAATATCCTTTGTACGAAAAGAAACAAAAACGGAAATCATGATAATTTTTACCGTTTCGATCTCCAGGGCGGAAATGATGTATATATTGAGACAGTTGTGGAGGAAACCACATGCCCCGTTCTTTTCCCCCCTGTTTGCCACCTTTTCACCTGTCAACAGCCCCCCCCCCCCCCTGTGACATTTGCACAAAGGCAACACGCTAACAGGGGGAGTCAGAGTCAGTGAGGAGACGAAGAGACGATGATGGCCGGACAAAAGGCCGCGTTACGTCCTTAACGATGGCCGTCATTGAATCACGCCATTATGCATATTGATCAGGAGTCAGGACTTGTTACCATCAGAAAGATTCATGGGCTACTGTTACTGTGAGAGCTTACATGTACACCATCTATGTTTCATGGCTGGATTGTTCATTGGAGTATGAAACAAAAAACTTGGCTGAATAAAAAAAAATAATAATATTTGGACATGCCAAACTTCCGTGATTTGTTTTCCTTCACACAAAAACTCACAGGTGATCTTGATGATCACCTACAAGTAATGTTCAGAATGCCCATTAGATTTTGCAAAAACAGGACATACGTAAGAGCAGAAAATTGTTTTGCTCATCTAATATATCCGATCATGCCCTTGGCTTAAGCCTTTTTATAAGCAGCCCACAGAAGGCTAGTAAACTTTGCTTTTTACTTATTTACAGGATGTTTAAGTAGCCGAGACTGTTTAAACATATTTTGTCGCAAAGTTCATAAAGAAGTTAAGCAGAACAATGTTGGTTATCAAGATAATTGCTTCAAAGCTGCAATATGATGTGACAATAAATATTTGACAATGAACCATGACGATAAACAATTTGTGAATAAGATTAGAATGATGTCTGGTACATTGTCTCGCTCAATCACATGTGAATGCTCAATTTGATTTCCTCAGACTAAACCAAGTGTCACATGGTTAAGGGCAAGCTTTTGCATTGCAATCTCCAGATAAGCAAAGACTGGTGTCCTTATGCCACACATTTCATTTCTTTGAGAAATGTGTGTGGATGTTTGTCGTCTCTTATGTAACTAAGAAACAGCTTTCAACTTAATAACATGTGACATAGCTACAATTGGTTTAGTCGGAGGAATTCAAAAATTGAGCGTCTACTTCACTCTACTTACCTGTAGAGCGAATACTACAATTGCATTGTTCCCTATGCCGGCAGGCAAAAGGCTAAGAGTTTTACACACAATAGCGCCCTCTGGTGTCCGACCCCGACGCCCTGCGACATGCGCACTACGTCAGCTTCCTCTTTTTCTCTTAGCGCAGGCACAGGTTACATGTGAGTTTAAGCCACGTAAAGAAATTTCATTAAATTTCATTAAATTTACGTGCTTACTGCTTCGAGAAAGCTTGTTTCAAATAAAATATAGTTAAACTACAGTTTGTAGAGTTGTGTGTAGTTGTGTAGTGAGTGTAGAATGAGTAATTCTAAGAAGTTGGGGAGGACAGGGCGTGTCAGAACCGGAGGGACTTGCGTTCCACCGGGACAGCCCGAGCCCTCGGGGATTTGCACCGGCGACACGTCGTCACCGCGGCTGCAATCCCCCGATCAGCTCCCCCAGCCACTACCGGCTGGCGGAGCTGAGGGACCCATTGGCCGAGCGAGGGACCTTGCGGCCCCATCGTCTCCGACCAGCGTGAATGGGTCCACCCAACCGAAGGGGAAACGCCCCGGTATTAAGACAAAGAAGTTGTCGGATACCGCGGCTGTACCCAAAAGAGGGCGGTCAGTCAAGCGTGACTCGGTTGCAGAGCCCACCATGACTGACCACGGAGCTATAAAAGCCCCCTCTTTGGAGCATTTACAGCCAGAGGGAATAATACCCCTCCACGGCTCAATGCGCCCAGACCCTCCCGATGCCATCGTGAACTCCGCGGTGCCTAGGGACGGGCTCTTGTACGGCCGCCTCGACCGCACAGCGCCTGCCTACGCCATCGGGCTTGGGGCACTGTCGGCCGCCCAGGCCATTGGGCACGGGGAACAGGTCCCATGGGGCCCCCTTGGGGAGATACTCCCCGGGAGCCAGCCCTCCACAGCGGGTTTTTCCCGCTGCTCGGGCATCCCCGTGACCCAGGTGACCTCTGAGGCTTCCTCGGAGTCCACCCGACGCTCTTCCAAGAAAAAGAAGAGCAAAAAGGCCCGCCGTTCTCGTCGTTCATCTTCGAGCTCGAGCGGGTCCCCGGGACGGTCCCACCGTGCTAAACGCAACAGGGGTGGGGACCCGATCTCCCGTGATGATTTTCTGGAGGCCTTTCACACTCTGGCCGCCTCAATTTCGGGCCGGGGACAAGGCCCCCCTGACTCGGTCACCTCACAGGTGCCCCTTAGTCACTATGGCCACGGCTGGATGACGCCGGGCCAACGGAGCCTACCACACACGGCTAGCCGTGCTCCGGAGTCCCCCCCAGGCCGGCAGCCCCCGCCCGCCGGTCACCATGGCCAGGGGCGCGTGACTGCAGACCAGCGGGTAGTGCCACGCACGGCCCCCCGCATGATAGCATCCCCGCCAGGCATCAGCCTGCACCCGTCGGCGTCCTTTGAGTCGGATCACGGCTCATCGGAACACCGTGACGGTGCCATCTCACCAGCGGTGTATGGTTCGGAGGCATCTCGGCCCCCTGACTCGGCCAACTCGGCCGAGGAAGACGCCGAGTTAGTCCACTCTGTCCAGCGCCTTTCGATCTCCGAGACCGAACTGCGTCTAGTCCAGAGGGACATGATAAGAGTCCTCGAACTCCCTGCTGACCCCGAACCCCCTCCTCCGGAACATCAATCGTTCATTAGGAGATCGGGTCCGGCTGAAGCGCCCAAGGCCTTCCCTGTGATGCCCTTGGATCGCGTGTGTGTTGACCGAATGGACGGGGTGATGGGTGCGAAAACATGGGCCCCATTCTCCAAACGTATGGAGCCGTACTACCGTTTCCCCGATCGGGATTACAAAAAGTACTTTGCCACCCCCGCCCTGCTGGACTCGGCCACCGACAAATTAGCCGCCGACAGAGGATCGGCGTCCTCCAAACTCCCGTTTGCGGACAAGACCCGCGGGAAGTTGGAAGACGTCGCCCGGAAGATGGACCGTTCGGCACGCATGGGCATGCGTGCTACCTCCTTCCTCCTGCTACTCTCCGAGTATCTGGCACTGGGATGTGAGGAAGATTCAGTGGTGCCAGCCGATATGATGGTGGCTGCCCTCCACTGTCTGGACAATGGTCTACGGTCCGTCTTGGACCAGTTCACCAGAGTGTCGACCCTGGCGACTACAACGCGCCGAGCCAACGTGCTCGATGCGCTGTTTCTCCCATCACCGGGGGCGCGTAAGCGCCTCGATGATCTCCCACTCTCAGGGCCGGATTTGTTTGCGGGACAGTTCCAGGAATCCATGGAGGCCGAGGCTAAACGCCTCAAGGCCACGGATAAAATCAACCTCAAGAAGCCTCAACCCCCGGCCCCCAAAGCCGCGGGTAGGGCGAGGAAGCAGACGGCCTTTACCATCCCACGACGCCGCCCGCAAAAGGCGACCCGGGGAAGCTTTCGTGGCCGTACCGATAACACCGCCGGCCCACACTTCACGCAGCCCCAACCCGGACAACAACGTGCCCAGTCGGGCCGCGGTTTCCGTGCGCCCACCCCCCGATATACGGGGGCGTGGCGCAAGTGATGGGCTGGCCTCCTGGCGACCTCCCGCCGACGGACCCGTGGGAGGCCGCATTCAGGAGTTTATGGGGTCCTGGGGCCAGGTTACCTCCGACGGGTGGGTTCTCGAAACGATCAGCCGCGGTTACGCGCTCGAGTTTACGAGAACCCCCCCGTCGGACATGCTCAATCGGCCGACACCTGTCCCGTCCGACATGTCAAAGCGCCGCGCTCTCGAGGCGGAGATCAACACTCTCCTCCAGAAGCGGGCGGTGCGGATCGTCCCCCGATCGGGGGCTCGGACGGGCTTCATGTCAGTTTTCTTCTTGACACCCAAGAAGGAGGCTGGCGTTTGGCGCCCGATTTTGAATCTAAAGCCCCTCAACAAATTCATACGTCCGAAGCGTTTCCGTATGGAGACGCTGAGGACCATACTGGGGTCAATAATTACACCCGCGTGGGCGGCAAGTCTGGACCTGAAGGACGCTTATCTTCACGTACCGATCAGGCCGGAGCACCGCAAATTCTTACGTTTCCAGTACAACGATACCCTGTACGAATTTGTGGTGCTCCCGTTCGGACTTTCTACCGCACCGCGGGTTTTCACCCGGATCGCAAAGTCGATCGGGGCGGCTCTGCGGAGGCGAGGCATCATGCTATTCATGTACCTCGACGATTGGCTGGTCGTGGGCCGTTCTCGGGAGGAAACGGAAGCGGCGCTCCAGCTAACCTGGCGTCTAGCTTCCGACCTCGGATTCATCATCAACGCCGAGAAATCGCACCCCACCCCCTCGCAGGTCCCCACCTTTTTGGGTGCGTGTCTCGACCTTCGCAGGGGGCTGGCCCGCCCTTCGGAAGACCGTCTGTCGAACCTTCGACAGTGCGTCTCCCTCTTCCTCCCAGCGGTGGTGGCTCCGGCTCTGGCCTGGCTCAGGCTGTTGGGCCTTATGGCCAGCATGGTGGATTTGGTAGACTTTTGCAGGCTGAGGATGAGGCCTATTCAGCTTCACCTGCTCTCTGTCTACAAGCCCATCCGGCATCCTATCCACCATCCGGTGCCCACTACGCCATGGCTGGTCCCCCACCTTCGTTGGTGGCTAGCCGAGGCGAACATCGCGCAGGGCCGCGCCTTCCGCCCGCCCCGTCCGTTAGTGACAGTCACTACCGACGCGTCGCTACACGGATGGGGGGCGACCCTACACCCGAAAGAGGTCGCAGGTGTATGGGGTCCCGAACACCAGTCGTCCCACATCAACGTCTTGGAAATGTTGGCAGTCTCCAACGCACTGCAACATTTCCAAGCAGACGTCAAAGGACGAGCGGTCCTGGTGAGATGCGACAATGCCACGGTGGTGGCTTACATCAATCACCAGGGGGGTACTCGGTCGGGCCGGCTGTGTGCACTGACGTGGGTCCTCGTCCTTTGGTGCATACGCCACGAGATAGCACTGTCGGCAGTCCACATCGCGGGCATAGAGAACGTCACAGCCGACGCTCTCTCCAGGGGCTGGATCGCCCCGACGGAGTGGTCTCTGCTCCCGCAAGTGGCCCGGTCGCTCTTCCAACTGATCGACCGGCCCCACGTGGACTTGTTCGCCTCCCATGCGAACAACCAGCTGCCGGTTTACTGCGCAAGGGGTCCAGACCCCAACGCGTGGCAGATCGACGCACTGGCAGTGCAGTGGGACGGCCTATTGGCCTATGCGTTCCCGCCCATCTCCCTCATTTCTCGGGTGCTGACCAAGATCGAGCAGGAGGACTGCCGAGTCCTCCTCATAGCCCCGTTCTGGCCCCGCCAGCCGTGGTTTCCCCGGATCATCAGGCTCCTGGTTCACCGCCCGGTGATCCTACCGAGGCGAGCGGATATCCTATATCAGCCCAGCTCGGGGAGGATTCACTCGGCTCCGGGGGATCTTCACCTGACCTGTTGGGTACTATCACGAGATCCCTCCGCTCAGCAGGCCTTTCGCGACGGGCTGCGACTGTCGCAGCTCACTCGCGCCGAGCCTCCACCAGAAAGGTATATGAGAGCCGACTACGCCATTTCCTTAAATGGTGTAGACGGAAATCCCTCCGTCCCCCCAATACTTCTGTAGGGGAGGTTGGGGATTTCCTCTTATACCTTTTTGACAGCGGCCTCTCGACGGGCACGGTAAAAAATTACCGGTCGGCCGTCGCCGCAATACATATGGGCTTCCCAGACGGTTCTTCCGTCTCGGATAACCGGGCGATCAGCCAACTGATCAAGGGGATGTTCGTCACTCGTCCCCCGGTACGCAAACTAGTTCCGTCCTGGGACCTCTTTAGCGTTCTATCGACTTTGGCAAAACACCCCTTCGAACCAATGGACTGTTCCACGCTATTGCAACTATCCATTAAGGTTTCATTCCTGTTGGCGGTTGCTACATCCCGGCGGCGCAGTGAACTGCACGCTCTGTCAGTAGAAGCGGGCCACATCCGTTGGGAGCCAGGCGGTGTCCGCCTAATTCCTTCGGCCGGCTTCCTTACAAAGAATCAGTCGGCGTCTTTTACGCCTCCGGACATTTTTGTCCCGGACATCAAGTCCTTTTCGTCCGAGTCAGACGACAAATTTTGGTGCCCAGTCCGGGCACTGAAGTGGTATGTACACCGTACGAGATCACTCCGTACGGACCACCAATTATTTATTACCGGTGAGTTCACTTCTCATACACATTTTTATGTGCATTTAAAATCTAATGAGGTGTACCCATTATGTTTTTACTCCCATAACGGTGATACCCTCCTGACTTTGCGCATGAGCTACGGTGCGCTTACGGGGTCTTTTTAGGCACGCCCTGTGTCCTACGCCCCTGTATAGACATACGATAGTTCGCGTATACCCACCGCCTATTCGGTGCGAGTCTATGCAATTGTAGTATTCGCTCTACAGGTAAGTAGAGTGAAGTAGACTCCCACCCCACAGTAGTGTGGGCTGGGTCTACGAACGAATACTTACCTGTAGAGCACCCTCCCTCCTTCCCCACTATACTCGATTCTTTGGGTGCTTACGCGTCAAGTAGCGCTCGAGAAAAGAGGAAGCTGACGTAGTGCGCATGTCGCAGGGCGTCGGGGTCGGACACCAGAGGGCGCTATTGTGTGTAAAACTCTTAGCCTTTTGCCTGCCGGCATAGGGAACAATGCAATTGTAGTATTCGCTCTACAGGTAAGTATTCGTTCGTAGACCCAGCCCACACTACTGTGGGGTGGGAATTAACTTGTGACCGAACAATAATAATAATAATAATTTATTCATTTATATTGCGCCCATTCCATAAAATGTACACAAGCGCATAACAAAAATAATTATACAAAGATTAAAAAAGCTAACAAGCTGCTGTACCAGACACCATTCAAATCTAACACACAAGTGGCTTATTGGCTGGTAACTTTTCTTCCTGGCAAGTGAAATTTTACGGCGTGTCGTGGCCGAGCGGTTAAGCGCACCGAACTCAAGCTCTGGTGTTTATGATCAGCAGAGTGTGGGTTCGAGTCCTGGTCTTGACACTTTTGTCCTTAAGAAAGACACTTACTTGACCATTATTGCTTCATCCTTGGGATGGGCCGTAAAGCCGTAGGTCCCGTGTGTTGTATTAAGAACTATAAAAGACCCCAGAACACACTTATCGCTACAAGAAGGGGTTGGCCTCGGTATGTCCGGCATCCAATGCGCTAAAATGCCTCATCTAGATGCTGAACAGGCTTTACCATCATAGAAATAGAAATAGAACAAGACTGATCATCCATGCTGGCATTCCCCCTTTAATCTCCCCCACTGCACGCACGCTGAGACGCTGCATTGAAAGTGTCAAAATATTCATTAAGAGTGGTGCCGAGAAATTGATAACATTTGAGTCACATAATCTGGCGGAACATTGCAGCTGTTGTCCGCAGACGGCAAAATCCCACCATGTCGAAACCTAGTTAATGCCACGCTTGTCCTTAGCGGATAACAAACATGATTATAAGTTTGTTTCCAATGTTCTGTTTTTGTTTGGTGCAGGCAGTGTTATTTGTTTACACAACTGTAATTCTGAGGTTTCAAACATAATTGGATTTGGGAAGAGCGTTTTCATTCCAACCGCCTTCTTTCTCAATTAGCACATCTTAACCACTCTATCTGTGAAAATTTCATCAGATAAAAGGGTTACTTTTTTGAAGTAAAAAATTGATTGTTTTTTTAAAGGGATGTTTTGCTCATGAGTTCATGTATGTACATGTATATGTCATGTATAGGTTTTTGTTTGATTTGGCAAATCCGAAAAGATATTATAATGTGGCCGTGTTTCAGTTGGTTGTACTCAAAGAGAAATTGAGACAGTCTTAAGTTCATCAAGAGTTACCTCCGAGTTTGAAAATAATTTGTGGTTTTTATTTGTTCATTTTGTTACTATCCGTTCATACTTCATTCATTTAAAGAGCCTCTTTGGCGTGTACCACATCAACCTGCAAGCTACAAATAAGTTTAGGGTATCAGTTTGGCCTAGTGGCTTCTTTCCCTGCCTTTCACTTCAGTGGAACCCGGTTCCATTCCCGCCCAGACCGGAAGCCTGCATGTGGAATGACTTTTCAGTCCCTGCCTGTTGCATGGGTCTAGCCCTGCTGGGTTTTTTCCCTCCCACGTCTAAAGCAGAGAGTTCCTCATCATCATCTCTGCACAGGTACCTTCAGGATTACGGATTACAGGGCAAGGACACTTATATAAAGGATTCCTTGGTTTCATCACCAGAAAAACATACTGTACACTATAATAACTATAGCAATACAAAGTACACATAACGAAGGCTTATATGTAGATACTCTCAAAGATTATAGAGAGCCAAAGGGGCAAGATTGGGAACTCGGGTTTAAATCAGTGTTGTGACTACACTGGTCGGGGCTGGTCGGCACTAACCAGTTCAAAAAAATCCTGACCGGCTCTCAAGCAATGTTACGACATTGCCGACCGGTACTTTTTGCTACTAAATACGCTTAAAAACTAAGGAATTCTTCTTACGTAACTGAAAACTATCAAAATCAAAAGTGTTGTTAAATCTTGTCCTCGACGATCGCGATTGATCATTTCTTGTTGTGTCATTTTTATTTCAAGTTGACTGTTTGATGCAGCGATGTTTCCCCTTTCCATGTTAGCAGAACAAAATATATTCTCACAGCGTCTGATTGCTGCCGCATCCTTTGAGTAAAGCATTAGAAAAACCTACGTTACGCATCAGTACACGTAGCCAGACTTCCTCCTTTTGATGCATGTGTTTAATTTTTTTCTAACTCACCAAGTTGTGAGCACACAATGTCGTTCACGCGGCGGTGTTATTTTTCTTGTCGTTATTGAACGACAGATACGACGCTCATTAAAACCCTCGTTTCACGCCGCTCCGCCATACCAGTTGTTCACAAATCGTTCTCCACTGTTTCTTCATTATTTTTGTCACATTTATGTGTTCACGAGGGAGATATAGACAAGAAAATTATTTTCTTACGGAAGTATGAAGAAAGAAAGCGCACATCTCCGAGCAGTGCACAATCCAATAATTATTATTTTTTTAGTCTGGACCGTACGTGCGTAACTGCGCAAACCACATTGACTTCTACTGGGTACTTGACTCACTGCACATTAGACTTGTTAAAAGTCCATCAATTTTCAAAGGTTTCTGCGTTCAGCGCTCGCACACCAAATGTATCGCGAGCTTCTGTCCCCATTTTTCTCACTGGATTTACACGATTCACACGGGTCGACTTTTTGGTAAAAAAAAAAAGAATTTCCGGCAAAAACCGGAGGAATCACATCCCTGGATCATTCTATGTTTTCTTAATACTAACTTACCTTATTAAGTTGCAAGAATTTTACACAACTTACATTTAATAAATAACAAATACTTCATTTGATTAAATTTGACACTCGTCTCATTTCACTTGTCGGCTCCAGATATATGAAGGATTTTAGAATTTGTGAGGTATAAGCAGGCTGGGTATAAGAACTTGATATATGGCTCAACATGTGTACTTCTAATTCAGCAAAATACATTGTATGTTGTTAGTGTCTAGAACCCATAAAATATGTATTTTTAAGGGTGTAAAATGTAAACATTTTCAGGGCCACCCCCTTTGGACCCCTGATGAACGCCTCGCGCAAGCGCTCGGTACCTCGCTTAGCTCGCTCCTCTGTGAAAATTAACCGGCTCTTAAAAACTTCTGGTCACAACACTGGTTTAAATGTAAAATATGCATTGGATGCCATTTCAGGAAGCAACTCTTTTGATGTATCAATAGATCAGTGCATACAATGACCATCACTATCTATGATAAGTCATGTAACAAAACAATTGCTTGCTGCAATGGCGCCCATCTGTATTTTACGTTCCAACAAAAGATAGAGCTCCAGTTCCATCTTGTGCCTTCGCCGCTCAATAATCTATGATTACTTTACATCAGAGTTGGCAACTTGAGTCTGCGAGTCGGATTTGAGTCGCACTATGTTGGGACTTGAGACTTGACCTCAAAGACTTGACCCCAAAAACTTGACCCCAAAAACTTGATGACAAACTCTGCTTTACATAATAAAAGTGGTTCAATTACAAATTGGCTTCAGCATTATTATTTCTGCATGAAATGCACCCGTCTTCGAGAAAATGAGGACAGCATACATGGACGCTTATGTTTCAAGCTTTGGTTTCATTCAGCGGAAGGAAGGGATGAGCATGATATCATGTCATTTGTATGTCCTTGTGATGGAAACCAAAGAATCTTCAAAAAAGCTCTGTAATCCGTAAACTATTAGGCCCGGAGAAACCGATTCGGGGGATGCAGGAGGAAATCCATAAGAACACATACACATGGTTCATGTGTAAACCAAACTTAAGGGAAGTACAATTTTATTATTATTGTTATTATTATTGGTTTATTCAAAACACTCCTTGCAGCCCAAAGGCTGAATTGCACAGTGCTTACAAGTACATGAATTAAAAACGTTAAAAATACAATAAAATACAGAGCATACACAAAATCTTTAAAATTAACTGTAAAACAGAAACAACAGCAATAAAAATATAAAAACCTTAGTTTGTATAAAGATAAAAAGATAACATTCATTTGTAAAGTAATCTGGTGAGGTATGGCACAGGACTGTTCTTAAATCTGTTTGAGGTGAAAGAGTATTCATTAACAATCCGGTTTGATCTAAGGCTCATAGAGTGGGAACTTTTAGTTTCAAGGAACCATTCGCTGAATCTGCCCGAATTGTAAGTTTTGCTCTTTGAAAGAGTACATATATGTAGCTCTTGTTTCTATCCTCTAGTTTTCAGTTACAACACCATCCAACCAATGAAAACTTCGTCAAATACCAATGACTTTGGGTTGAACAAAGAAAAATTGACTAGAGCGGGATTTGAACCAACGACCTCCGGTTTAACGTGCCGGCGCTCTACAGCCCTATGTTGGCGGTCTTTATCCAATGACGTAACTTTTTTAAAGGTATTATACAGGATTGGCAGAGCTGACACAAAAATCACAGACAGTGTTCATGTTTTGTGTAATCAACCACATACATGAAATAACAAACCTGTGAAAATTTGAGCTCAATTGGTCATCGAGGTCACGAGAAAATAGTGAAAAGAGACCGTATGTGTTTTCTGTTTTTCAAACATCGAGTTTATTATCGCGCGCGATAAAAACTATTGTTTTACTCATTTCTCAGAAACGATAGCATTTTAGGCAGAAATATTTTAAGGAACCCTTTCTACCATTACTTACTTTAAATCATGTAAGTTATGTGTGAATCTGTGAACATTTGTGTTTTTCGATCTTACCAATAGTGTACAGGGCCTTTAATAGATGTTAATTTTGCATCGGGGATAACGAATATAATTTGGTTTTTACCAATGTGTGTTAAGCACTGTATACTCAGTACTTTCCCAACATAACTTTTGCTGAAAATACCCGTCTGTCAGATGAACATTCCACCACTTACGCTGTCATCACATCATCAACGCGCCAAACTGTTCTAGTTACACTTGAGTAAACATAAAACTTGTGCGTATGAGATCCGGGCAATTACTTTTTAGCTTCTATTTTTAGCATTACAGAGTGCTATAAGGTGATCCTTGGGAAACAGCAAAAGTGGTTTAGTCAGGGATTTTTCGAACACTTTGCTGTCCAATTTGAGTGTAATACATGGCTGATGATGACTTAAGTTCTGCCAGTGGGATTATGAACTAGTGCCCACCAAAGTATGAACTAGTGCCCACCAAAGTTCGTAGGGTGTCATGGCCGAGTGGTTTAGATCATCGGATTCAAGTTCTGGTGGTTTAGTCATCAGGGTGTGGGTTCGAGTCCCGGTCATGACGCTTGTGTCCTTGAGCAAGACACTTCGCTATAATTGCTTCTCTTCACCCAGGGGTATAATAAATGGGTACAGGTTGTTATTGTGTTTGAAAAACTGAGCGCCATGGCAGCTCGGGCTGTACACTCCCCAGGGAGCTGAGCAAGATTAAAGGAATGTTATTGGCCCAATGACCAGGGCACTAATGTAAAGCGCATTGAGACGTTAATGTAAAATGCGCTATACATGTATAAGAACTGGTTATTATTATTATTATTATTATTATGATGTAGGCAGGAGAGAATAAACCTACATGTTTATCTGGTGTTGTTGTAGGCCTGAAATTTTTTCTTTGAGAGGGCAAGGCCATTTTCATTTTTCAAAAGACACTTCCATTGGACAGTCTTAAAGTCTATGGGAAACTTTTAAAGTGGCTCCAAGGCCAAGACCATGAAGACCAGGGGCAACTGAGGCCGTGGCCTGCTTGTAATTCCAGGCCTGTTATTGACACCCATTTTGACTTTCTTTCTTGATGGGTCACATGAACTTTTCCTTGATAAAGTGCACTTCCATGGGTAGGAAACAATGAGCTTTCAAGGGGTACCCATGGCCCTTGCCTCAGGTATCTTCAGGTCTTGGGTTGACCTCTTATTCAGGGGTTCCTTGTAAGATAAACTGTACAGAAGAGCTTCTTAGATTATCCCAGCCCAGCTGTGGTTACAAGATCCAATGATAATGTAATCCATGACATCAATTATACAACTGGGATTCGAACCAGGGTAAAAAAACAAAGGGTCAAAACTCAATCCCCACTTTAATAAACACAAGTATTATACATACTCCTCGAAAGTATCGGACGCTATCTAAATAAAATGTATTTCTGGCTCAGCGAGGGAGTAACAGAATCTAGCGACTGTTATTGTATGACATCTCAATTCTGTAGATGAGAACGTGATAGTAGACTTAAATACACACAAGATGATCGCATAATGATGATCAGTAGAACACCAGATGTCGTCGTCTCCGTGCTCTGTGACTACTCGTTAATGCGTGGACTTATAAAGTCTGTGGTTTCCTCATCACGGAAATGTTCGTAATTGATTTGTGTTGGGAAGTCCTTGCTCTTTGGTCGTGCATCCGTTTGGGCATTCGGTCCGTGTTGGTGAAGATGCTTTCCTGTAGTTCCCTATGATGAAAGCCTATTGATTCATACAATTGCGCAGTGAGTTGAGATGTGTGAAGCGAGGTTTCTATTAGGAAAAAAAACAACTGCATATTTTCAGCCGGTGAAATTGCTTAAATTAATGTGATGTCAAATAAGAGTTTTCTGACTGATTTTAGGTGCTCAATTGTAGGCTCTTGTTAATGATTAAGCCAAAGTGGCTTAAAATTTAAACAAAAATGTAACTTTTGTTTTCATTTTGCCAGTTTTTCATTTGTTTGTTAGTTTTAAAGGCACTGAACACGTTTGGTAATTACTCAAAATATATATTAGCATAAAAACTTACTTGGTAACCAGCAACGGAGAGCTGTTGATAGTATAAAACATTGTGAGAAACCACTTCCTCTGAAGTAACGTAGTTTTTGAGAAAGAGGTAACTTCTCACTAAAATAATAAAAGACTTCATGCATGAAGCCTTTTATTAGCATCTGAAAGCACACAAAATTGTGCAACAAGGGTGATTTTTTCTTTCATTATTTTCTTGCAACTTCGATGACCGATTCAGCCCAAATTTTCACAGGTTTGTTATTTTATGCATATGTTTGGATACACCGAGTGACAATACTGGTCTTTGATAATTACCAAACATGTTCAGTGCCTTTAATGAAGTGCAAAAGTGAACAAATGCCACTGAGGATCATAGTGTTAGCCAGAGGGGTGTCTGGGTGTCTTTTGGACACCCTGTTTTAAATTTGGACACCCTGTTTCATCTGTCATTTACATGTAAATGTATTGTAAGTGAACAATTTGGACACCCAGTTTTTAAATTTCCAGCAGATTTGGACACCCTTTTACCAAATCCTGGCTAAAACCTTGCTGAGGATGTAGTTCTACATTTACAAGAGCTGATAAGCTGGGGATGTGTGGCATTATTGGAATAAATGTCTAAACTACTAAGACCTGAACAAAAACCAATGAGCCAATCACATGGTTCACTGCTGCTCATAAAAATGTACTATTATAGGAACTACAAATTCATTAATTTTTGGTATTTATCACAAAACAAATGATTAGTTTCAGTTTGAAAGTTTCTGCAATTACAAAATTCATACTACATGTACATGTAGTAAACTATCCACCAGAGAAATATATCCGTCTGAAATAATAGTAAATATTATTTTAATACCCCTAATACCATGCATGGTTGTTTCTATTGCCGCAATTGAAATAAGTATGTGAGCGTAATCCCTGAAGAGACATATAAACCAAACCAGGATCATGCCCTGGATTTGTGGTGTGTTGGTTGAAAACTGAAGAATGGCCATGTACTCACTCCAAAAACCATTGGTGTAAATATACCTTTAGTTTTGGCACAGAACAAAGATTTTGAGACCGTTGTTAGAATTATGGAAAGACTGTAAATGGAATCATTGATGTAAATATACCTTTAGTTTTGGTACAGAACAAAGATTTTGAGACCGTTGTTAGAATTATGGAAAGACTGTAAATGGAATCATTGATGTAAATATACCTTTAATTTTGGCACAGAACAAAGATTTGGAAACAGTTGTTAGAATGATGGCATGACTGTAAATGGAACTTTGCTTTGTAAATTACCAAAAGTGGAAGAGATTATAATATGCATGTATTTTTGGAAACTGTCAAATGTTGTGGTCAACTTTTGGTTTGTTTGTTTGTTTCATGTGAGGCACACAAGAGTATTCTATCTGGCCTGTGAAATTCATTTTCTGTACGTCATTATTTTAGCATACATTCCCCTGTCGCCCATAAATCTGTGATATTATTCACATGCTCTCTTGGAAGGAGAGTGTCTGTCATATTATTCACATGTGCTCTCTGGGAAGGAGAGTGTCGCAATACCGGATTATCCACCCAAATGACCCTGGCAGGATTCTGAGGTCTGGCCTCAGACTACCCGCAGGGTCATCTTTTGACATTATCAGCATCCACGGTGGTACCAATCTCCTCAGAGTTGTAGGGGGGCGACTCACTCCTCCTTCACTGTGAGGATCTTTCTCACTCTCTCTCTCTCTCTCTATGGTCTGACTTCAGGGATGCTGACGCGGTGAAATGGAATGCCCCAGCGATGTCTCTCCAAGCGAAGAAGTGGGTTAATGCATTCTGGGAGATTTTCTTGTGATAATTGGAGACGAGTTGGTACAGTACTCTCGTCTCTGGGTGACGTCATATTGTAAACTCAACTGGCTCTCTCTCTTTAAAAAAATATTGCTTCCTCAACAGTAATGTCCTTTTTTCTTTCTTTCTACATGTACATGTAAGATAATCAAAAAGAATTTGATGCGGTCGTCTCTAGAAATGACGTACAGAAATTCTGGCTAACCTTCTTTTTGTGATCATTTTATTCTTGTGTAAACCCTTACCGTACGACCAGAGACATGTTAATGTTTATAACAAAAAGTATACTGCGGTCGAATCTTGAAGCGGGTACTCCATCAAGTGCTCTGGCAGTTCATGTTATATTAAATAATGGTTTGAGATACATCATCCTCTCAGCGAGAATTGTCTGTCTTGCTTCCTGTCCTTTTCTTCCATATGACTGCAAAGGTAGAATTTTGTCAAATTTGAGTGTGTAGCATCATAGTTTTTGGCTTTGTGTCTTGCGTACAAACACTTTGACAGTTTGACACCCTATTCTACATGTATCTTCCATTCAAATGTAAAGTATTGTATCAAAAAAACAGAAATTGATTAACGGAACTGGCTTAGAATTCTTTGTGGCATTTACAAACAGTTTCTCTCAAAATTTTGTAACACGATGGGACATTAATTATTATTTGTCAGGCAGTGGAGACCATGCTTTTCTTTATCATGGCCATTATGCCCAGATATAATGATAATGATATTGGAGTCTTACATATATATACATGTAGCGTACATATCCAACAATAAAGTGCTCTAGGTGCTTGAATAAAGAGAGACACTTTTTAAGACAGGTTTTGAAATTTTTATGAATTATGAGACTGATTTATGTAGCACCTTATTAGGGTTTAGTAGGTGCAAGGTGGGTTTTACAAACTCTTTTATTGTAGCTTAATACATGTATATTGTATCTGCTGAGGAACAGTTTGCAAGGAATCAAATTGAAGGAATCAAATTGATGGGTGGTAACTTTATGCTCTCATGTGTGTTTCTCTTTTGATTTCCAACCAGGTATTTATCAGGGACAATGGGTTGGCGGAATGCGCCATGGCTGTGGAATACGCAACAGTGTGCCTTATGGGATGGCCTCCATCGTACGACCCGCCCTCCGTACCTCTCTCACATCACTGCGAAGTGAGCACGAAAATGGATCCATTGCTTCCGTCCCGGACAACTTCGGCCAAAGAGGGGGTTTCGTTCTGGACATCTCGGACGACGGGACGACGGACACGGAGAGTCGGGGTGGAACATTTAAACGCGGGGACGCTGTGCGCGTGAGCAAAGCCCTGATTGGGCTAAGAACCAAACGAAAGAAGGACAAGAATGGGTCTCAGAGTCACAAGGACAGCTCTGACAGCACGCAGGGGAGCGTGGCGTCCTTCCGTCCCCGACTCAACCATCAGGACTCGCTGAAGAGTAACGAGAGCGAGAGTCGGATGAGCTCCAGCTCGCTCCATTCCTCCGTCATGGACAGCGACTTCAGTCATCCGAGTCACCTCCACGATGAGGAGGCGACAGGAGACATCACCGAAGTGTTCCTCGGAGAATGGAAACAGGACAAACGCTCAGGGGTGGGGATCAGCCAGCGCTCGGATGCCTTTCAGTACGCCGGGGATTGGCACCAGAACAAACGGCACGGATACGGCTGTCTCACGTACCCCGACGGGCACAAGGAAGAGGGGAAGTGGAAGAACAATATCCTGGTGGCCTCCGGGAAAAAGAAACTATTTGTGATTGGATCCAAGCGAATCAGCGATAGGGTGGAACGGGCAGTGGAAGCAGCAAATCAAGCAGCAAATATTGCCAGACAAAAAGCTGACCTTGCTATATCAAGGTAGGTCAAACAGTGCCGAAAGCAGGCCATTATCTCAATTCTAAGTTTGTCTGCATCTTCTCCTCCTTAAAGGGAATGTATACACATATTGGTAATCACTCTTAAAATTAATGGTATTAAAACCCTATTGGTTATAGAAGCCTACAGCAGCTTTCGATAGTATAAAGCATTTTGAGAAACATTTCACTTCGAAGTAATGTGGTTATGTAAAAAAGATATCAGTTTGTATGCCCCCAAATTTGAATCTGAGAAACCTTTCTGTCAGAAACGTTTCTCAGATTGTGTATTCCTATTAGGGATTATTTTTCCTGCTTGGACATATTTGCTCTGGATTTATAGCGATATCTCAAAAACCCAAACCACCTTTTGAAATGAAACTTTCTCAGGTTAGTTTTATTGTATATATCAAACGGTTCCAAAAAGCAAAGGTACATGTATACTTTGCCTTTAAATCTTGGACTTTGTATTCCAGTCCTGATGCTTATTCCAGTCCTGATGCTTTTCTCCTATTAGTACATGTATTTAAAGAGGCAAAGGTACTTTTTCCTTGGACAGGGGCACCTCTTTTGAGGAAAATGTAAATTTCGACCGAAAAATTCCCCAAGGGGGCTACGGCAACAACCAGGGACTTGAGGCCAAAAGCTTCCTTGCATCTGTGATACGTACAATGTATCAATCGTGACTACATTTTCTTATTGTTATGTTAGATAAGAAGCTCATAGTTCGCAGAAAATCCTAAAATGTGAACTTGAGTCACACTTTGTATTTAACTTGAACTATTTACAAGCAAGTGAAATGGGGAAGGCAGTGGGCAATGGAATTCCCAGATGAGTTGGCAAGCTCAACATACATGTATCACATGACAGATCTTGAAATTTGTAAAGCTCTTGCATTTATAGTTTAATAATAAACCACAAGGGAAACTGACTGGATCAATGTTAAATGATTTTGGGTTAAACAAAAAAAGAATTACTAGAGCGGGATCTGAACCAACGACTTCCGGATTAACAGGCCCTGACTGGCACCCCCCGAACAAATATATTGACAAAATAGGGAGACCGCCAACAAAGGGCTAGATAGCTCAGTTGGTAGAGCGCCGTCATGCAATGTAAATTCGGATTTCGTTGGTTCAAATCCTGCTCTAGTCAGTTTTTCTTTGTTCAACCCCAAAATAATTGATACATTGTTTAAAGTGACTTAGATTTGGCAGTGTTTGATTATTAATTTGTATCGCAAATATTAAAATACATTAAATGATGCCCCAGATCAAAACACCAATGACATCTATTGCCGCCCCCCCCCCCCCCCCCATAGTTACTCAACCGTCTACAACATCTCAATCACAAAATTTTCATGAACTCAATTAAAGATACTACATCTGTTGGTTTAATCGAAGATTGAAATTAATTGTCACCATCTACATTAGTTTGTCAAATAAACACACCTTCTAGACCAGCCTGTGAGCATTTCATTAAATTAGTTGATCACATTGAATAAAAGCAGCGTAAAACAGCAGGGCTCGATTTCACAATGAGTTGAGACTGATCTTAACTGCAAATCACTCTTAATTGCTATTAAAGCAAAGTGTGAGGTCACACTACAAATCACTATAGCAACTCATCTTAAGATGAGTGTTAGTGCTTTTTGAAATCGACCCCAGGACTTGGATAAAGCACTGAGTATACAAAAGTTTGGTGTAGCGTAAAAAACCACCAGCAGGGCTCAAAGTTCACACCGGACCACAGGCCCGAGGCCAGTGATTTTAGTGTCCGGCCAGTAAACTCATGACCAGACAAGTCTTGGGGCATTTTGGGGCATAAAAACTGATACCTTTTTACATAACCACATTACTCTGAGTGAAATATTTCTGAAAATGCTTTATACTATTGAAAGCTGCTGTACTTCTAACCAATATAAGTTTTTATTGCCATTAGATTTAAGAGTGATTACCAAACGTGTACCTTCCCTTTAATACCATTAAGACAAATGAGATTATCTTCTCTTACATATCATAGTGCCTGTTCGTATCCAAGCTGTTAAATGCATGTTATTAAACTGTGTGAGCAAGGTTTTTTTCTCTCATATTGAATCTGTCTTGTAACAAAATGTCTGGTCCAGTCAATATTTTGAGCTACAAGCCCTGCCGTCTTGTTGATTGTCCCCCCAAATTTGAGCCCTAATAGCCAACAGAAAGTAATAATTATATTCTTTAACTCGGATAACTTTAACCTCAGATGCAATTATTATGTCTATACATGTGTTTAGTGACATGTTTTGTCGGGGATTTTTTTCCTGTTTATGTTCTTATTTCAGTTGTGGCAATCAAATGATCATTGATTAATTGAGGGTGGGGGGGGGGGAGCTTCAAATGTTATTTTCTCAAACAGTATTTCAGACGCAAGAATTTCTCAGGATGTTCGCTTCTTTATGAACTTTAAGAACAGTGATCTTTTAAATTGCTACCAATCTTCTTCTTTTTTAATCATTCAAAAATAATAGTAATTATTGACTCGGTATTTTTTTCCGTTAAGGCACCTCACCGGGGCTGTCCATCTTCATATCGTTAACAGCCTCCTCAAAGCCTAGGCAAGGATAACAATTACGTGCTCTCTGCCGCTGTTGGTTCCTCACGAGCGGTTCAACCCCCCTGGGGTGGCGGGATTTGAGGGCGGGAGGGACGGTTTCAGAAATTGGATTTTGAGTGGCAGAAGAGGCATGGGTATAGATCCGAGTTGATTAAATCCATGATGCGATAACCATTCATGTATCGTGCCTTCCTGATTTCGCATTGTGAACATTTCAGATCTCCCTAATAGCATGCACTGTGTTCATGGGCATTGTACGATTCTCAGGGCCACAATTAGCGAAAAATGTAAATAAAATTAAAACAGCTCGGGGAGTTTGAGCTCGGCCCGAGACGGGCATTGTTGATTTTTCTTTTGTGTGTACAATTGCAAGACAGTAGGTATTCAAGGCTCTGAGATGTATCTCCAGAGATGAGAAATTTCAGATTGTTGTCCAAGTTCCCGACCTTTTTATGTCTGCATTTGGTGAACAAAAGATACTGTTATTTTTTTATTTATTTTTTTACATATAACATGTATAAAGGAATTATGCACTTTGGCAATCATGCTTCTCTAGTGCTGAGAATATTGTTCACAAAAGCTTCTTGCAATTTATAAATCCATGCATGGGTTGCTAAAAGGTGGAAATGCCATCATTTCAACATACATGTACTTCCTAAAATTTGGGTCCTAGTTTCTTCAGACCTTTTTCATACCAGAATTTCCAAGCAGCAAACTTTAAATAAGAATGTTATATTACTAACTTGGCAAAAAATGCCCAGAGACCCAATACTGGCAAGCATAAATCACACACTAGAGAGAGGAGTTATGCACAGATTGCAAAATACATGTAACAAGCTTTATTTGAGAAAATAGAATTAGCTGTTGCAAACTGCTTACCAACCAAAAGGACCTGTGGTATAAATGCAAAAAATTAGTTAGTGGCCAGATGTTTCGACCCTAGCAGAGTCTTTTAGCCTTTGAGAAAAGCTAAGGTCGAAACGTCAGGCCAATAACGAAATTTTGCCAGCTTTATTTGAATATTATTTGGTTTAATTAATACACCGATGTGTGTAAAGCACTGTCTATTCAGTGTTTTACATTCAGAAGTTGTTTTTTGTTTTTTATGCAAGTTCGCCCCAAACAAGGCTAAAAGCCACTCTTGGTAAGGGGCTACAAGAAGAAAATTATTAAACATGGAAATAACTCAGGAGAGCTGGAGGTAGGAATTGATATTCCTCTTAAAACAGTCTAGATTGTAGGATGGGGGGAAACATGCACCAGGCAAGGAGTTCCAAAGAGATGCAGTACGTGGAATAAAGCTGTTGGAATGGTTCTTTGTTCTACATCTCAGCAAATTAAGAGTGTATGGGTGAGAAGAAGCAGAAAGTCTGGTTTCACGCTCAAACACTCTGACAGGAGGAACTAGGTCGGACACACTGGTGGCACATTTACCATGAAAATATCTGTAGAAAAGACAGAGGCTGGCTACAGACCTACGGTGGGAAAGAGGTTGTAACGTTGATCCCAACACTTCACCAACAAGATTAACAATACGCTTCTGCACCCTATCTAATAAAGATAAATGACAGGCAGAAGCTCCGGCCCAGATGTGACAACAGTACTCCATTAGGGGACGTATAGTTGTCTTATACAGGTAGAGAGTAGCATCAGGAGGTAAGAACTTCCGAGCTCGGTAAAGACAACCAACTCGCATGGAAGCACTCTTTGCAATGCCTGAGATATACCTCTCCCAACTGGCGTTGGTGGAGATGTCCAAGAAGGCAAAAATCTGCTACCTCAGGCAAAGTCAATGGACCCATATGAATAGATGGAAATGTAACATCTCTTGAGCGAGACAGAGACAGAAGTTTAGTTTTCTTTGCATTGAAGGTTACTAGCCAATCATTCCCCCACTTTAGCACATTCTCTAAGTCATTGTTTAGTGAGACACCTACCTCACAGCGAGAAGTGTTGGAAGAGTTAGGGGAAACACAGTAGAGGGTTGAATCATCAGCATACATGGCGAGCTGAGACAAAACTTCATCGGGCAGATCATTAATGTAAACAAGAAAGAGAGTGGGACCAAGTACTGAGCCTTGCGGAACACCAGAATTTATAGAACAGTTTACATTGGTATGACTGGTGCCCCACTCATTTTTTGAACAAAATTTGCTAGGCAGTATATTCTGCTTAACAGCTTTATGAAATTGGGCTCTGATATATCTATGGGAAAAGATTATTAATAATAATGATATAAAATACACTTATCTTGCTGCAAACCCCTTGTGATAAAATGCCCCAAGTGCTTGACATAAAGATATGAAAACAGGAAAGTAAAAGATGTGTAACACCCCTCTCTCCCCTCTTCCATCAGTCCAGTATTTTGTCAAGAAAACTCTCAGATTGTACATGTACATGTAAGCTTGAATTCCTGAAGAAGAAAAAACTCGCCAACTGAGAACTACAGAAGGTTTTGGAGGTCAATAAACAAAACAATTCACACGTACAAGTGCTGTAAGCAAAATTATAATTAGTGAATAACTTTGCCGGCACGCAAAACCCCTCTTAAAAACAAAACAAGATAATCTGCTTTGACAAGGCTGATGTCACGAATGCATTAACTCCCCCTTCCCAAGAAAGTCAAGAACGTCACACGCTTGTAACCCTTCAAAGAAACTATTTTGTAGTATTACTAGAAAAACCCTCACCGACAGTGGAGGTCATGATTGTGCCCATAGTCAGCTTGTCTTTTGGCTTAAATGTCATCCTAAATTAGCGCGGTACGTTTGGATAAAGCTCAGCCAAAACACACTGTCAATTGTTATCGCTTTGTCACGTTCCGTCAATACATCTCATGTTTAAGGTTATTGCCCTACTCTTCTTATAATGACATCGCATGTCATCTGCCCTTCCCTCGGTCGGTCGGAGAGAAAAATATCCACCCCTCTGTAAAGCCCTTGACAAGGCCACATGCATGTTTTTTACCTCGATGCCATGGTTACTGATGTATTCATCTACACCTGAGTAGGTATCATGTAAGCAGCCGTCTACATGGTTAAATTTCTAGTGCCGTGTGGTGTCGTTCGTACATATGTCTTCCTGTGGTGATGTGCTGAAGGGAAAAAAAGCATGGAGCATATATATTTTATGCAGCTATCTTATTGCCATGGCAACCGGTTCGATTTGCATCCTGAGAAGCAGGAGGAGAGAGAGAAACAAATCTGTGTGTTGCACAAAATGCCATGGGGCACTGGATTCCGGCACTGGATTCCATCTGCGCAGCTAAAAAGCACTGTGATCTTTAGCCAGCACGCTTTGACATTTTCACAAGTGGCTGATCATGTGTACTCAGCCATGTTGGAATCTTCACTCTCTCTTTTCTTGTTTTCCCCCTTTTTTTCCTCCCTCTCTCTTTGTATGTGTTGTTTCATCATAAAGCTCTGTGTGTCGATATTGTACATAATGTATAAGGACGTGGACTCTTGTAGACACGGCCCAATTACAAGGCTGCGCTGGCACGTAATTGATTCCCCTTCACTGCTTGGGTGTTTTCTCTAGATGGATGCCCCGCTGTGGTCATGCATTACCAGCCCGGCTCGGATGACGTATGGGAAAATACCTTCAATCCTACTGTGCCCCCTCTTTGTCTGGCTCCCTGCCTACACACCGACCAATAATAGCTCTAACTATCACCCCCATGGAGAAAGGGGGGACCAGGCTAATTTTCAATTTCCAGCCTAGGTTTGGTGACAGAACCAAGATGGATGCCATGATTAAGATCTTCATCCATCTTGTGATGCTGGAAACAGTTCATTTCTCAAACTGCCGTGCAGACTTTTCACCAAATGGTCTCTACTCAAAATGATTTGTTGTGGTAAAAACATGAAGCTGGATTCCCAGCACTGCCTCTAAAAAGAGGAACAACTGTTTTCTATGAATTGCAGAGCTATGAATCTGCGAGTATACGTAAACAATTCAAGGACACCATTAGTTTGTTTGTTTCATGTTGCAAGTGCTGTTTTGGGTGTTTGTCTTACGTCATCCATTGTAATGCAATATCCGCCTCACTGATTGAATACTTTGCTACTTCCGATTATTGATCGCATCTCAGCGCTGTTGAACAAAAAATGGGGGGGAGGGTTGATGATGGTATTTTATGTCTTTCCTCAAACAAGTTGCAAGTTACTGTCAACAGTTTCAAGGCATTTTCTTTTTTTGGAGAGTATGTGATGTAAACAGGATGAAGGATTCCTCGTCACAATCAAACACATGGTTGACATTCAATGAATTGCATTGTGCGCCATTGTGATGCCGCGAACCTGACGTCTGCTGTTACAGACCAAATAGAATCGCTCGGGGGTCAAAGTATTTTTAGAAGTCCGTTTGCATTTGACAGATGAACGGCGCAATCTTCGTGGCCAGTCCCCCTGTGCTGTGGTTATGGATAGTGCATGCTGTGTTTGGCGTGCATAATTCAGCACAGTACAATAGTACATTATCTCTACCATGAGCGGAATTTGGGGGGGGGGCTGGGGTCGAGGGGGGGGCTGGGGTCGAGGGGGGGGGAGGAGGACACGGAGAGGCCTAGCACTTCCGACTACTTAAAGGTATTATACTGGATTGGTAAAGCTGACAAACTAGTTTCAGACAGTGTTCATGTTTTGTGTAATCAACAATATACACTGGTGCTTTATTCACTTATTTGGGGTTTTAAATTTTGTTAAAGGTAGCATTAAAAGGGTCTTAGAAAGCCTTAAACATGACTTTTTGAAGCGTGCAGATACCCTGTTGGCAACATAGCAGTTGCTGTTGCCTTCAGTTCGGCATTATATCAGCCTTCAGCTTTATATGAAGACCCCATAAAATCACTGTTGCCTATTTGGAATGCTTCGACCTTAGCAGACTCTTTCACAAAAGAGTACACAACCACCCCTTGCTGTAAACCGTTCTTCATTGTTTTTCACTTCAACAAAAACCAAATTTAATGAAACTTTCACAGGTCAGTTATAAGTCTGATGTGATCGTTGAAAACTTAAGGATGGGAGAAAAAGAATTACTCTTTCAAACTCCAATGGTGTAAAAATAAGCCTTTGTACGGTTATTCTCTGGTAATTTCAGACTTATTTGATCTGTGATCACCAGGGCAACGGGTGAAAAACAGACGAGTACAAAGGAAGCATTGCAATAATGTGAAGCGATGCTTCATTGTGATCTTTGTGTGCGAGTTAAATCTGCTGGAAGACATCTTGCCATGCAGTGTGATTAATTGTTGAGGTGTTGAGTTTGTGCAGGATCAATTTGCAATGCAGGCAGCGCGAGGTTGAACAGTGCTGTAGTGCTGTGAAATAGTCTTCGCTAAACATATCATCATAATAATAATAGTACAGAACATTTATGTGGGGCTCTACAAAGAACACAGTGTCTCACAATCAACAACAGAATTAAACAAAAAGAAATGAAGATAGAAACAAACAGATCACATAGTACGTCCACATAGTGTTTCAAGTCCCTACATTATGTGGACCTCTTTTGTTCTCAGGTCCACACTTCGTATGTAGCGTTAAAACATGATGCAAAACTGACTTCCTAGCATCATATTGAAGAGGGCAGATGGGACTTTGTGTGATGATATCATTTCAAGATGTGCTGTGAATCCGCAAGCGAGGAATGTCTGTTTATACAATAAGATAGCTGTTTATTTGACGCAGGCTTCACATTTGTTGATGATGGAGCCTTTAGACAAGCCCATTACAAATGTAATTACATGTATACCGTGTATTTACGTCTGTCTGGCTCCCCGTCCGACCCCAAAGGCCGTACATTATATTTATATAGATTATCAATAGAAAGATTGGTTCCGTTGGTATGTGCGGAATGCAGGCGAGATGTCCACTGCTGGATGATATTTCTGGGCCCAATAACCTACCCGGGTGTTACGAGTACTGAAGATGGGACTTGTGTACAGACCATACAGCATATATTGCTCCTGAAGGGGAAAGCATACCAAGAATTCGGCCAGGGTGAAATATAAGTGTAAAGGACTTCAGTTTGATCTGCAGTCAAGGTTCAACCATAACAGTGGACCCCAAGTCTAACGCCATCCTCTTCCTGTGAGGAGTACTATAAAAAAAAAATCCCAAAGCGAGCAAACATGGCTCAGAGAATGACTTCCAAAATCTGATGTGCTCTCAATCTAAATTAGATAGTTTTGGTTTTTTTCCCAAAAGAGTTTTACAATCTGTCTAAAATTAAAAGCTATTAAATAATAAACCACAAGGGAAACTGACTGGGTAAATTTTAAATGATTTTGGGGTTGAACAAAGAAAAAGTGACTAGAGCGGGATTTGAACCAACGACCTCCGGATTAACGTGCCAGCGCTAGATAGCTCAGTTGGTAGAGCGCCGGCACGTTAATTCGGAGGTCGTTGGTTCAATTCCCGCTATAGTCAATTTTTCTTTGTTCAACCCAGAAATCATTTAAAAATAAAAGCTGTTAGTAAACCAGACATTTCATGATGAGGTTAAGATTTTAAAGTTGGGAATTTGTAAATTTAATAAGACAGAGTAATGTAACTGTGTAAATTTGAAATTTCATTCTAAGCTCTGTCTGATTATGAAGACCAAGGCACGGATATTCAGTTAGGAGCCAACGTCTGTTAAAACACTTTCTCTTGAGATTGTTGGATATGACTGAAAATTCAACTCTTACAAATTATAATATTGAAGATGCCATGAACCGGTCATGACCTGAAACAAAAATCATTTCAAGTCGCGGGGAACCGGTTTCCTCAGAACAAGAATCAGTTCTGAGTTGAACTCTCCCTCTCTTTATCATTGAAATCTTTTGGTAATCTTGCTGCGTCTTCCTATACTGAGGTTGTTAGTTTGAGTTTCTTAATATGGGAAATTGGGGAAAATGTTCAACTCAACGACTTACTCATAATGACCCTTGTTTACTTTCTTGGAGAATTGTGAATACTGCAGTTGATGGCTCCATTAGGGGGCATTTTTGTACAAGTTGCCAGTTGTGTACTCTCTCAAGCATCAAAGGGGGTGATAGGAGAACACATAAGAGACAATCTGATGGTCACCATCTTCTCTTAAAAGTCCTTCATCTGTTAAAGCAAAAATAAAAACATAACAAACTACTTACCATATTAAAGCAAAGGTTTTTTTTTTCTTGTTTAAACTGGAGAATCCTCTTTTTAAAAATGGTAAAGTTTAAAGGGCACTATGTTTAAACTTTTCTTAAAGGTAGGGTCATGCATTGTTTTTTGTCATTGCAATGCTGATTTATAGGCAAAATTAGAAAGAAATATACACTAAAGTTCGCATGTAGAAGTTTCAGCTGAATACATTGCCTGCTTGCTGAGAAAACAGAAAAAAAACTGTCACGGTATTTTCCGACACGAACGTCTAATCAAACTACATTTAGCCAGGTGACAGCGGGTACCAACCGCATCTTTTTCTGCAACATTTGCGAATAGACACCAACCCTCAGAAATCTGAGAAACAGATTCAAATGTATTTGGGGTGAAAAAATTATCCAAACCATATTACTTCATAAGGAATCCTTTCTCAAAGTAGTTCATACTATCAACAGCTGCAGTGCTTCTCACCAAGTAAGTTTTTAGGGTCATTAAATTTTGGAGTATTTACCCATCTATGACCCTACCTTTTAAACCTGCCAGCCCTTCAAGGCAGACCTATACTTAGATGATTATAATATTATTACTTTCCCTTCCTTTTCTATGTAATTTAAAAACAATAGTCGTCATGGGCCAATTCTATCAGTCCCATTTTAACTGTTCACTGCTGGAAAAACTTAGATTGATTGGTAAAATTCAATTTGTTTACTATTCGTACATGGCATGGTCGCTCATATGCAAATATGGTATAAAGCAGTGCGTGTAAAGCATCGAGTGAAAGATGCCACAACCTCCGCCACAAGAGGGGGCTATGTAAGTTTGCTTCTGCCTGCTCCATAAAAGCATTTAATGTGCTCCACCATGCTAAGGCCCCTATCCGAGCTGGCTCTTTAGCTTTGGTTTCAAAAATGGCCTGTCTAAGGTCCCCACATCAACCAATGCAAAATACTAAATATTCAAAATACAAAATATGAAACAAAACCAAAACCGCTACATTTATATCTCTCAGCCTCTTGGAATCTTATCAAAAATATATGCTAACAACTCAATTTAATTTTTTGGGAGATGAGACATTCAATTTTTGAGCTTTACCTGAAAACATCTAAGTGTGAGTACACTTAAGCTAGACTCCTCTTTGAAAAAAGTAATGGCAGATATGATGTTTGCCTTAAAATGAATTGATCTATATACTACATGGATCACTGGCTTCCACTTCTGAGAACCCTGGTTCAAATCCCACTTCAGCCTTGGGCCTTGTATAAGGAGAAAGTTTTAAGTCCATGAATACACAGTTCTTAACCCGGAGCAAGGACGCAGCTACAATGTGTTCGAGAAACAGGCATGCGACGGCGCCTAATTGTCACTTGGCTGAGTTTGAAAAAAATTAGGCTTTGTGTATTTTTCTTTTAGTTTTTGATGACTTGTCTCTTGTGACTTGTTTTTTGGCTGACTTTTTACTGTTTTCGTACTTTTTTGCTAGCGCTTCTGTTTTTATCTGTGAAGCGCCTTGAGGCCCTCGCATAAGGCACTCTATAAATATTTTAGTATTATTATTAGTAACCCATTTATATGAGCACGGGGCACAGCCAGATATCAAAAGTGTTTGATTTATCCAGAGGGAGGAAAACCAGAGGGGCCCTGAGAAAAACCCTTGTGGCATAGGAGAGACCAACAAACAACTCTACTCACACACGGCCTTTGCAGGGAATCGAACCAGTGCCACATCGGTGAGAGGCGAGTGCTTTACGCACTACAACACCCATGCCACCAGAATGTTCGACTATTATACCAGTACTGTAAATTCAAATTTGTGTGGTCTCCTTTCAGGGCGTCTTATGCCAGGGAGAAGGCGGAGATGGCGGAGGAAGCAGCCTCAGAGTCTCGAGAGGAGGGCAGCAAAGCGAGGCAACGATCCAAAGAACTCATCGCTTCCCTCCCACCTAGAGGTAGGTATTTCCAACAATGTCTGTAAGATTGTGTACCGTAAGACTAAAGACCATTTCAAACTTTAGAAGGGAAAATGTAATCATCATTTCTCAAGATCTCATTTTTCAGATTTTCTGTCTCTTTTCTTCGTCTTTTTTTAATTTTTTTTTTTTTCTGCGGGTTGTTATTTGCTGTTTTAGGGTTTTTTTTGTTCGCCTCTTACTTTTTATTTCACATTGTTTACATAACACCTTTTTTAAGTTAACCTCCATTTATTTTCAACTGAAATAATCATAACAGCAAGATGTTCTCAAAATTTATTCACAAATTGTTTTCATATTCCATGTGTGTTTTTTAAAACGTAATAATTTTGACACATCTTAAATTCAAATTTTCTTTAAAATGTTGGGTTGAAAGTTAAAGAGATCAGTTTTGAACCAGAAGCAAACGTTACTGACGGCTCATGTCAGTTCCCTGTATACCCAGTGATAAAAATAGTTTAAAGTTTCATTTTATAAATGGATACCAGACTAATTCACTCTCAATTCTTGATTTGATGATATTGGTTATTAATATAGGGTGGCCGGACTGTGATACAGGTCTAAAGAAATTAAGTGCAAATTATACAGATGTAATAATAGCTGTTACTGTTACAGAGGCAGTGGGCCAAGTTTTTAGAAGTGTCCTTCAATGCTTTGAGTAATGAACTCAAAGCATTGCAACTCTGTCGGGAATAATTTGCTAGCTTAAGCACACACAACTGTTGTAGTATTTAGTCATGGGTGGATGTCGCACACTTTCTGTTGAGCCTGTAGCCAAGTTTTACGGAAGGGAGGGGGGTGCGGATTAAATTTTGATGCTTTGCAAGAGAGCAAATTTTTATAAAAGTCCTCAGTTTTGGGTTTAAGAACAGTGTTGGGTCATGTCCGAATTGATGGCTTTTGGCAGTGGCCGGGTTGTTGAAAAGATGTACTCTTCAACATTGACAGTGCAGCCAACGGCTATAGCCACACTCGATTGATTTTGATTCGGCTTACCCAGAGCTGTGTGTTGAGAAAGTTGTGACATGGAGGGTCCAGGGCCCAATTTCATAGAGCTGCTTAAGGGCCGATTCTGTGCTTACTGCACGAGTTTCTATTTCATAGCGCTGCTAACGGTAAGCACACGAAAAGGCATGCTAACCTCCCGGTGCATGAAAATGAATGAGGTAAGAATGCAAATCCGTAGTGAACGCGCAAGGTGGCCGCCTTATTTTCTTGCTTACCTGTGAAATACGCTTATGCTTAAGCAAATTTTTCTGCTACAGTTAGCACGAAAAATGTGCTTACTGTTAAGCAGCTCTCTGAAATTGAGCCCTGTTCTCTTTGGTCATGGTTGATGGACTCCTATTTCGGTCCGAACGCAGCACAACTCAATGTGCAGTCTGATCTGGAAAATTGGCGCCCGAAAATGGCTTCCAATCACACATTTTCGCAACTCTTTCAATACACAGTTCTGGGTTTGACCTTTGCACTACTCAGTATACTTTTATCATGCCACGGCCATGGCAATCTTGGTAAAGGTGCCTCAAAACGAAATCTCCTAATGCGCAAATCTAGGAAGGTTCTCTCTGTCACAATTTTGCACAGTTTGATTCACAGATTTGCGTCAAAACTCTAGGCCTGATTTTACATGACACATAATGCACCGGTACACAAGTTACAATACAAGTTCTAATTCTTTGTCCTCTCAGCCTCATTTTGATTATCATTAAGTTGATCACTACAGAGAAACAAGATGGCCACAGCTTGATAAAGGTTTATAAAATGTTCAAAAGGCGAACAAAAAAAACAGTTCTTAACAGTCACCATTCCCTTTGGCTACAGGCTTACCTTCTGTCAGACTGCAATCTTAGTTTTCATGTCTTTGTTTTGTGGTTCCTTTGTTGACTTTTATGGGGGCCCAGATTCTTGGAGCTTGTAATAAGAAGACATAAAGTGTCCCTCAGCCGGAAGCCCTCTTTGCATAGTGCTTAGTACAGCCGCCACGAAACTTCAAGGTAACAAAGGCAGCTGCCTCCATGCTCCTCGTCTTTGTCTACATTTCTACTCCTTGAAATGTTCTCTTTAGACCTTAAATTCTCCTCATAGAGGTGTCATTTACCATTGAACAAAAACATTATTTTTCTCCCCACAATCTTAAATTATCCAGGCCTGTTACTGCTTACAATTGATTGAACAGGGATTGCTAACTTTCTGGCAGTCATTGGTAGCGAATTCATGATGCCAAACTCAAATTCATCTCCTGGGTAAACCCTTTTAATAAAGCATCTAAGTTTACACAAACTATGCCTTCACCACCATTTGCATAATACAGGGTCCAGCTTCATGGTTCTGCTTACCGCAGAATTCTGCGCTTACAGAACCCTGTAAAGCACACGATTCTACGGGATGTAAGCACAGAGTTCTGCGGTAAGCGAAGCCATGAAATTGGGCCCTGGGGACAATTTCACAAAGCACTAGGATTCATCTTTAGATGAGTTGTCAGTATTACCATAGTGATTTGTGTTGTGACATCACTCTTTGGTAAGCAACTGCGATGGATTTGCAGTTACAATCAATCTTAACTCTTTGTGAAATCGAGCCCAGGTCATGCAGCGCTGAGAATTTGGGCCCAGTTGTTCTACATGTTGCACAGTTTCAATCAACCTGCACCCAGTGCATTTTTTGACAGGTTTTTTCTCTGCAATGGCTGCTTTGAAATCATCTGTCATGTGTAAGACACTCTGTATCCCCAGCTCCTAGCATTGCATTTTCCAAGCACTTTGCAAAGAAGAAAAAAACAAAACAATTAACACAAAGCTGCTTGCCCTCCGGTTTGGTAATAATTCACGTAATAATACACAGTAGCTGATAAAGCTACTACTAGTAGCATCGTCCGAGGTGTGAATGAATTGCACTGATTGTTTTGTTGGTCTAGCGTCTAGTCCTTTATTTATTATTGCTTTGTCTTCTGTTTTCTAGCAACAAGGTTGTTCCAAGAATGACAAAACTGTAAAGGTTAATTGTATTCCTAAAGGCGGATTTGGTACTTCAAGTATAACATCTGATTTAAAGTTGTAGGGAGGAATTATCTTACTGTGCCACTACTTTAGAAAAAAAAACGTTGGTGGTATATATGACCTTTAAAATATCTTCAAATGGGTCACAAGGTAATGATGAATTTAGTTCAAGGTTAAAGATCAAATTGTCTTGTTTCTAGATGGTCATGCTATTATTTGCACCACAAAAAAAAAGCTCAAAGAAGCCTCCCTGCTGCATGCAACCTTTTTCTTTCTTTCTTGGTTTTTTTTTTTTTTTTTTTTACATCTCCCAGGCCTGATAACTGTTGATGTTCTGATTGCTTTTTTACTGCTTTCTCATTGATGACAAAATGTTATCGCACGTATAGGTAATGTGTCAAGAGTAGCCGGCTTTGGGTGCAGGACTGCCAACGTTCGGTTTGCCAACTCTCTGTCGCCAGATGGTATTTATGGTGGGCTCCAATACTCCTCTACCTCCTTCTTTTCTTTCCCCCCGCCCCGCCCCCGCCTCTTCCATTTTGGCTCCCCCGCTTCAATTTTCCAACCTACTCGCACAAGGAAGGTACAGCATTGTAATTATTAGTCAATCTATAATAAGTTCCAAATGTTGTGCCTTCTTTTTAAAGAGAATAGTCTGCAGCTCAAATCTCAGATCTGGATTTGGTTGGGAGTGTCTTTCAACAGTAGGTGGCAGCAGACGACATATTGGTTCTTTTCTCTCAATCGTCATTATACACACTGTAGCTTGCACATGCACCGAAGTAGTTGAAACGAACCAATGTGTCTGATGCTATGTCATGTCTAAAAAAACATTCTCCTTTTTTGAGTTAAATCAAATAACATAGAAACCATGCAATTAGACCAAAGTTGACTGATTATTTGCGTAGTCAGGTAGCATCTGTTTCACAAAATATTTATGATCGCACTTTGAAAGACTCATTCATAATTTGGTGTGGAAGTAAATGCAATTCAAATTTCAAACGAAAACTTTGGTGTAGGAGTCGACCTCAGTTGGACTGTGTTCGACTCATACAAATTAATTGATAGAACTGTTCATTTTGACATTACAAAATCACTGTGCCATAGTCAGGAAATTAGCTTTGTCAATGTTTTTCAGAAGACGGATTCGTTTAATTTTTGAAAAAGTCATGATCGTTGCTTGTTTTGTGAAAAATCTTCATATTTTTGGTTCGCTTCTTCTGTTCCTGATTTGAGTTTGCATTTTATTTTTTAATTTGTTTTCAACAAAGCCAGATCTGAGATTTAGGGTTGTGGTTACGTGACCCCGATGAGATGCTTTGCATGTGGCTTGCGTAGTTTCAGACAACTTTAGGACAAAGTATGGAATAATTCTATGGCCGTCAAGTGTAGCATTTGCACTTGAGTATTGACATTTGTTAAACTCATGGCGTTATCATGTCTGGGTCGAGAGGAGTTGCAAAGGGTTGTTTGACAGGATTGAGAATGACACGTCAAATGGCAAAATGTTCAGATATAATAGATCTTTGTGATTGAGCTGCCATCTTCTTTGGTGTTTGGAGGAGGGGGGTCTCCCTTTAAAAACCAAGTAACTAAACTGAGTCAAGAAGGGAAATTATCCTGGCTCAATTTTGTTGTTGTATTTGAACCATTGTTCATATTACAAGGAACATTACAGCCAAATGTGGCCTCAGATTGGCTAATACCCTTTTTGAGGTATGGTGGCCACTGTTCGCTTCTTGCACTGATCCGCCATGTGCGTGTAGAGCCTCAACTTCATGCTTCATTCGTATTGTATTTATGTATCTCTGTTTGGATGAAAGTGTCATTACATTACCGTGACAATACAGAGATATATAATGCTTCTATTCACTGCTGTCTCCAATTCGAGGCACTACAATTCGAGACAGTGCAAAGGGCGAATAGGAGTGCACTGTTTGGTTTAGGTGCCTACAGACAAATTTACCCAAACTTAATGGTGTAATAGTTTTGCGTCCAACATATTTCAAAATGGTGAATTGATTTGATCCGACTGAAGAAATTATAAGAGTGACGCCTGCAATAAAGATATTTTATACACCGTTTGATAATACCTGGGCCCAATTTCATAGAGCTGCTTAACGGCCGATTCTGTGCTTACGTACAAGTTTCTATTTCATAGCGCTGCTAACCTTCCGGTGCTTACTGCACGAAAATGAATGACGCAACAATGCAAATCCATTGTGAGCGCGCAAGGTGGCCGCCTTATTTTCTTGCTAACCTGTGAAATATGCTTATGCTTAAGCACATTTTTCTGCTACAGTTAGCACAAAAATTTGCTTACCGTTATAAGCAGCTCTATGAAATTTGGCCCAGTCCCCAATATCATGGCACTGCTGGCCGTGGAATGCTGCAATTATGGCTACCTTTAACGCACATATTTCTTCGGGCGGTAAATGCAGAATTCCGTGGAAGCAGCACCGTGAAATTGGGCCATTTCACTTGACAAAATCCCCAGCTGAATGAAAATAAGCAGGAAACCAGTCAAAAGATAACCAGCACGTGAAATATTATTTCTGCTGGTAACCTTATTCAGCAAAACTAAAATCACCAGGGTTATTTATCGTGCATCCTAAAGCCAAGGTTGAACAAAGTTCTTTCCCTGTTTGTTTTAATATTTTCCTGAAACATGAGGTATCCTTCATTAGTTCGCGTTATTAAAATGAAAATTTTAATCGTAACGTTTTGATGTTAATTCATACAGAAATAGCCGTTTCATTTTTGATAGAAAAGAATAGATCCAGAATATCCACTCTTTGCCAGGAAAATGAATGTCATGTTTGTATTATTATATATTTTTTTACAAATAAGAAACTTTTTATAAAATATTGATGTGAAGATAAACTAACTTCATTTTTAAGTCTTATGGCCAAAATGTGATGATCACTTTTAAAATGTGAAAGAGACAAGTTGTTAAAATATTCGCTTTGACAGGAATTATTAATTTTTTTTCCCTCATAAATGACCAATCATTTAGCAGAGCAAATGAATAATCATTTTTGTCCTGCATATTATTTTCTTATTGTACTATGTAAAAACAGCTCAACTTTTCACCCATTAATTTTCTGATACATCCATTCACACTCGGCCTGAAACAAGTAAGACAAGTTTCATTATTCTCTGATATAACACACCTAGATCTTTTGTGAACAGTATTTGTGATTTTTGCAAAACAAAATTTAGTTTTACTTTGTATATTATGTACTTGTTCCTGCTAATTTTCTTTACACCAAACTAACATTCACTTTGTTCTACTAATAATTAATCAGGCATGCAACTTGTCAGCTGATTGGCTGATTCCTCATTTGGATTTCACAGCTGTGACCATAGTGATTTGTATTTTGACATCATACTTTGCTTAGCAATAGACCTTATACATTGACGTCACCAAGCCGCCATCTTAGAGGTAAACTGATGATGAAACAATGGAAACGCACAGCTTTGTACGCGCGGCGCACAGGATTGACCAATGAACATCTTACTTTTGACCTCTAGGCGAGGGCGCCCTACTCAAATGACGTCATGTGCATAAGGTCTATTAAAGATTTATACACAGTAAAGCCCTTTTCACACAACAACAAAATTACCATATGGTCCCTTGCTACGAAATTTAAGATCAATCTTAACTCTTTTTGAAATTGGCCCCCCCCCCCCCCCGGCACTCATGTTTTTGTTTGATGCCTGTGTGACACCAAAAACAAATCTCTGCGGTATTTTCACCGTGACTGATGACACTTTACTGTTTTGTAATTACTAATTAAGAACACTTTTATGAAATGTAGCTGTTCCTAACGACATGTCCCTACTAATGTCCAATCAACAAGAGCAGACACCACTCTCCACAACCAAAGAACAGATATTTGGAAAACAGAGTGTGCTTTGTGTGTGATTTGATATCATTTTTTCCCCAGACAATATATCCTTTCTTTAGTTATTGGAGGCTTTGGTGACTCTAGGTGGCATGGAGACTCACTAGGGCCCGTTTGTGTGACGCTGTTTGCTACATTTTAGTAATACAGTCATCAATCTCCGCTTACAGGGCTAGCGCAGAATTTCTTGGCTAGCTGTGTAAGCAAAGAAGACTTTGTAAAGTGAACAACAAACATGCAAGCCCCCCAAAAAACAAATGTTCTTATCTATAAAATGTTCTGACTTGAAGGATGGATTTCTGTGCAGTTATACTGCAAGCATTTCATTGTTAACTTTTAGGCGGTGTCCCTGTTGATCATGATGTTGTATGAATTCACAAAATATCGCACAAACAATGAACAGTGATGGAGATAGCTGTGTTGGTCTGACACCAACTTTCAGAAATCTGAGAACTGATTCATGCATGAATCGTTTCTCAGACTCAAATGTTTGGAGGTGAAAAATTACCCAAACAATATTACTTCTTAGAGAATCCTTTCTCAAAATAGTTAATACTATCAACAGCTGCAGTGCTTTTCACCAAGTAAGTTTTTATAGTCATTATTTTTGGGGGTATTTACCAATCTATGCCCTCCTTTAAAGACAAACTGAAAGTAAAAATTACTGCACAAGCTTTTATAGCAACAACTACTTCATCAGATACAATGGAAAGAATGTGCTATTTTTTTGATGACAGTTTTTTTGACTTTTGCCATTCCCTGGATGGCCTCTGCTCGTTTTAAAGAATTAAAATAATAAGAATAAATAAATAACTAACTCTACTGCCACCTAGTGACTCAAAAATCTCCCATTGATATTTCATAAGAAAAATGTAACTGGATGGCCTCTGCTCGTTTTAAAGAATTAAAATAATAAGAATAAATAAATAAATAACTCTACTGCCACCTAGTGACTCAAAAATCTCCCATTGATATTTCATAAGAAAAATGTAACTGGATATTGAATAGTTTCATATGGAGTATTTGATTCCGTCACAGCACAATTAAAAAAATGTACTCAACTCCTTGACTGCTCTATGTTCCGACACCCCTATTTTTCTAGCAACCCTATGTTCTGACGACAGGGTTAAGGTTAGGGGTGTCGGAACAACACAACTCAGCAGTCAGATAGACCCCTTGCATAACGCGCAACGCAGAGGTCCTGTATCCCATCTTTACGCACCAAGAACAGCTGTCGTCCAATGATCTACCTACTTTTGCCTCAGTGAGGGTGCTGCTTTTGAGTGTGATATCTTGTGCACCAGGTCTATTGGCAATTTGTTAGTGACAGGGGTATTAAACTGCATGCATGCATGGCACCAGTTTCCTTAAATAATCCAAGTTTGAAATTCTGTATTTCCAAGACTAACAGCTGTTTTGATTCACTGCAAAGTTTCTTGACATTTTGAAGCCTTACTATTAATGATGTACCACTAATTTATAATTCTAAATCATCTAAAAACACACTACTGTTTCCTTTTTCTTGTTCTCTGTACTACAGTCATGCATTAATCTGTAAACTTTCACCAACAGTTATGTGGACTTTGGGATAACAGTTAGGTCACAAACAAGTGACTGAATGCAATGTCTTTGCTTTTCTTCGTATTGGATAATGCAGCGTTCTCCATTAATAGTGGTTCGCTAAACCAAATGCCAGTTAAAACACCTAAAGGACCATTCAAAATACTCTCCAAGTTGTCCGGCTGGCTAAATCAGTGTTCAAAACCATTCCTATTCTTGAGTTACAGACTAGTGACAAAGCTGATGGACTAGTGGATTGATAAGCTAACTGGTCCTGTTTAGCTAACTGGTCCTGTTTAGCTAACTGGTCCTGTTTAGCTAACTGGTCCTGAAAAAGTTCAAGGCAAACCATGAGTTGTATTTGTCACCTAGTTTTGAATACTACGGTAATAGACCGTGCAGGTTTCACTTGTATTTGAACATTTTTGGGGGATCACTTTTGGTCCCACGTACATTTCTTTACTGTGTGAAAGAAACAAACTAGGGCACTTTTACAGGTCCTGGGGTCGATTTCACAAAGCACTAAGATTCATCTTAAGATGAGTTGTCAGTATTACCATAGTGATTTGTATTGTGACGTCACTCTTTGCTAAGCAACTACGATGGATAAACACTTATGATCAATCTTAACTCTTTGTGAAATCGAGCCCCGATGTTCGAATATGCAAGACTTGCACAGTCTATTGCTAACAGTTTGTTCTGAAACACAAATAATTCTCCCACATAGTGTGATGGACTGATTCCTTTCTAAACAACACTGTATTGTTTATCTGTTGGTTTTGTCAGCCATTAATAGTTTCATTCGCTCAAAAGAAAGTAAATTTTTATTTTCACTAGCATGAAGATCAATTCTTGCAGCGAAAAAACACTACAGTTTTTTAAGCCAGCAGACCAACATAAGTGAGAGTGCAAAAAGTAATAGATGACAAAACTTCTTCCACGCCAGGTCCCGAATCAGAAGAAAGGCATCTATTTGTTGCTTGTTGAGTTTACTGTATATGAATGAATGCATCCTCAGCTTGATGGCATACATTGTATCTGTAAAGAAAATTGTGAATTTCTCTCTTCAAACCTTTAGGATTTCGCTGAAAGGGAACAGTCAACTTTCTATAACCCAGCCCTCTCTTTTTGGTACAGACAGAACCTCGTCTCCATACGTTGTTTCATTGTGAGTTGTCTCAAGACACCATTGTGTTGTTTACAGAATGTTTGTGTCTCTGTTGTTGTTTCTGATTGAGCTGTTGTCGTTGATCCCGCTCCTTCTTGAAAAGATCCCGCTCCAGCATTCAACCCCTCAGTACAAGCTTTTGTTTTCCAAAGCAACCGTTTAAAATTTTTACTTTTGTATGTTGTTGTCCTTCAAACACAGGTGGAACTGGAGACATAAAGCTGGATCGGAAAAAGAGTTTCTTCGGCCGACACCTAGGTGGCTTCGATAGGAAGAGTCACATGCGCGGCACGATTATCGAGGTCAAGCAAGAGCCCAGCTTCCAGACGCCAACTCACTCGGCTGACAGTAAAAACCATCCAAGCAGACTCGCCAATGAATGGGATGGGCGAGGTTCGAATCCCTCATACGAGTCTTCGACGATGCGGGAAGCCCGCTCGACCGGTAATCTATTTGACGGAAGCCCGGTACCCAGGCGAAGGCTGCAGTCATCAGAGCATCCAAGTAACGGGAACCATTCGTCATTTCACCCGAGAAACCACCAGCCCCAGGGTGAAGTAGGGGTGCGGTTCAACGGTTACCATGACAGCGAGTACAGTGGTTCAGAAGGTTACTATGACGATCGGCAACAACGCAACCTCCCTGAAAAGCGCTATGGTGAGAGAGGCTCTGCAGAACTCACCCCAGACTCGGGCATAAGTACCACGTCTGATTCTGACCGACTCCGCCGCGCAATGTCAGAGCGGAAGCACACCCTCGCAAATAAGCGTCAACTGTCGCGACAAGAAGTGTTGGAAGACGATGTGTACGACCATCAACAGGGCCAAAGTAGGAGTAAGGGCCACAGCCAGATTCCGAGCCACGGGCACGGTCAGTACGACGACTATGATAATTACAATGTAGATGAGCTCGAGGAGGAGCTACTCTCACAAGCTGCCTACGCCAATGCAAGATTCGACGAGGAAGAAGAAGAAGAAAAACTCAAACAGCAAAAACAGAAACAAAAGAGCAAATTTAAGGAAGTGAACCTTATATCGGACATGCCGCCAGGGCACGTTCGCACATTTGATGGGAAGTTTCCGGCCCGTTGTAGCATCAGGTATCTACCCAAGTCCTGTAGCCGAGACGAGGATTGGACTGATCCAGATCTGGATGCTGAAGGTGCTCTTGCTGTTCAGTCAGGGAAAGTGGTATGTGAATAAATCCAAAAACACAAATTTGAAATGTATATATTACTGTTGTTTTATCATTCACAAGCCTTAGAAAAACTGAAGTTTGTAAACTTTGCAGGAACCGGTACAACCATGTATAAAATCTCTTTTGGGAGAAGAGTTGGTTCTGAGAAGAATCGGTGTGGTCTTGACGTTTCAAACAGTATACTCGTCTTCAGGAGAGCAGCGTTCAAAAAAACTTCACCCCATACATTCATTGGAAATTGGGTATTGTTGTGTACTGTTATTTATGTAACTAACCTGAAGACACTGGTTCGTCTCAGAAGAACCAACACTTCTCCAGAAATAGTTTTTTATACATGGTTATAGACCCATTGCACAACGCGGAACACACGTTCGAACATGATGCGCGCCCTTCCATTTTGGGGATCAAACTGTGCACAAGAATCGTAGAGTTGACTCCCAAAATGGAAGGGCGCGCATCATGTTCGAACGTGCGTTCCGCGTTGTGCAATGGGTCTATACCCTGCAAGTTTACTACTATGATCCACATTATGCAAAGCTTCAAACATCACTTATTCTCAAGCCTGTTAACTTCACACCCCACACATTCATTGGAAATTGTGTATGGTTGTGTACTGTCATTTATGTAACTACCAAGAAGCTTGTTCAAAACTCAGTGGCAAAGCACTCTGTCTTTACTGGGTGTCACTTTTGGCCAAGTGAAGCCCGGTTCATACTTCCTGCGAATGCTTCGTGCGAAGTAAATCTGACGTCCCAGCTCAGTTTTTGCTGCGAATGTTTTGGAAGAGTTCAGCACAGCTCAACTCTTCCGAAGTGTTTGTTGCGTATTTACGACGTCAAAATTCACATTGCATTTGCATTCGCAGGAAGTATGAACCGGGCTTTAGTGGTTGGAACAGACAATTTGATAATATTTGATTGATTTCTTGTTTTATTCCGAAAGGAACATACCCCCATTACCCTGGGGAAGGGTTACAACAAAATTTAAAATATACAAACTGCAGTTTACATCATGATGGAGGAGTAAGCATAAGCATCAGTGTTAAACTAATTATTTTGAACATTGATTTCCTTTAACTTAGCAGACAAACAAATATACTTAAGTACTCCTTTTTTCAGAGCTGGTCTGCAAGTCGTGGGCTTGTCCTATTGGTGCTAATTCTCAACATCGGCTTTGCTATTCTTTTCACCAACCTCTTCCTTCAAATGGAGGAAGAGGAGGACACCTGGGAAGGCTGGCCTTGAGCGAACAACCCCAGCCAGCCTGATTGGATGCCGCCAAGCATGATGTCACGGTGGAGCAATGTGATTGGATGATGAAATACTCTGCTCCTGTCGTCGTCCGTGCTCCTATCGCTGGTCGGTGATTGATTGGTCATGATCAGCCGGGAACGGATCGAGCGCGACATCAATTGCTGCACAGTGATTGGACACCTTACACCTGGTCCTCACCATGGGAGAGCAACAGAGGGCGAAATTTTTCATATAAATATTTGTATTCTTGGTTGCTGTGCAGGTGTTAACAGACATGTACGTAGATGACTTCAATGCCATTTGGGGCTGCATTAGATTTTTTTTTACATGAGTGTTCATCAAAGTGTGTGAGATGATGTGGCTTCAAGAATTTATGTTCAATTTCTTCAACCATCTTAGTTTCTTTTTTACCTCCTTACAGCTTCTCTTTGAGACAAATATGCTCTTCTTTGTTAACACAAGAGATAAAAAAACAGATTTGACTTAGTAGAAGTCATGTTGACGTGTGTAGAAATAACTTACATAAGCATTGGAGAGACAGGTTTTATATATCTTGTATGACAAGAAAAAGGGTGAAAAAATGATAATGGGAATTGCCGAGTACTTTGAGTGAACACAAGATCTTTTATCACATAGCCGCCATTTTGTTTTTCTTCCATTTCAAAATGAACCCAAACAGATGCTGGCTGGGCAAATGGTCAGGTCCCACCCTTGGGCAAATGGTCTGCTCCAATGTTATCTTATGAGATTTTACCATCCAAATGTCAATGGTTAGTCAGGGAGTCTAACTAACATGGCTGCCTTGTGAGTTTATGATTAGTTCCTCCTCTGTCTGTCTTTTTTTTTTCTTGTTCTTGTTCAATCAAATTTTTAAAAGACCAATGAAATACTAAAAACTCAAGAAGCCATTCTTCATGTCAACATATCAGACATGAAATAAATTGCATATAAAAATCAAATTTTCTCTTTAACAAGTCAAAGGTATATTCTAACCACTGTTCAACTCAAACTTGGCCATGGGCAATATTTGGTTGTTATTAGTGCACATTTCCATAGGCGTATTTTTTTATAGTAAGGCTTTAGACATAATTTTTTCCTAGTGTGGCTTGGGGCAATATTTATTCTTCTTTTTAAACCATAGGTTGGCAGGGTGCAATATTTTTTGTTTGAAGGATTTAAACATAAGAGAACTTAGTTTTCTCTTCATTTCTGTATTCAAGCTAGAGTCATATCTATTCATGCACTGAATTATTTTGCTCGCCGTTTTATACATTGTCTTTGGTTGGTTTCTACAGAAGGAACAACAACAAAAAGGCAACTTCCGTCCTTTTAAATTCCGTTTGCCCCCCTTCCAATCAAATAACACATACCTTGGGATTTGGGAAGACGCTTTCTTACGTGTGTTCTCATTGGTTGATGGATCATTACGAGCAGAAGGTATAGTGTCAATTTAGAATTTTACTGACAAGTTTTCACTGATACATTTTAGTATAAATATATACATATATATATGTGTTAATAACAAACACTTTTTGGAAATATTTTTATCGATGTAAACGTTTTGTCTGTTGTGTAGAATTAGGCGTGGTTAATAGTGTTATACCTTAACAGAAGACGGGTTGAAATCGGCATTCAATGCAAACACATGGGTTGTGCACATTTTAAACCCCAAATTATGTGTGAGTTAAATTTGAATAACGTCTGGTACATTGACTTGCTATGCAGTAATATAACGCTCACTTTAAAAGGAAAACTGACCGTAACAGTATTGCTTTATCTTGTGGTTTTGGGCAAGCTTTGCACAGTTGGGCAAAGCCTGGTACCTGTGTGCCATACCCATGCATTGGTATGTGGGTCACCATGCAAACTAAGCAAAAGCCTGGACATAGAGGTATGGCACCATGTGACGTTATGTACATGTAGCAACACTACCTGTGGTATTCAAAGTTCAGCGCCCACTTGTGACAATCCAATTCATTGGCTCAGACATTATTCAAATTGAATAGCGTATTTCATAGTATTTTTGTACAGCAATGTTATTTTTCCCATTGAAATAAACTTAATCTTTCTCTTTAACATCTCCACTGAGATGTTTGCTCCCTTGTGGTCCTAGCCCAATTTGCAGGTTTGTTTGGGTTGGTGCAGGAGTGAGGGGGGGGGGGACTTACATTGTCAATGAGGCTGGAGGGGAAGTGTCTGTCCTCTGTTTTATGAAATGAGAGTTTCTGTTTGTTATTCTCATCATGGGTACAGGGAACCAGACAAGATGGCTGCAGTGTTTTTCATTGTAGTACATACACTGTATTAAACAGTCGGTATCAAGAGTTTGGGGAAATATAAGTTGTTTTTGTTGTTTCAAAGCAAGCTTGTGTTTATTTGTTTAATTTTGACTGTACTATACTATGTGATAAGAAGTAATTTATGCTTTCTGCTGCACTTGAATGCTCAGCCTTGACATGCTACATACCACTGTGTCCCCAAGTCCTTCAACTCATCTTTGTTAAACTCTGTATACTGCAATAATGAAAACCGTCAAACTTCACAACCATAAACTAGAAATCCAAGATGACCTAAAAGTATGTAATTTTGTTTTGTTTCCAAAAAACAAAAGCCACTATTGCTAATTATCACTGTGGAATCTAAGATGCCTTGCACCATACAACAAATGATGAGGTGTGTTGTCCATGCTAATTGTAAATCATCATCTTCAACTGCAACTTTACTTTATGTACACAAATTTTGCAACAATTTTGGGGTTTTTAGCAAATCTAAAAACTACCCACTGAAATGGGTTGAGATAAGTCTTTAAACAGTGGAAGTTTACGTTGGCCTCGGTTGATATCAAATCATTACCAAGGTCGATTGAAAAAGGACTGGGGTGGGTGAGACGGAGGGTGAACCAAAACCACCCATATATCCTCCAAAATCACTTGCCTGGTTGTACTATTGGGCATTTATATAGCACCGGTATCTCTAATCAAGGGTCTCAAAGCACATGAACATTATTACCCATTTATTTCATTCCTCAAACCATCTCATTCTTGGGGAGTATACAACCTGTGCTGCCAAGTAAGTAGCGCACCAAACTAAAGCAAAAACAAGAGCAGTCTCTGACCTCCAAGCACCCAGTTGTACCTCAGTGTTTTGCTTTAGGACACAGGTATCGTAAGTGGGATTCAAATCCACACCCTGATGACTAGAATTTGAATCTGGTGTACTAGACCATTCGGCCACACCACGCCTGGGTTCACGAGTCTGTGTAGACTGTTTGGTTGGGGGGGGACAGAAGGGTTAATTTGCCCAAAATCTTACACGGATAAAAGTACAAATTGCTAATACCGCATAAAAAAGTCTTCTTTCTCTAGCCATTTGTTTTCCGTCTTGTTGTGCCAGAATTTTCCGCACTGTTTTGCCCAAACTTGGGAGGGCAGTTTCCCCCTCCTAGTTCCCCCCCAACCTGGGCCATACGCCTATGCCTGGGTTTAATGTGTTCAGTACCTTGCAGCCCATGGTTTCTGTTTGGCTTTGTCGGCTGCTATAGGAATTGGAAGGATATGGTGACTGGGTGGTTTTGGTTGATAAGAAAGTATTTATGGAGAAGTGGAATGGGTAGGTCTAGTAAGAGTCATGCTAATGAGCTGAATGCTTTGATTTACCATGCAGTATAAACTCCTCAAAGCAGCAAAAAACTCCTTCAAATAACAGCAAATGTCCTCCTTAAAGAAAAATCTTCTTATGTTAAAAAAAAAACAAGTTTGAGAGAATGTTTGGCCCAGGGATACGATGCAATTTTCTAATTAAACAAACAAATTAGGTGGAAACTTTCCAGGCTACCAAGGCCCGATTTCAATGGAGCAGTTTAGGCTGAAAATATTTCTCAATAAATATCTGCTTTTGTAGCAAACAATAAACAGGGGGACAGGCACAAACAGAAACATGGTACGGTGTTTCAGCTGGTAGCCTTCTTCTGGTAAGCAAAAGTTGTTTTGTGCTTTGCTTATTTTTCTGCTCCATGAAATTGGGCCCAGGGTTGAGTGCCACGACGACACTTATCTATTGCAGTGGTTTATTTTTTTTAAAGCTTAGAAAAGCTATATGAAGTTATATAGAGTATAAATATATAATATATGAAGTATATATTTGGCCTGAATTGAATATTCTCTGTAAAGAATACAAAATGGTATAAGTTTGCTGTGCGGTTTATAAGGAATATTTTGGTTTGTATTTATGACTGTGTGCTTCTTAAAGGCAAAGTATACCTTTGGTTTTTGGAACCGTTCGGTTGGTTTAATCCTATCTAAATTTAGATATAAACAATAAAAACTAACCTGTGAAAACTTCATTTCAAAAGGTGGTAGCATTTTTGAGATATTGCCGAAAATTGGGAGCAGTTATGTCCACGCAGGAAGAATAATCTCTAATGGGAATACACAATCTGAGAAACGTGTCGTGCAGAATCATTTCTCAGATTGAACTGTTTTTGAATCCCTCACTATCAAACCACATTCCTTTGAAGGGAATTGTTTCTCAAAATGTTACAATTACCAACATCTGGGCCCAATTTCATGGCTCTGCTTGCCGTAAGCAATGAATCGGCACTAATGGAAGCAGGGAATTATGGCTTACGTCAAGCGTATTTCACGGGTTAGCAGGGAATTTTTGCTTGTGCGCTTGCCTAGTCCACGTTACTAGGCATTCTACGCTTACACAGCTAGCGCAGAAATTCGGTGCTTGCTCGGTAAGCGGAGAATGGTGGTTGCAAGCGCAGAATTCGGTGGTAAGCCGAAAGCCATGAAATTGGGCCTGCAGTGCTTCTCACTAAGTACGTTTTTATGGTCATTAATTTGGGGGTAATGACCAAAGGTATAGGCCTACACTCTCTTTAAAGTTTACGGTGAATCATAAGAATGGAATATTTGATCACTATGGCAGGATCTGTATTGCAGGAGTGAATTTTCAGGTAAACCCCAAAAGGGGGAAAGAAAAAGCTGATATAGAATGACCAGAATTGATACAAAGGGAAGGAACATTCACAAGTTGCTATGACAACTGATCATCTTATGAAATTTTCTAAATGCAGAATTGGGTTGTGAGCAATGATGTACCACTGGTCTACCAAAGTACTTGAAAATGAAGTGATTATATATAAACACGATGTTGTTAAATACTTGGAATTTACTCACTGGTGTTAATTCCCCACTATTCTTTTTCCCTTTTTCACATAGTTTTTCAGCTTTAAAAAACGTTGCTCTGCTTTTTTGCAATTCACAGTTCTTTTTGGAGAACAACTTTTACTAGGCTATACTAATTTTGTAAGATGCTAGTATGTATTTTATGTGCGAAATGTGTTCTTTAGCGAACCATTTCTCTTTACATTTAGTTATTAACAAAAGGCAGAATTGTTCACACTGTTTACACTGTCTACACTGTTAGTGTATTTAGGACATGGTAAAAAAAAACTATTCCGTACGTACAAATTACTATTTCGTACGTACAAATTACTGTTCCGTATATACGAATTAGTAATTCATACTCACAGAACGCACGGATTGCTATTCCATATGTAGGGTAATTCTAATACGTATGGATTCCCAATAGACCTTATGCATTGACGTCACCAAGCCGCCATCTTAGAGGTAAACTGATGATGAAACAATGGAAACGCGCTGATTTGTACGCGCGGCGCACAGGACTGGCCAATGAACGGCTTCCTTTTGACCTCTAGGCGAGGGCGCCCTACTCAAATGACGTCATATGCATAAGGTCCATTCCTACGTACGTCATTGTAATCTGTGGATAGGAGTTAGATATTAGAAGTACAATTTAGTAATTCGTACACACGAAATAGTAATCTGTGCATTCAAATTACTGTTTCGTACATACGGATTAGTATTCCATGTGTACAAAAAAGTAATTAGTACGTATGAATAATACTAATTCGTACGTACAGAATAGGTTTTTTTTTTCCACCATGTCCTAAATGCACTTCCATAAATATATGTCTTGTGTTTCTCCCTCAGTCCAGCTCGGCCTTTCCTGTTCCACTTTTTGCAAATTGAACCCGAATATTATATGTTTGCAGTCAGCCCTATTAGTTTACTTCAGTTGGGTTACATAAACAAAATTACTAACCTGTACTTGACAGATCCAAACTTTATCCCTCCCAACATTAACATCACACCCTTGCCTTCTGTTTTTCTTCTATTTTAATTTTTTCCCATTACTAACTCTTTAACTAGTGATACTTGTTTTAAATCACTTCTGCTGCTAATCACTATTTTTTCTTTTTTGCAAATAATGCACTTCGAATCACCCGAATGACTTCTTATGCTTAGCTTTAAACTCCGCCAGAGTGAAAACATTTCCTGTCACACCAACCTCTCTACCATCTTACCGCCTTGTATTCTTTCATTTTTACCTGAAAAAGTCGTGCTACTGCAGTATTACCTCGACCTCCTCCATGGTTTTACCCTATAGTGCCCGATTACCATACCATAATTAATACACCCCTTTTTGTGTACACAAAAATACTGTGACCTCCTGCCCAAAAGTGAAAGAAAAAAGTGGCACATTTTTTACTTCGATATAAAAAAACTTTGGGACACCACCAATTGCTGAAGTAAAATGACAAACTTTCGAATGATAATATTCACATGTGAAAGTGGGATTCGTGTGGCGTGTTTGCCAACTTTTTGTATAATTATTTTACTTGTTTTGTAAAGAAGAAATCATCTGTGTAAATGATCATATAATGAGACTAGCAGTTGTTTCTTCCAAGTTTGGCTTCGAATTTTTTTTACACAATCATCAAGTTGCTGAAACGTCATGTTGCCTTGAAAGGGCCTCTCAATTTCTAAATTTCAAACAGCAATGTTGATTTCTGAAAGGTTCGAGAAGAATCTTAGATCAAATTTCATAAAGCTGTCAAAGCACAAAAAAATCTGCTTAGTATAGAACGAAAACAGATTACCGACCAAAGTGTCATTTTAATGTACATTATTATAGATTTCGGCTGGTTCCTTGTCATTTTGTGCATCAGCAAATCAATAGACTCCTTGCATTGGCCGCCATCGCTGAGGTTAAACAATGAAATTGTGCACGCGTATACGCGCCGCCCACAAACTCCCAGCCAATGAAATGTCTCTATTAACCTCAGTGAGGGCGCTGTGTTGGGCTTGTGATGTCAAACAAATGGGTCTATTTGATACAGCCATTTTTGTTATCTCTTAACTTCATTATCTGTTAAAACATTGTATGTTTTTGAACTGCAGAAACATCAACTTCATGCCTTGTGCTTAGCTTTAGAAAAGTCAATGGACGACTGTACTTGTATTTATTGTATAAAAAAACATGTTTTTTATATTTAAAAAGAGTAATTAATTAAATTCTGATTATGGTGTTGTAAACAAGATTGTTGAGAATGCTGGTCATGGATGTGCCTTTCACCAAAATAACCAAAACTATAAACTCAAGTGTGAAGCTTTGTTATTTTTCTTTTTTCAGTCAAATTATTTCACAGGGGCACACTTACATAATGCTTTTCAGCAGATGTTCACTTTAAACTGTTCAATAGCTTAGCATAAAGGATCAGGATACCAGCCACAATGGTGTGTACGTATTGTTGTATTTTGGCTGGTCCACCCTTTCTGCTAAGCAACTAATTGTGCTACAAGAAGCTCTGTAAGTAGACTCCAAGGTATCATGCCACCAGCGTCACTAATACAAATTGGCTATAACTCGTAAAGTTTTCTCTGAAAAATTATATATATTTTTGTATGTTTTGGGGTTGTTGTTGCTTGACAAAACGGTCTTGTTTGTTTGTATTTTGGGGTGCTTTTTTGTTTGTTTGATTGTTTGTTTGTTTGTCTGTGTAGGGTTGTTTGTTGGGTTGTTTGTTTGTTTGTTTGTTGGGTTCTTTGTTGGGTTGTTTGTTTGTTTGTTTGTTTGTTTGTTTGTTTTGGTTTTAGTTTTGAACAAAGTAATGAAACACAAATTGTACATCATTGTGTTGGTTAGAGGCCATGTACGGTAGTAAAAAAAAATCCATCTACTATTTTCAGCACGCTGGTTGAAAAGATTGTTTAGTTGGCATTTAGGGTGCACCTTACCGTCTCTCCTTGAAATAAAATTGGCTCTGACAATATTAAGAACCGATTCACTCGTTCTTATAATATCAACATGTATACTTAAGCTGTTCTGATCTAATTTGAAGGAGTACTGTTTCTAGTACGGTAGTTTTGGGTACTGTAGAGTTGTTAATGGTTTGCCTCTCTTGTACCATTTTCTACACCCCGTTGCGCACGTTTTTGAAACGTAGAATGGTAAACAGTTGACAATAAATTTGATTTTTAAATGGCAGAAGTTGCTGAAAGTATGGAGCATTGGTGGAAATTTGCAGCCTTCCAATATACCAGCCTGCAATTCAGTAAAAAGATGTACCCCTATACGGATGCACTAACTTTGGAAAACATAAGAGGCCCCAACGGGAGATTTGATTTTAAATAAAAACAATTGCTACAGCTAAAGTAGGACCCAAATATATTATTATTTGATCCTATACGCTCTGAAACTACCGGGTCAAAATCTACCCGGATTTCTGGCCTCCAGGGGTCTGACTCTTTTCTTGGTCCGGATGATCCGGAAACTGGTCAAAGAACGGGATTTTTCCTTTTTTACCCGGAGCCTGCGTCAGTTTTACCCATTTCTGGGTCACAGAATCCGGCTCATAATGACCCAGGAATCGGTCCGGATCCGGGTCAAGTATGTTTTGAAAGTGTTCAGGTTAACACAGATTGTGTGCCAAAGTTCACGGTGAATTATTCATCATTTGGGAATTGCTTTATACACAGCCTTAAAACTGTTTATCAAGAAGATTATTTTGTATCTAGGCCTTACGCTAATAGAGACTTGACAATTTTAGAGTAAAGAACTCGATCGTATTTAATGAACAGGTTTTTTAATATATACAAAAATGATCTTCATGTGTGGATTGTTTAATATAGTGACACGCTTTGCTTGTTCATTAAATTTTGTGGCGGATTTGAAATGCATTGATGGCTCACTGTGTGTTTCTTTTGCTCTTTTATTTCCAGTGGTATATCAGTTTATACGTCTAGAAACCAGACTGGGGTGTGGCTGACGAAACGAGATTTGGCTTGTCTTTGGAGTAGAATGGGCAGAAGGTTTTCCCATAATACTAATTGAACGCTAAGAAAACAAATAGATCCTTGCGAACTCGATTATTACGCTTGCATGGACCTTTATCATGGGGCGGCCATCTTTATTTTCTCCCGTTCAAATCAATGCGACCAAACCGAGGCTGGAAGGTGAAATGGTTTGGTTCCTCTTTTTTGTGTACAATGAATATTATCATTGATGTCTGCTGTTGGATACAAGGAACATGACCAAGATGGTGGTAGCATGATAATGGTCTATAGACTGACTGTGCTTTCCAAATCTTGTGAACTATGGTGGGCATAAAACATCAACAAACAAGGCGTCCTCCGTATAGGAAAGGGCCGTTGTTGTAAAGAACTTGCTGATTGTTGCATTTTGTTTGTTCCATCGAGGCTTTTCTTTCTCGAAATCTGTGAAGAATTTTCCAGAGTTTGTACCAGGAATTTTACCGGAGTGGCTGAATAAAGCCAGTAAGGACAGTTCCAGCAATTGACATTCTACAAGGAACGTTATTGTTCCGGCGATGTGGTGCTCACATAGACGACCGGGATCAACACAAGAATGTCATAATTTTGAAGCTAAAATCATCCAAAAGAAAGAGCCTTCCAGCACAGTTTGATTCCTTTGTGTGTTTTAAATTCCGCAAGGCTAAATGCTCACTTTAAACGCCCGACAAAACCGGGTGGCTACATTGTCGCGCGGGTAGTGAATAACTGAACTTAATTCAATTCGATATAACATTTATTTCCATCCTGAACAGTACATAACAGAATGCAAAAAACAATATTGTGGAGGCACAATCCTAATAAGCCAGGGCTTGTAGTGGAGTGCTTTAGAAGAAAAGGAAAAAAGATATACTTAAGTAATTAACGAAATAATTAACTTAGTTAATTAATTAGTACAAGACAAAGATATACATGTGGACAAATGATCTGACAAGAAAGAAGTTGAGATATTAGTGACGACTAAAAAACCGTGAAACTGCAGGGGAGAAGGCAACTCTGGAGAATAAACCAAAGGGATAAAACTATGCTACATATTGGGAGATAATATACTTTTTGAAAGAGATCCTAAAATCACTTTTGTAGTAAATTACTGGTAATCTATGAAACAATTATGATTTAAATCAATATCACAAAATACAACTTCAATTATAGGGCTTAGTAACTGTGTTATTATTTACCAAATAAAGCCGATTGTCGGGTGTGTAAAGGCCTACTGCCTCAGTCACAGCATGACGTACCCACTGTATACGTCACGTGTGACATTAAACATTGGTTCTCTCACTACACATGTTTTTCTTCCCGATGCATTTTCGAAGCCACGACATGTGCTTTCGGCTATGGCTCAGGCATAGTCCGCCTGTTGGATGTTCCGTAGCGAAAGTGTACGTTTTCAAAGATACCGACGTAGCCTAAGTGGAGCCTTTCAGCTGAAGCCTTGGGTTCGAAAAGGGCCTCAATAAGAGAAATAGTCGGGACCTTTTTGACAGTGATTGTTAGTAGAGATTACTGTTATTGAATACAGGGTGTGTGACCAAGATGCCTCAACGCTAGCGGTGTGACATGTCAAATTTCCCTCTTAAAATTGTACGTTCTGCAGGGAGAAATTTGTTTCAATACAACGTTCGTCGGGCGGGTAAGTCGAATTAATTTAGATGAGTAGAATAAGTCGAGTTTTGATTATGAAGGATTTCGGCTCATTACTGGTTACAAACAGTCGGGGTAAACAGTTCGTGTTTCCCTGCATAAAAAAATGGTCTTTCGACTATGACAAACTCAAACTGCGTTTAATGTCTCATGACAAGGACAAAGATGACCTCTCGCTTTTCTTAAAACCGGACTCATACGGGTTGGAAATAAATGGCATTTAAATTAATTACAAAGACTCAAAGGCTAAAAAACTAATTAAATATAGTGTCTGTATAACATAATCTTCCAGAAATGTGTAAACCTCACTGGTTTAGTATTTCTTAGAGTCACTCTTTAACCAACACATGCCTCTGATGGGTTGAAAACACCTGGGTCATACTTGATCCTGCTCTATAGGTCCCAGGGGGCTGACCCATAATCTGGGTCTGTGTGACCCAGAATCTGTGTCAAAATTACACGAAAATGGGTCAAACTCATGCAGAATCCAAGCTTTCCCTCTATAGTCGACCGAGGTCGGAATCATGTTGAGATTTGCTCATTTCTATCCACCCCTCATTAAGTTAGGAAGATCCTTCGTAAACACCCCGTGTTCCTGGCAACTTCATTTGTAAAGCTGATTTTGTTTGTCTTCCCCTAAGTTTCTCCTTCCATGTTTAGATGATAAGCTGAGAGACAAGTTCTTTAGTGTTTCTGTAATGAGTGCCCTGCTATAGTCTCAGACGCCGTTGTGTTTAAGTGGACATCTAGTTTTGGTTCATTGCCTACAGTTCAGTATAACATTACCACCTTTTGAAATGAATTTTTTCAGAGGTTAGTTTTATTGTGATTGAGTTCTGCACACCGTAGCTTGTCAATTCCAGGGGTTTGGGGGTTAGTTTCCGTCTTAGATTCCGTCTTCCTCAGTCTTTGGCTCAGGTTGAAACCCACCGCGTGGTTCCAGAATGTGCATCACTCTGCATTTACGGTAGAAATAGAAGTGAAAATGAAAGACCGAAGTGAATAGACCAAAACAATAGTTGATAACACATTGCTACATTCAGAATGTAAAGCGTATGTAAAAGTCTGCTTTACCTATAAACAGTGTGGTTGGTCAAGTGTGGAAGAGGGACCATTAAAAATGTAAATTGAACTCCACTGTATATAGAATTAATGTTATCATAATTCTGAATTGAAAAAAAAATAATACAATTTAATAAAATGGACTCAGATAATCCTCAAATCGTCCACGGATTCCTGTAAAATTATTAAAGGATAAGTTTCAGAAAAAAGAGCTGTTTCATCATGCTCCGGACTTGAGTGCTGGGGTTTCTGTGTGTGGGTTCGAGTCCCGGTCGTTACACTTGTTGTGTGCTTGAGCAAGATACATACCATGATTGCTTTGTCCTTCAGATGGGACATGAAGCCCATGGGATTGGTAGTGTACGTTAAAGAACCCAGAACACTTGGGCCTATTGTGGAAGAGTGGGGGTTAACCCATGTGTTTCTGGTTCACATAGCAAGCACTCTTGTTTACAGGCTCCCCAGGCTTGCGAGCTTGAAGATGCTTGAAGATGCTTTACTGGTTTAATACCAATAACACTTATTATAAAACAACTATGTTACTTACACTGTGGGTATGAATACTAAAGACCCAAGTACTGTCATAACGTAGAAAACAACAACAGCTTGTCCCGATTCAATAGCTTTTGCATATGCATAGCTCTGGATGGTGATGGAGCAAGCAGCTGTGATGGTGTACCCCAGCGTGTAAAGTGAAAATAAAGCTCCTATAGAAAATGAAAACATTCATGTTGGAGTTTAGTATGAGACACTTGGGAAACAAATGGTGTCCGAGTGAAAGAAATACAAGTATGTTGACGCCAGACGTTGAGAAATGTTTTTGGTATTCTGCCCAGTGAAACCTTATTTTTCATATCAGTCTTTGTTAACCCTTTGAGGTCAGGGAGTAACCCGAGGAATTACACAAATGCAGGAAGGTTCAACTTGTACCCAGTAAGCCAACAGTTTTTATTGGTAAGGGAAAAGGGTGTTGGAAACCTCAGAATCTAGCACAGGCGGTCAGCAAGAGTTTGGAAGTCTGTTAGAGTAGGCTTCTTAGCAGAGGGTTGATCTATATCTGTATGGCTGTACAATCTTGTGTACGAAGTATATGAGTGAAAATATTGTTCAGCCCCTCGGGGGGAAAAAAACTGCACATCTCTGGGACCTCACCCCCCCCCCCCCCCCCCCCCCTTAGTATGTGGAATGGTCCAGTCTATGATATCAAGGACTTTGACTCTCCATGGCATTGCAACTTCGAGAAGACAGTGAAATAAATAACACTTATAGTGTTACAAGCGCTCACTTATAAAGAGAAATGTATTTACCTTGTCTTTTACTATCAACAAGCTTGGTGAGTAGAGCTATGAAGATTGGCTGCGATGTGCTGTAGAAAATACCTGCAAAAGAAGCTAAAAGGGAAGGGCGAGATGCATTCTTATCACAACCATCATTGCTTCATCACTTGGTTTGGTCAGCCAAAAAGAAAAAAACACACCAACTATAGACAAACATTCTTAAACGTTTACCAGCCAACACTTAAACAATCCAACTAGCCAGCCATCACCAAAAAACAAGGCCAGCCAGCCATCTAGCCAGCCAGCAAGCTCCATCTGGGACATGCCTAGACATTCAGTTTTCGACTCATAGCCACTTTCCACCCTTACCTCCATAGATCAAAACTGCATTTGTTGTAGCGAGTGCCGTCGTAAGAACCTGTGCTATTCCAGAAAGAATGCTCAGGTAGACTGCCCAGTAGTCGGATAGACACATCCCTATTAGCCACACAGTAATAGGAGTCACTGGAAATAAGAAGTTTTATAAACTGTGGTTAATGTTACACTTGATATTACGATTTAAAATTAAAATTAAATGAACTAGTCCCTAGTCACAGCTATAACGGTAGGCATTAAAATCAAGCCATTTGAAATTGGACTAAACTGAACTCCAACAGCATAGTTTCATCTTTAAAATTGGCTTACAACTGGTGTATAGTTTGTCTTCAAGACTTTTCGGTCTTTTTTTCTTCGTTCGGGCCGTTTGCAACGAGCGATAGTTGGCAGCAGACTTACCGATTGCATTCGGCACCTGATACACGGCCGAAAAGATTCCTACTTGAGCGGGAGACCAGCAAAACGGCTCCCCTAGCCCGTAAAGGTTCACCGTGTTCTGTAATCCGAAGAGATTTAAACTAGCTGTAAAGTAACAGCCGAGAATCACAACAATTCTCCATCGCCGGCCACCGGTGACGTTGTCTGCAAACAGAGAGCGGACTCCGAGAATGCTGTCTCTGACTACGTTTTTGACGATGGGTTGCTTTTGCACAGATTCCCGGATGAGATTTGGCGGCAACATCCATAGGCACGACGCCAGGCTGAAACACGTGGTAATGAGGTACACCACGGTGAAGGAAGTAATCTGTAGTACGAGGTCGATTATCAGCGGGGCCACGCCAATGACAAGGTACTGCATCCCATAAACACTAGCTAAGGCAACCTCTCTGTACCTCAGCGGAACAATATCAGTTGTGTAAAGCATACTGATGGAGTGCAAAAACACAAACCCACCACAAGCACCGCTAAATGCACTCCCAAAGAGTGCGTAATATACAGACACTTCGGAGTATGCGGTTAGTAAAAATGTTCCCTCCGAAATCAAGGAACCCACGCATCGTAGAAGCATTAATGGCCGCCGCCCGGTGAAATCTGACACGATGATCAATGGGAGTCCAGATATAACCGGGACGAAGTACAGTAAGATGCTCTCGTAGGTGGCAAAATATGCCGTTTGCGACTGAATTTCCCGGAGTTCTTTACTGCTGTGGTTTGACAGAGCGCAGGCGTTTACCCCAACCGGAAGCGTAAAATTGCGCTCGGCGGCGAACTTGGCGCGTGCGAACTGAACATCCACGGTCATCGTGATGCTCTCCGGAACGAAGATGAGCAACTGTAGCATCAGGAACGATGCCGTACTAACCCAGGTGGTTCCCAGGTGCTCGTCAGGTGGAGAGCCGCCCTGAAGGAGACTCATGTCCTCTCTAGTTGATGAAGATCTCATAGTTAGAACAGAATACCGGAACGTTCCAGCAATAAAATGGCATTAGCGTTGGCTTAGCGTTATTGCAATGGGACGTTGGTGTGTGGGTGTTTGTTTGTTACAAAGTACCCTTCAAAATTGCGCGTAATTAGGCTACATAATTGTAGTGCTATAAAAAGAATAATCGATTTCTGCCAGCATTGTTCCAGAGCATTGAAGTAACTGCAGAGGGGTAAAATATGTGTATGATAGGTGAATGACAAAACAATATGCACAATGATTATAAATTAATTTCAATTAGTTGCGCCTGCCGTTTGTATAGTATTGCTATTAAAACAAGTTATACCACCAGTCTCTACTGTTATAAATAACAGGTACTGTATCCTTCCTACACATAGTCTGATTTCCGATTTTTTCTTTATTTATTTGCCCTTGACAAAAATTGGGATTTTTTTTTTTTTGCTTACATAGCCTGAAGTATATTAAAGCTTATAATACCACTTTTGCATGTAGTTCAGTCCATGTACTCAATAAAGTTTCCCTACTTTTTTTTGCAAGGACCAAAAATATCATTCCTGCAAATAACAAACAGAATCAGCCAACAAGCACAATCAAGGGTTGTTGTACTATATACCGCGTCTAATTCTAATACTTTAACACACAGGAACAAATATATTCCTCTTGTACAACAGCCCCCCCCCCCCCCCCCCCATACAATCATCTAAAGAATAACGGAGATTCTGCAAGAACACAGTGAAAACACAATATGGGGGGTACACTATGCCACATATCGGGCACTAAATACTAATCCCCCAAAAACCTGAACGAAAATACACAAGTAACCTGACTATCGACCACTGTACAGAGGTTTGTGACAGCTCAGGAAAATTATAATGAACATGTACATGTAGGTCTATATCTAAATTCGCCTCTGTGGCTGTATAAGCCTCTCTGAAACGCTCCCGCATGAAAGTATTTCCCTCCAAACAAAGTCACGGTGTTGAAACTTACCGATATTTATTTACAAGGTTGTTGTATTGTACTCGACGTACACAGCAACCGGTAGTAGAAATGGTAACGTGGCCTAAGACGTTGTTCCCTTGATATCATTATTCCTAAATACGTGCATATACATGTACTATCCCTGGGCACGATTTGTTATGTCTGCTTATTCAACGAGTTTTAACAACCATCAACCCCCCCCCCCCCCCCCCCCCATCCCTCCTTTGTATAGTACGGCGAGCCTTTTTACGGATTGAAGCAGCAAGGCCGCTTTGCACGGGTTCATTGTAAAATGGCACTGGGGCAAGATAATGGCATTTTTCGGTTTGTAGACTGGAGTCGTATCATACGATTTCATGGTGATGATTAAACAGTAAAAAAACGCCAGTTAAAACCAGTGTTCATTGCATATAGTATAGTGGCGTATATAGTGAACATGTTCGGTCTACCGCAGCCACCATGTTTTTCCTCCCCGATTATATTTCGGTGAAAACTAACCACACCTCTATAAGGGCAAGTAATCTGACCCACTTTTATTACTGATGAAAACTAATACTTAATATTGCCAGGACATTTTGTGATACTTAACTTGGACAAAGATGTCGAGTACCCGGTTAGTCTTGGCCCAAGACGTCAGTGATCAATAGTGGATTTTGTAGAGTTGTGACCGAGCGCAGGTACACTATCTTCTACTATCGACCACTGACGTCTTGGGCCAAGACTAGTATCCGGTTGGCTGCGGGCAGCCTCAGTGCAGCACAGCGCCATATTGATCCTTCTTGTCACTAATCCTTATGGGTGCACCCCACAAAATAGAAGTAACTTCACGCTTAAACAAATATACACAAAGCAATTTCAGTGTTTTATTTTTATTTATTTATTGGTTATCCATATACAGGCCCATTGAGTCACGGCCGTCACGATTAATAAGGACTACAAAAGTGCTAAGTTACCAACATAAAGCGGCTATGTTCGAGGTTCACTACTTATGTGAGAAATGACTAGGACTGTTTTCAGAGTCTTTTACCCCCTACCTAAAACTGTAGAGTTAATAACCCCAACATACAAAACTGGGCCCTATTTCAACAGCTCCTAACATTATAATGACTCTCAAATCTGTCATTTACAGAATTTTTTGATGACATCTAAAATACTAACAAGGCTCGTTCCCAGACACGTGTGCTGCCATTTCCGTGCAGGTATAAGTGTACATCAAATAAAGTTAACATGATTAGAATATTTGTATTGTTCTCTTGCAATACAACACTTGACTCCACTGTCCCCTACAGTTAGTTTTAAAACGTGTTTGTGAACAAATTTTAAGTGGTACATGTTTAATGTCCATTCATAAATAAGGGTGGTACTGACATGACATAAGTAGGGTGCTGTAGAAATGAAGACAAAAACAATGAGAGTGCCTCGTGTCACTTCTTATTTTTCCAAACTACTTATGAAAAAATTCCTCACCATTTGGTGTTGGCCGTTGAATGAAATTGTTTTTATGATATAAACTGTTCAGTTACCAATGTTTGTATAACAAAGATAAACACAGCGCGCATTTTGCAAGTTGCCCGTGTCCAAACAGTCACTTTGTGAAAACTTTGACACATTTATTACAGTCGTTTGACCAGTTCTGGATCACTTTTTGAATTCACATTGTTTTTTGTTGCAATCTCTTTGACATCTTAAACAAAAAAGCTATTCAGTTTACCTAAACATGTCATAAAACTCACCAAGTATCCACTGACAAAAAAAGATTAGTACTTTTGAAGAGGCTTTGAGAAAAGTATCGTCACCTGTTTGACCAGTTCAGGATCAGTTGATTCTATTCTGAATCAGTAGCGTGCCCTTTATTGCAAACCCATACTCCCATACTTAAAACTGTCTCTCGAGGACACGAAACTTCAGAAGTGTGTTGGCATGGACTTGGACTTCCTTTCTTTAGTGATTGTCATGCAATTGTCTTCAACAGCAGCGCAAAAAGCCAGCTACAAAAACACAGAACAACAGCAAAGGCAATTGAAAAAGTGAAGTGCACCTAAAAGCAACATTGACCCCTCCAAGTTTAATTTTCTCAGAAAAAAAAAACAATCTACAAGAATTTGTTGAAGTAATGTTTCACAAAAGCAATACATAAACTATCTTCATGATTTTACCTCACTTAGTAAAGTTAGTGCGGCACCATTTGACGCAATGAGACGTTGAGTGATCCCGAACTGGTCAAGGGTACAATGCCCCCCCAAAGACAATTTGTGTAATTTCGTCTCCTCAAAAAAGCAAGATGACTGCTCAGTATTTATGTGAAATATTTTTTACACATTCTTAGCATTTTACATAAATGTTTTTCGCCCTGACGTTCAAATTCTAAAGGTGAGAAGTTTTAACAGTGTTTTCAACCAACATTTTTTTACAAAATAATGATCAAAATCGCAGACAAAGTTCAGGAAAATGGCCATAATTTATTTGCCTATGATGTTTGGCATCTTATTTTTGGTTTGTTGGTTTAATGGTTGTTATTCTTCACATGTATCAACAGAAATTGGTAATGTGAGAAGTAATATAATTATTTGGTTATTGCAAAGTTGAAGTGATCCCGAACTGGTCAATGATCCCGAACTGGTCAAATGACCGTTCCGCGTTGTACGTACCCAAACTGTCAGGGTGCACCCCACTATAATTAATACACTTCCCATGGCGTACAATGTAATGTGCTAAATATTCAAAATACCGAAAAAATACTTAGAAGTATCACAGTTTTTTAAGTGAAAATTATCCATTGATTCTTGAACTGTTATCCTCTGCTCAATTTGATATGGGGAGTCCTTAGGCCCGTCGAGTTATTCCCCCCTCCAAATAAAAACACCATTCTCCAGTGGAATTTTCCAAACGTCTGAGCATTAATCTTGAAAAATGTCATCCAAAATACATCAAGTTGGAAGTCAACAACCCTCAGGTCACAATTTGGTCAAAATTTTGAAACTGTATCCCATTTAATGGGCTCTCAAATCTGTCTTATTATAGAGAATATTTTGAGGGCCTACAAAATATAAATGATGACGACGATCTGTTTTTTCCCTGTTTTCTCCCCTACAAGTGCCTTGTACGCGTAGCACTCATACCCAGATGCCGGCTTCGCCATATTTAATGTAATTGTAGTTTTTGGTAATATTTTTGTTATTATTTCACAGAAGCCCCTTGACCAGATACGCCGGGCTACTTTGCCCATTCAAACGTTTGATTAAGTAACTTAACTAGATTTCGATTGTATGGCTTGAAAAAGCTCTCTAGTTTATCGAGAACGTCTTCCGGGATCGATGGGTGGGGCGGTCGTTTTACGCTCTTCCCGCAGGTCCGCACGGGCTTGGCCAGGCAGCGAAACCCACGATTCTCTTCTGTGAAGAACGAATCCTCGTTGAAGAAACTCCGGACTCCCAAGAAGCGTTCGGTTTCTTTGAGTGCCGGCAGGGGATCTCTCCGGAACGCGTCTCCATCTATGGCGAGAAGACTACTCCGCGGGAAAACAGCTAACCAGTGAACTAAAGATTGGTAATAGATTGAGAGGCTCACGAATTTACTTGTCTTGTTCACCTTACCGCTAGGTGCGGTCAATACCGACTTCTTGAAGTCGTCCCCGAGGTCGTATCCGCGCCAGGGTTCCAGTCTTTTCGGCGAAAGTTTCCTGCCCGATACCAAGAAATACCTCGTCTCCATGAAGTAGTCTGAGATTGCTCTTTTTACGGGATCACTCATAATGATGATGAGCTTGGCGTGCGGTAGTAACGAGTGAATTCGTCGGTGGACGCCTAGTGGGTAGTAGGCATAGTAGATGGGTGTCTTCTCCAAAGTCACCTGCTGCTTTGAGCTAAGCGGCATCATCATCCTGTATAGAGTGTTTCTCCGTAGCGGTACAGCGGCCTGTTGAAGAAATTTGCCTCTTTTTTGGCAGCGGCAATGTCCGGGTGGTAGCTCAAGAACATCCGCAGTGCCGACGTCCCGGACTTTTTCGTCCCGATGATGATGGCCCCGGGCAGCCGACTCTTGCACTGCCGCTTTTCTAATTCTTCATTCGGCAACGGAGCCGTTACGAATGTTTTGTTACCACACACAGTCGAATTCAAGCAGGGAATGTACTGATGGCAACAGGTATCACAAGCCGGGGGTTCCACTGGATCAGAAGTCGACGGGAGACCTCCCAGCTCCCGGAGAGAAGTTTTCCAAAACCCACGAGTGCCGCGGTTCACATCAGCTGAGAGAAAAAGTACCATGACCAATGCCATGGATGTAAATACAGCTAATGCTGTAACTAATCGTTTTACTAAATATGTCCAACGCATTTTTTTATTAAATTTTTTATTTTTATTTTGGGGGGGGGGGGGGGGGGTGAATATTTTAATGCAATGGTATGTTGACTGTCCAGTGTTAAAAGTCTTGGAAGCTTGGGGTTACCACTCAGTCTGGGTATATCACCATCAGTAAGATCCACTACGTCTCCGGTGTTGGAGTATTCTATCTGTAAAACGGAGGGAAAAGATTATATCAGGAACTGAAAATGTCAATCAGTATTTACTTCAAACAGAAATTAACTTAACTCTTTCAGTCACATAGACCTACTTTGTACTCAGCTACCCCCAAATCCCGCATACTTTTCAAACACAAAAATGTATTGTGTGTTTTCATTAGAAAATCATTTAAAAATTATCATGAAGTATTATTTTACAAAATTTTGAGATAATGTTCATCAGGTTATTGCCTTTATTTCTGGATAGATTTTGTTAACCTCTGTGACCTCAATAACCTTTGACTTCCTGTGAAAACGGAAGTTGTAATTTAAATAAAGATGTTTTTTTAATTTGTGTCATTGTGGCTGTCAGTATTTTTTCAGTATTAGTTGCGATTTAATAAAAATTATTAGTTTACAGATTTAAAAGAGGGTTTATGGCATCATTGTAGCTTGGTGTGTCAGTAAATTTCACAGATACCTAGAATGATTTTGTATTGTTCGCGATCTTTGGTCAAGTACGCATACTCATGGCGGCTGCCATCTTGAAACCTTCGTTCAGATAAACTACACCAAAGTTATTTGGTGGTTTTAGTTTTGATCAACTGCCAACAATTCCATCCATAAGTGACATTAAGATGTCTGCAATACTGTGGAAATATTTGAGGCCAAGAAATCTGTGAAAATATGGAACTTAAAACAGCAAAACATTCGAGGGCCACACGGCTATGTTGTGCATCGCTTGTGACACATGATCTTTAACAGTACGAAAGGTCGCGCCTATAGACTTGAAGTGCTTGCCGCTGTTTCGTTATTGTTGCACAAAATGCAAACAAATTACTTGTGCACAGTTCCACAAACATACAAAATACTACAAAAAGTCAATCAAAACCACGCATTAATTTCTTACTGTAACACCTGAATAACTAGTAATATAGTATAGTATTTACTAAGTCACCAGTGGTCAAGAAAGGAAATCACAGAAGGAAAACGAGCTATATTTTGGAGAAAAATCTTGACGTAAATTTTTGTTTCGATTCGGACAAACTCGTACCTGGTCTTCTTGCGTCCTGTCGGTCTCCTACTTGGTGTCCGGTAAAGAACTGGGTGTGGGTTCTCAGTTTGTAACCGCTTCCAACCACCAAAATATGTATGCTTCCTGTGAACAATTTCACGTTAAGTTTGCACCAAAGAAAACCCGTGTTTTATGTTGAAGTTATATAAATACAATGAAACTTTATCCGTGTGGTGGTTGCCGTTCTACTAAAAATGGCATGGTGTTTCGTTTGTGTTCATGCGTGAAGGTACATTGTTCAGGAATGCATGGTGCCAGACTTTCTGTCCTGGTGCAATCATGCATTTGGTACAAGCCCTGGTAGGACGTCAGTCTCTGTTCTTGTATCAACCATACATCGTTTTGTTCGATTAGCTTCCCGAGGTCGATCCCGGTGTGCTCATCCGGATGAGCCCCTGACATGAGCTTATCGAACGCCAATTTCCCCCAGCACACGCCTTGGGACAGCCGACCGGAACTATTTCCTTTGTGTGCTTTACGTCCGAAACTTTTCGTGGATTCACGAAAAACATCGTAAAATAATTATTCTCAAGGTAAAACTGGAACGTTAAACAATTTTACAAGCCATCAGTGATTCAAAGGTACCCGGCTTCGAATAAAAAAATACTTATTGTTCACAAAAACGCTGTTTTAATGGGGAAAGTGTGTGTCAAACTTCCTAAAAATGTTCGGCTGAATTACAAACAAAATGGTGGCCATTGAGAAAGTTTTTCGCCGTGACGTCATGAACCAGGGTCAGCTCCAAGTACCCTGTCATGCTCTACAAGCAGGGTACTCGGGTCTTACCCGGGTGGGCCACAGCAATGACGTGAAAGCTAATCGAACGCACTGGGGTCAGACCTGGGTCGACCCGGGGAAGCTAATCGAACGCACCCTAAATACACTTCCCATTGCATACAGTGTATTATGCTAAATATTCAAAAATACAAAAAATATACTTAGAAGTCTCACAGCTTTTTGCTGTAAAGGGAAAATTATTCATTGACTCTTGAACTTTTATCCTCTGCTCAATTTGATTTAGGGAGTCCCTGGGCCCGTCGAGTTATTCCCCCCTCCAAATAAAAACACCCCTGAACCGATGTAATTTTCCAAACGTCCGAGCATCAATCTTGAAAAACGACCCTACACCTCTCGGCAAAGGGGACCATTTATTTCATCATCCAAAATACCTCAAGTTGGAAGTCAACAACCCCCAGGTCACAATTGGGCAAAATTGTTTACAATGTACCCCTTTTATTGGGCTCTCAAATCTGTCTAAAAGATAATATTTTGAGGGCCTACAACATATTAATGTTTTCTCCCTATTTGGTGGGGTGCACCCTCAAGCAAAGGGGAGTCTAACCTGGGCTAGGAATACGCAATTCGTACCCGGTACCTAACCCACAAACTCGGCACATGCCAAACACAAGTTCGGCACCCATGCCAAAACGGCCGAAAACCAAAACAATTATTCTCGTCTGCGTGAGGATGCTGTAAAAAGACACGATAGATTTACATTTAGACTGATGTTCATTTTTGTGTGGTAACATAGTTCTGATGAGCGATTTGACAGCAGTGAAATTCCGTAGCGAGGGAAGGATCAGAAACCCTCAAAATCACTTAAATGTTAAATGTTAAATTGTGTTAAAGGCCCTGTACACTATTGGTAAGATCGAAAAACACAAATATTCACAGATTCACACATAACTTACATGATTTAAAGTAAGTAATGGTAGAAAGGGTTCCTTAAAATAGTTCTGCCTAAAATGCTATCGTTTCTGAGAAATGAGTTTAAAAAATAGTTTTTATCACGCGTGATAATAAACTCGATGTTTGAAAAACAGAAAACACATACGGTCTCTTTTCACTATTTTCTCGTGACCTCGATGACCAGTTGAGCTCAAACTTTCACAGGTTTGTTTGTTCATGCATATATGTTGAATCACACAAAATGTGGACACTGATTTTGAGCTGTTACCAAAAGTATACAATACCTTTAACTTCGGACGTCTAGAACGTCTTGTGTTTATTTTCTGTCCGTTTTGATGCACGTGGAAAGTAATGGATGAATAATAATTCTTCGTCCATATTTATTATTATTGTGTAGTTAAATATCCTTCACTGACATTTTAAACATGCGACTATAGATATCGTTGGAATTTTTTAAAAGATGAGATTGAAACATAAACATAGGTACATAGGTTAATTTGTAGAAAGTTAAATATTGCCCAAGAATTATAGAATGAAATTAATTAAAATCTAAAGCCAAATCAAAAAGAAACCATTGATCAAAGACACAAATTAAGGAACAGGGCTCTAAATTTACTTCTTTGAGACTATGTAGACTTCGTCCTCCGGTGGCTGATATAGTTACCTTTTTTTATCTTCAACAAATGGATGACCAATAACAATGTACATGAATTTTTTTAAATTCTTGTTTCTTTACGTGTATTTTTTCTTTTTTTTTCTTTTTCTTCTGTACGAAAAGAATGAATCTTGAATTGCACTGAGATTTTTTTTTTTTTTTTTTTTTTTTTTCAATTAATTTTAACTTGAACTCATTATTTCTTGCTTAAGAAAAAAGGAGCCTAATGGAGGAAAACAAAACTAGAAAGTATAGTGTTCACAATGTGTGAATAGCATATAAGTATATTAAAATAGTAATCAAACAAAAAATATCTATATGAACATAAACACCGCGAAATGGAGCTTTTGTCGAGAACCCGGTTGGCTGCGGGTCGGCCTCAGTGCAGCACAGCGCCATATCGATCAATCTTTTCACTAACTCGAAAAAAGAAGTAGCTCAATGCTTGATGCTTATTTTTAAAGAAGTACACAAAACACTTTCTTTCTTTTTTGAATTGGTTATTCATCTGCAGGCCCCTTGAGCTGCTAGCCACGGCCGTCACAGATAATAAGAAAAGCACTACAAACATTCTAAGTAGAGCGGCTATCTTCGAGGTTCACTACTTGTGTGAACAATGACTAGGACTGTTTTCTTGATCTTTTATCCCCTACCTACAGTTGAGAGTTAATTACAAAAACCATATTTCTACAGTCCTTAAAGAGGAAGGAAAACGAACAATTCAATTTTGTGATGTACTCATTTTCCAATAGATAGAGTCTTCAACTGAGTGCGGAAAAAAATTACAAGTCTCTATAAACCTCACGTTAAAATGGTGTAAATTGCCATTGTATTCAATACCCTTCCAGTGCAAAGTTTGTCAACACCCAAAACATCTGATGACATCATTCTGAGAAAAATGGATCTCTAAAATGTGCCTACTTTTTGTCCAACGGCCAAATATCATGCCTGAATATAGAACAAGATAACATTTCTTGGATGAAATATTTTGATGAAGATTTATTTTATTTGTCTACAACAATCTTGTGTTGTCCCTTCAAGGTAAAAGGAAGAAAACGAAGATGACATCAGAAGACACGGAGAAGACACTGCTACCCTACTCTGAGGATATAGCTACACTTGGTATGGGGGAAGGAGATGCAACCAAGAAAATATCAGAGGAGGTAAATTAAGAATAAAAGAGAACTTTGACCTATGTCTTTTCAGTTTTCAAAAAAGCATCATTAACCACAGACCGACAAGTCATTCGGTCGTAACTGGTTATAAAATGAATTGAAAGATTCACCCTAATGTGGGCTGAATTTTGTGTGTGACAATTATTTGTAATTTATATGCTCAAAATGCCTTCCCATTAGTTAAAATATCGAATGAGTTTTAGAGACTATATTTTTCTGGAACAGTTTTGGAAGTGGTTCGTTAAGTTTATTGCCCTTTTGAGAATGTTTTCCCCTGTATATATCATTATGTCCAGTCTATTTTTTTCCCCTCCGAATTTCACTCAAACTATATTCTAATGACTCAATTTACCTGAAGTCGTTATATGACAATTGTTGCTTGCATCATTCTGTTTGTTACTGTGAAGTACACATTTTAGAGAATGTGTGTGAAGCAGAAATACCCAAAATCTTCTCATAAAACCCAGGCACAGATCCAGTTTCCCCCGGTAAATGTTGCCTCCCCCACCCCCCACTCCCAGCAAAACATAGAGAGAGAGAGAGAGAGAAGCGGGAAGAGAGGGTGAAGCAACATTCTAATTGAGTTGTAAGCTGGTGATCACTGCACTGTAAAGATCTACCTCGAGAGGCTGTAGAGTACCACTCAGGAGTGGAAGTCCCATCTGCAGTGGCTGCAGGTGAATAAGGAGGGCGTTGGAACTGGTGCCGTTCTGTCCTTTTTCCTGGCTCTCTTGTCGACTAGCTGGGCATGTCTGGCTTCCTCTGCCCTCAATGTGCCCAGTCGCTGTAGCTTGGCATTGGCGTGTGATGCGTCATTAGCAAACAACGTTTCCCGGATGAGAATTTTTCTGACTGTGGTCTTGGAGCGGAGGTGAGCGATATTGAACAGCTTGCCATCTGTTCTGGCATGCAGGTAGGTACCCTTGGTCCCAAAAGCATACTGAAGGAGCATGGAGAAGACTGTTCAAGAGAAGTGTCGGATGTTGCGCCGTTGAAGGAGACTGTGCTCTGCATGTCTTCATGGAGGGAGGTGATCAAACTCCGCAGTCTAGGGGGACGGCCTTTTTCTATAACAGTCTGCAAAGCTTACTTCTACTGACAAGGTCGAACGCCTTAGTAATAGTTCCATAAAGGTAGAGTTCTCATCAGCTGCTCTCGGCACTTCTTATGAAGCTAGCAAAGTGAGAAGATCATGTCCACTGTCGATCTGCCAGCTGTGAAGCCACACTGCAACTCTGGGTAGACCCGAGAGGTGAGGCCCTGAGAGGGTGCATCAGGGTGGCACGGGCGAAGACTTTGCTCACAATGTTGAGGAGGGAGATCCCTTGGTAGGTGTTGCTCTTGTGGGATGTACCTTTCTACCGGCACAGGCAGAGGAGTTCATGCAGCGGCTGCGGAAGCAGCAGCACTAGTTTTTCCGTTCTTCAGGACTTCAGCCGAGATGCTATCAATCCCATGGGTCTTCCCACCGGCCAGGCAGTCAATGGCTTTGCTGAGCTCTTGCAGAGTCTGGGGGTGTGGCCAGCTCCTCCATGACTGGCAGGTCTGGGAGGGTCACCTCGTTCTGGGTTGTGTACAGCTCAAGGTAGTGCTCCACCCAGTTCTCCATCTGTTTGCCCTAGTCAGTGACCAATTATCCTGGTTTAGACTTGAGGGGTCAGTCTTGGTGGCTGAGACACCATTATGCATTTCTCTAGCCTCCCCATCGGTAGCCCTGAGAGCATAGCGGGTGTGCCTAAACTGGGTGATGTCTTGTATGTAAGGAGAGCTTTTCATAATTATGACCTTAGATTTGTTGGGGATGGTAATTCGAAGTTGAACTTCGGATAACCTCCGAAAACCTCCCCCAAAAAGTTCACTTCGAGTTGCCGCCTGATTAATTTTGCGTTCCTCCCTTGTTGATGATAACATTAAGGGTCAAATTTCATGGCTCTGTTTACCGCCAAATTTTGCGCTTGTGATCACCATTATTCGCCTACAGGGCAAGCGCCCAACTTCTGCACTAGCTGTGTAAACGGAGAATGCCCAGTAAAAAATGGAGTATGCACGCGCACAAGCAAAAATTCCTTGCTCGCCTGTTAAATATATTCTTCGGAATTTGCTGCTTATGTAAGTGTAGATTCTTTGCTTGTAAGCAGAGCCATGAAATCAGGCCCTGATAAATTGGGTCAATATGCCAAGAATATTTCACACACTATTTGAACGCCAAACCAAAAATTTCCTATTTTCTTTTTCAGGATGAGATAGATGAAATCTTTGGGAAAGTTTCATCATCTTTCTTGAAAGCTGGCGGTACACCCCCCCCCCTAGAAGAAGAACAACAAACAGAGAAAACAACCGAGCCATTCTCATTCCAAGGACAGCGCCCAGACGAAGACAGACGTTACAGAAGCCTCAGACACAGAGAGTGCGGCAACAACAGGAAGAAAGACCAAGGACATTGACAAGGAAGACAGCAGACAAACAGATGGAGTCAAGGAACTAGATGACCATAGAGAGGGCAGGAAGAGAAAGAGCAAAAAACACAGAAAGAGTATAAGAACTTAAAAATAGTCTGCCAGTTGGCTCTGCCTTTTTGTGAGTCACATTGCGAGAATATGTAAAGAAAGGGTGCGTGTCACACCTCATGCCATCGCCTTAAAATGCCCACTGCACTTAAGGAGAAGGGCTCAAAAAGTCAAATTGAGTTTTGTGATGCACTCAATTTCCAATTGTTTGAGTCCTTAACAAAATGGAAAAAAGTCTATAACCTCATGTTAAAATGGTGTAAATGTCATTTTATTTGAATTGGAAAAGTGACGTCATCAGACAACAAAAACAAATAGGTCTGTACATTCCAAAGAGGAATATTTTTGCGCCAGTCAACAAAACAATGGTTAACTTCAATGCCATTTTGATTGAATATCATCAAAATTCAGAGGATGAACTAAAACTTCTCTGTGCAAAAATGTACAGACCATATAATAATTTGAAATGTGACATCATTTAACGTTTTTGGATTTTGACAACAATTTTACTAAAGGGCACAAAACACAGTGTCATTTTACACCATTTTATCATGAGGTTAGAGACTAAATTTGTTCCTACTTTCGTTAGGACTCTATCTATTGGAAAATGAGTGCATCACAAAACTGATTGAGACGTTGGAGCCCCTCATTAAAATCCCGCTCTTGTTGCTATGGATCAACCAATCAGAAACAAGGTTGCTAGAAGATAACCAATAATATCAGTCACAGTGATGTTCTTTCTACCTTCTGCCCAAACATTACAACAAAAGGGTGTCCTTTTGATCAGACATGCAACTTCTCAGTGGATCAGCTGATTTCCTTGTTGTTTTGGTTATGTGCGCCACAGACAAATTGTTTCCACTTTTTAGAGCAGATTTTTTCTCATTTTGGGTTTCTAAACTGTGCCATTGGATAATTTAAAAACACACTACAAGGCCGTCATGTGCCTGGAACTTTCCTTTTATTTTCACAAACTGCAGTTGCATGCCTGTTTTATAGTTCCATAACTTTGTATGAAAAATGTGTTCATTATTGGCCAAGGACAAAATTGAAATTAATCTATGTATCGACCAATCAATATATCGATCCATTGAGAGGTTTGAATTAGGGGCCATTCAGAATAGTCAATGTTAAAAAACAAATAAAAAATCCCTCGAAATTGTGGATGGGTGGGTCAAAAGAAATAACCGAAAAACAATTCAGTTAAAAGTTAACAACAACAAAATATATAAATTAACAAACGACGAAGAAGAAGTACCCAGCTGGATAAGATCGTCAAATTCCATTCCTGATTAAACTACAAATTCGTTTGTTTATGCCGGAAAAAAGCCATTGAAAACTAAACTTGGTTCATTTTAGGCAATACTTTGTTCTTCAGTGTATACTACAAAAAGTCAATCAAAACCACGCATTAATTTCTTACTGTAATACTCTAAATACACATTACTCTAAATACACTGAATAACTATAGTATTTACTAATCAAGAAAGGAAATCACAGAAGGACAAACTCGTACCCGGTTTTCTTGCGTTCTGTCGGTCTCCTATTTGGTGTCCGGGAAAGAACTGGGTGTGGGTTCTCAGTTTGTTACCGCTTCCAACCACCAACGCTACGGGTATATGCCTACTTAACTGTAAACAATATCACGAAGGGTTTGTACAAAGGAAAATCGTATGAATAAATAGTATGGAACTTGACATGTCTTCATGGAGGGAGGTGATCACACTCCGCAGTCTAGGGGGGACGGCTTATATTCTGTAACAGTCTGCAAAGCCTACTTCTACTGGCAAGGTCGAACGCCTTAGTAATAGTTCCATAAAGGTATAGGGTTCTCATCAGCTGCTCTCGGCACAATTTTTAAAAAGTCGCAATTTTTGTACATTGAGTATTCTGTACAGCTCCTGTAACTTTTTTTTAAAAGCTCACTTGTTATAAAAACGGTAATGGTGGTGAGCATCCTGTGAAATTATTTCGTCTAAAATGCCCCCCCCCCCTTGATTTTAAGCGAAGTATACCTTTGGTTTTTTGAAGCGTTCGATTGTTTTAATTCTATATAAATGTAGACATAATATACAATAAAACTAACCTGTGAAAATTTCATTTCAAAATGTGGTCGCGTTTTTTAGATATCGCCGAAAATCTGAAGCGTCTATGTCCACGCAGAAAGAATATCTTGATCTTGATATTTTGTCTGCACAAATCGCCTCAGATGTGGCTGTTGACGTGCAGTCCCACAGGCATCGCTAAATTTTGCACTTTTCTAGCATGATCTTAAACGCTGGGACATCTGGGGCCATTTTTGCTTCAGGTGGTAATTTGTTCCATTGGGGGATAGTGCGTGGATAAAGAGATTGTCTATAGCAGTCCTTGTTTGTTTGTGGGATTTGATGATTTAGTTCATGAGATAAGCGTGTGAGTTTAAGTTGATGTAGTTTAACTTGTAGGTGACTGATGTTGTTTGGAGTGAAACCATGAACTTCCTTGTAGATTGTAACTAATCGTGATTTATTTCTGCTGACAGCCAGTTCATCCCAGTTTAGTTGATTCAGCATGTTTGACACACTACTTGTCCGGTTGTAGTCATTTTTAACAAATCTGGCAGCACGTCTCTGTACCTTTCAAGGTTGTCTTTATAGGTTTTTTGATGAGGATCCCAAATCGAACTTGCATATTCCATTTTGGGTCTAACAAGAGTTTTGTATGCAATATCTTTGTTTTTGGATGAGCAGTTCAAAAAATTCCTTTTAATAAGACCCAGAATCTTATTTGCACTGTTTACGGTTTTTGTGATGTGTTTCGCCCAAGTCAGATCATGTGAAAGTTCAATGCCCAGGTAAAGGATGGTGTTGTACTTCCTGAAGCACGGAATCTCCCATAAGGTACTCTTGTTTTATGATGTTTTTCTTCTTGTGTGTCATTCTCATGATGAAGCATTTAGATTTATTAAACTTCATCTCCCATGTTGACTCCCAAGCACAGAGTGGGTTGATGTCGTTTTGAAGGATGTTACAGTCTTCAGTGCAATTTATTTGTTTTTGAATAATCCGTAATTGGATTCAAATTTTTTCGGGGGAATAAAAACTGATATCTTTTTCCACAACCACATTACTTTGTATTGAAATGATTCTCAAAATGCTTTGTACTATCGAAAGCTGATGAACTTCTAACCACGTAAGTTTTTATTGCCATTAATTTTAAGAGCGATTGGTACCCCCTGTCACGGAATGGATTTAATATTTGTTTTATAACGCCCCATACATGTACTGTGCCTAGACGTCAGGGTACCAGGAAGCTGCTGTTGCTATGGGTATGGTACTTTGGTTGTCATGGGATAGTACATTGGTTGACGAGCTCCATTAAAAAAAATTCTCATTTTCTGGAGGGTAGTGAGTTACAGCTGGAAGTGTTTCTTTTTCCTGCAGTGCAAGTTGCCTCCAGGTTGCATGGAAACAAATTGCCCAGTGTGACACAGCCTTAACTGATTACATGTCTACTTATAAGTTACACAGGACAATGTTTCTGGTAACTTGAAGGCAACAACTTGCACTGTATGCACAAGGAACACTTCATCAGCACAAGAGACTTTCTTCTTGCTCACTACCCCCAAGCAAATAATGAGAAAGCTGAAATGTAAATGAATTTTCTTCTAGGAGACTGCCTGGAGCTGGTTGCCTGTGAATTGTCTTGTGTGGCATGGATTTAATATCAACCTCATTACATTTACAATTTATTTGATTAATATTTCTTAATTTTTTTCTGAAGTTTTCTAAGATATTGGTGCCTTATTGGTTACAAACTTACATCTTGTTGTCACATGTATTTTTACGAAGTTTATAACATTTGCTCAGGATTCGCCTTTGTATAGACCTTATGCATTGACGTCACCAAGCCGCCATCTTAGAGGTAAACTGATGATGAAACAATGGAAACGCGCTGATTTGTACGCGCGGCGCACAAGACTGGCCAATGAGCATCTTCCTTTTGACCTCTAGGTGAGGGCGCCCTACTCAAATGACGTCATATGCATAAGGTCTATTTGACATTTGTACTCTGTTTTAAACAGTGTTGTTATTTACTTGAGATATTGTTTTCCTTTGAAGTGCCAATTTTGTGTGATTTGAAACAAGTGTGTAGTTTGTTATGCATTGTGATCAGTTCATCACTCCGGATAAATAGGCCGCAAGACTCATTCAATTTCGTAAAAGCCAGCAGCAAGAGCTGGTCAACCATTCAACTTCATTAATGAGCAAACATTTTTCAAATGTTTGCATTCAAATTCAAATTCTATGTTATGTGCTTTCAGATTTGTAACTGCCTATAAATAAAGGCAGATACTTTGAGGGAAAACTCATTTCTACACTAGTTTGGCGTTATCTACAACAGTGGAGGGGTGATCTGCTGCTAGAAGTGGCTCAGCAAAATATTGGACAAATAACTAATGAAAAATGCGTGAGCTGGTATAATCATAGCCAAACGTACATGCCAAGATGTCTGGCACGTCAGATCATTGAAGGTTAAAGCAACCAACTTCAAATATAAACAAACGAATAGAAGAAATGGATAACAAACAAAGAAAATGACCTGTGAAAAAAATCCACAGGAAAACAACAAGATTCATTTGTTTTTAAATTGTATAACAACCCTTTATAATGTAAAGCTTTGTTTCCTCTAAAACATTTGTTAACTTCTAATTTGACATGGTCCGGACATTAGCAGAAAACAAAGACAACAACATAAAAACTAGGGCAACGAAATATCAAGGCTAAACAAAGCAAAAGGAACAACTATTTCAATTAAGAAAAAACACATGATGTAAATGAAATGTAACACCTCTTATACAAAGGACAACTTATGTGCCAGTAAAGGAGCTATAGCTTCCAGCTTATTCGTAAAGCCATAACTCATGTTTAAATTGAATGCAATGAAGTTGAAATTCGTTGCCCATAAACGAAAAAAGAAAACGCAAACTAGCAACAAAATCATGTTCGCTTCGATGAGTCTTAATTTGAATGCATCAATTGTAAATAGGTAGTAGAAATTCAAATTAGGAATGGTTAATAGTCTTGAATGCCTATAATGAAAAAGAATTACTGAAACGAATCTGAACGAGAAAAACGAAATCATGTGAGTACGAAAACGAAATTGAATGCATTAATAGCTAAAAAGAAACCCTGGTTTGAGAGTATTGGGGGAAATGCGTGAATTTGAATGCATGTTAACCCTCGGGTCCCATTAATGGAATTGAATGCATTTTTTCAAAAATTTGCCGGGAAAACTTATATTGTGTATTTGAAAATGACTGACAGACCTTTAAATGTTTAATTGAAATTATTACATAGAATTGGCTTATCTGTTTAAAGGACCAGAGGTGTGGATTGGATTGTTTCGAATTTGTCATTTGATACTTATCATATAATTCATGACTAATTTCAACAATAAATACTACACAAGTAGTTCAGGATATAGATCAACTATTTACTTTTTGATTAGCAACGATTAATCAATTGCTTGGCCATAGACGTCAATTATGGTGAAACCATTGCGCTGTCAGCTGTTAAAATCAGCGTACATTGTATAACCACAACGAGGCTATAGAAGAGGAAAATAGTCTGGCCCTCTCCAAAACAGTTAGAATCAGTAAATATGATGTGTATTTATAAACAGGGAACCTGAATCACTGGCAACAAAGGATAAACGTTAAATGACTCTCTTTAAAACTCCACCCTGTCCCTATTGTTGAAAGCTGTTGTTCTATAACGGTAGTTTCAATCACTAAAAAAGAAGCATTTGAAGAAATGGCCGGAACGTATTTTTTATGTCAAGTTCTTTTTTTTTTCACTAGTATTTACAAATTCGAAAACTTCTGCGATCCACCAACAACTTATTACACAACAGAAGATTCAAAACAAGAATACATTGTTTATCAACAAATTAAAATGTGCTTTTAGTGATTATGAAAAAAATAAAATGCATTTGGATTTATTTTACATATTGTTCAATACTTGGGGATCCGTAATGTTAATGTCTGTAACAGTGCGATTTTCGTCAGTTTATAACTGAAGATTTGAATAATAAAACAATGAATATGAATGATTACCCGAATGGACTCTCATTTATTTATTAAATGTATATACAGGATTGGTAAGGATAAATAACGCAATGGTTTAATTTCAGTCTGAAAGATTACTAGATCAATATTTTTTTTTCTGTGAAATATTTCCCTCTGAAATGAAGTCAAATTCCAGAAAACTATTCCGAAAACCTAAACAAAAAACACGCTACAGCTGGTTTTGGTTGTTACAACCAAAATTAAAGGACAATGTGTTTACATGCTGATAATGTTTCACTATTTTATCCTCACACAACAGCGGATTAAGCCAAAATTTCCACAGGTTTGTTGTTTCATGTATGGTTGATCACACAAAACATTAACTGACTCTGTATGCGACTATTTTGTCAGTCACACCAATCTTGTGAACACCTTAAAGAAATCAACATACTAAAGAGCTCTAACCCGTCTTAACAAACTTACTAAAATTAATGGCTTTTGGGGGGGTGAACAACAAACAAATACTGAATGTGTGACCTCTCTCGGCTTGGTGCTCTGTTAGTGCTCTACAAACAGAGCTAACTAGCCCGAGTTGGCAGTCTTCCAATGTTGAGCTCAATTCCCGCGCTCCGGTAATGTTTTCATTGTTCACCCCCAAAAACAATTGATTGGTTTCCCTTGTTACTAAATTTTTATGAAATGCACAAAATGGTGGTGTGCCAACCATCCCCCACCCGACCCTTTCCTCACTCAGTATCTAGATTTACATTGTAGTAAGGGCAACCAACCCTCCCCTTGCAGCCGCCCCCTACCCTACCCAGGAACCTCCATTACCCTCGTACATCCGTACCCTCAAATACCCCCACGCCCCCCCCCCCCCCCCCCCCGCCACCCTCCATACAAACACCATTCACGACCCCTTCATGGCTGTGGCATCGTACATGACTGTGACCATTGGGGTAAAAAAATAAAGACAGTCACACCCCAAAATCCACCACCCTCAATTCGAACAATTTGTAATTTTGTCAAAATGTCGGGTTCCACAAGTTGTCAGAGTTTGAAATCTCTATATTTTGAGGGTTCTATTGTAGCTTAAATTGTGTGATGTGCTACGTCCAAAATTTGCAACATTCACTTTTTTCAAAAACCCGCCGTCCGTTCCACAAATTATGAGACCCAATAAACAACGAAAAGTAATGCTTTTGAAAAGTAATGAGAATTTAATTTTCAAGTTTAATATAAAAAAAAAAAATCGTTTTATTTTTTATTTTAATTACTTATTTTGTTCAACAATATAGGGTTCCAAACCAGTGTTATACAACCCCCACCTTCCTTAGTTCCAAAAACTGCAAAAAACATTTATTTTAATATTTAATTTAGGGTTCCTCCACCAGTTTAGTTTGTCAAAGTCTGAATTCACAACCACCAAGGTTCCTTTGTTCCAAAAACTGCAAAAACACCTAATTTTCTAAAAAAATGTCAATACATTCAATTTTCAGAGTTTTGGACCTCTCTGTGCAGTTTAAAACATCTAGAAAACTAGTTTTTTCTGCTAATTTTGAACCAAAAAGGTCACTTTTGAAATAAACGAGAAAACAATTTCAAACCCCCTCCATAAGAAAAATCAGGTTTTGACCCAGGATATGGGCGATTTCCTATGCCGTTATTTAATACACGGCCTATGGAGCTTGTTGGACCCGCAATATAGAGATATTCTTAGACGCGGAGTCCCAATACACTGTGCACAAGCAATGGACACAGGAATATGCCCATATCACGGGTCCACCCCGGCCCATACGCTGTGCACAAGCAATGGGCACAGGAATATGCCCATATCACGGATCCACCCCGGCCCATACGCTTGCACAAGCAATGTGCACAGGAATATGCCCATATCACGGGTCCACCCCGGCCCATACGCTGTGCACAAGCAATGGGCACAGGAATATGTCCATATCACGGATCCACCCCGGCCCATACGCTGTGCACAAGCAATGGGCACAGGAATATGCCCATATCACGGATCCACCCCGGCCCATAGGCTGTGCACAAGCAATGGGCACAGGAATATGCCCATATCACGGATCCACCAGGCTCCATAGGCTGTGTACAAAATATCCGTGTAGGAAATCGCCCATATCCTGGGTCAAAACGGCAATTTTCCTACGGAGGGGGTTTGGCGTATTTGGAAAACTATTAAAATTAATGTTTTTTCGGGGTGGATGAATAAAGTGAGGAGTCATTTAATGCTTTTTGAGCTTCACAACATTTATTACTTAACTTTCAGATTATTTTTTTTTTAATTGTGAAAACCGTCTTTTCTCCCCTCCTACTCCACAAAAATTAGGGTTCCTTGCATGCATAGGTTCTTTTATTTCTTCTCTTTCATTTTTGTTTACCATAAATTATTATTAGACCCAATAAAAAACGAGGTACCTGACACATAATTGAAAGAAAACAACAATCTTACATTGAACATTTATTTTAGTATTTTATTTTTGTCAAAAATTTAGGGTTCCATCAGTTTAGTTTGTCAGAGTTTGAAATTAACAACCCACCAAGGTTCCTTTTACTTCAAAAAACTGCAAAAAGACATCATTTTCAATATTTTTCAATACTTTCAATTTTTAGAGTTTTGGACCTCTATGCAGTTTAAAACTTGTTTTCTGCTAATTTTGAACACTTTTGAAATAAACGAGAAACCAATTTCAAACCCCCTCCATAAGAAAAATCACGTTTTGACCCAGGATATGGGCGATTTGTAACTATATAGTTTTCGTAAATTTCTTGGAACTTAAACTTCAGATTAAAAAATGTGGTGGGGGGGGGGGCGATAAGAAAAATAATTAGTACACCGAAGAGCGCAGGACTTTGGTTTGGAAACCCCCCCCCCCCCACCTTTTCCCGGCCTCCCGTGCACACGTTTATAATCTTTACTTTTAATGTTTGAACAACATTTTTGTATTACCTCGATGTCAGATTATCTTATAAAAATTTGTAAATGGCGTAAAAATACAAAAAGGAACCAGTGGCGTAACTAAGGGCGCGGTGCGTGCCCCCGCCCCATTTGATATCTCGACTTTTGGGATTGGAAACTTCCAGAGTTTTAATATTATTTCGTTTTGACGCCAGATTATCTGGAAAAAAAATTGTAAATTACATTAAAATAAGCTAAAAAGGTTTTAAGAAAAGGGCAAACGGAAAATAGGCCAGAAGTGCCCCCTAAAAGTTTACCCTAGTAACGGCGCTGACGGAAACTAGTTTTATTCTGCCAGAAATACCACCTAGGAAAAAGGTGCACCCCCAATAAAAATTGTACTTTTTAAAATTTTATATTGGGGTGTGTAATTTAGATGCAAGAAACCTGTCCATGACCAACCAACATGATGATTCTTCAAATAAAACGAAATTGCTTTGTTATTCAAATGAGTTTAAATGCCGTGTTGTTTGATCATGTGACACAGCAGCCGGTTAAACCGCTCATCATAATAAACACAAACATGGTTGGAGTCAACACGTCTCCGCGCTGTACTCTTCATCAAAGTTCGCGTTTTCCCCGAGATCCAAGGAAACAACTACCACAAAAGCGTGATGGTGAGTTCCTAGTTTGATAGTGATAATGGTGATTTTTGCAAGGGGCGTCCGATCACTTCTGACAAGTGAGGGTGACATGCGAGGGCAAATCTTGGAAATTCATCTTCGAGTCTGCACCCCATTCTATGTAGAGTTAACAGTGGTTCGTTATGTGGTTCAGTGTTATTTTTTGGGATCCTCCAAGGATTCGATTTGTTTTGCCCGGACTATGGGGACCAAGGAGGCGATTATACGGGGGGGGGGGGGGGGGGGGGGGGTGGTAGGGGGGGGAGAGTTTATCAAAAACAAACCAAATATCCCCCAAAATGGGTTTTGGGCATGGGTTTCTCACCCCTTATAATATAGCCCAGAAATAGACAGAACCTTCCGACTTGGTTGGGAGGCTTATTCTGACTGCCGACTTTGTGACAAATTCACACTCTGAAACTATGAGGCCTTTTTCGAATCAAAACTTTATTGCTTTCAAACAATTCTGTAACATGAAGGTTTTGCCCCCCAAATCAAACTCACTAAAAACATTGAACAAAAGTTTGATATTGGTCTTAAATTATTCAAAGGCTTGTGCAGTTGTACTTTGAGGTGGTCTTTCCATTCCTTTTGACTTTATTTTCTTAGTTGACATTTATTTTTGAATAGATTGAATTAATTGGCTTTATATAGGCCTAATTGGTTTCTTTTGTTTTAAACTTACAAACTTTGCTAGACAACAGTCTCAAGACTACCATTAACTTGGGGTGCTTATTGGCATGGCCAAAACTTCGAAAGCCTTCAATCTTTTCAAATTGCCAAATCTTGCTCTATAATAAGACCGTTACCTCGCTCGATCACATTGATTTTGATTTGAATCACTGAATCATTTCTAAAAACCATCAAAAAGGGACTGTTTTTCCATAATATGATAACATTAAATCATTTGTTACATTTGCTTTTACAGAGCTAATGCAGCTGAAAAGAGATACTCCAATCAACACAGTGGATATGTGTGCATAGTAAAGCAACCTTCAGATGGTAAATTTTTAAACACAGTGTACATAAACTAAGTAATATCAAACATGAAGAACTGGTTGAAATAACTTTTTCAAATAGATGTCTTTTAGATAGCCTTCCCTTGTATGTAAATAGTTTTTAAATTAGTTTTTTAAAGACTAGTAAAAAAAATTTGGTTTTAGCGACAACCCTTTGCTGGTTTGATCAACATTTAGATCCGCTAAATTAATTTCCAATTCTTTCTTGGAACAAAGCTTCTTGGGAAATCATCTAAAGTACCATCCCTTTGTGTTGTAGAATTAGTTTCTACATAGACCTCTACCAAGAGAATGATAAATTGTTACCCATGGTTAGACATCAATCATCTTTTAAAAGCAGGGTACACTTTTGGCAATCTATCCACAAGTCAATGACCATAAAAAATTACTTGGTATAGAGCAGTGGAGAGTTGTTGATATTATAAAACATTGTTAGAAAGAGGTAATTTTCACCAATAACATTTGACTCAGAGCAAGGCTTCAGGCATGCAGCCTTTCATGACAGGCATCTGAAAGCACACAATTCTATGCAACAAGGTTTTCTTTTTCCTTGCATTATTTTCTTGTTGCAACTTCAATGACCAACTGATGAGCCCAATGTTTCACAGGTTTGGTATTTTATGCATATGTTGGGCATACACCAAGTAAGGATACTGGTCTTTGACAATTACCAAAAGTATACCCTGCCTTTAATGAGTACTTTGAATGCTTGAACATTTCAAATGACAATTTTAAAGGTCCATTCAAAACATGAGAGGCTTACAACAAAGGTATGTCAAACTTGAGTAATATGCCGGGGGATTTGGGAAAGTATACATTGCTTTAAACACACATCGATCCATGGGTATTAACACAAGCAACATTCTTTATTCCTGATGCAAATTTACATCCATTCAAATTCAAATCGCAATTAAAAATCTGCCTCTAGCTACTACTGGGCAAGCTCAGTGGTCTAGTGGTAAGACATCTGCTCTAGAATGTCAAAGGTCATGGGTTTGAATCCCAACTGAGTAATAAGCCAGTATGTCCAGGAAAGTACCCAGTATACAGTGATTAACACACCCATGTCCATGGGTAAAACACAAACAATATTCTGAATCCCTGGTGCAAATTTACATCCATTCAAATTCAAACTGCAATTCAAACTGCCTCTAGCTACTGGGCAAGCCCGGTGGTTTATTGGTAAGTTATCTGCTCTAGAATGGCAAAGGTCATGGGTTCGAATCACAACCGAGTAATATCCAGATATGTCCAGGAATAGTTTTCACAGGACTAGGGGGAAAGTACCCAATATACAGTGATTAACACACATCACTGTATGGTGGATAAACACAAATAATTTCCTTAAATAATTTTCGACATGCAAATCTTGCTCTGTATGAGACTGCTACCCCTATATTTGATCACATTGGATTGGATTTGAATAACAGAATCATTTCAAAAAAAAACAAAGAGGACTGTTATTTCCAGTCTAAAATGATAAAATTTAATCATTTGTTCATTTTAATTTTACAGAGTTAGTCAAGCTGAAACCGAGACCTGTCAATCAACAAAGTGGATGTCCGTGCACTGAAGTCAACAATCAGATGGTAAATTAATTAACTCTTGTTATAAGTTATAAAGCACACATGTGTACATACATGTATGTGTACATAAGTAATAACCAACATGAAATAATGGTTGGAAATTGCTTCTTTCAAATGATCATTCTATAGCTTGGGTGAAGAAAAAAAGTCTTTTAGAAAGCCTTCTTTTGGTAGTTTTAATGACAAACCTTCACTGGTGTGGTCAACATTTTTATAGGCTAAAATATTTTCACATTCTTTCATGGAAAGTAGCTTCTTGTAATAATAATAATAATAACTAGTTCTTATATAGCGCATTTTACAATAACGTCTCAATGCGCTTTACATTAGTGCCCTGGTCATTGGGCCAATAACATTCCTTTAATCTTTCTCAGCTCCCTGGGGAGTATACAGCCCCGAGCTGCCGTGGCGCTCAGAAGGCTTGTACAATTGTAAAAGAAATCAACTAGTAAAAGTACCATCCCTTTAAAATTGTACACAGACCTCCACAAGGAGAATGATAATTGTTTCTCATCTTAAGACTTCATCAGCTTTTAACATTTCCTTGGAATACTTGAAAAACTAAAATTACACATTTAAACTGTACCTTGCTAAAATACATATGTCTGGCTTCATGTAAAAAAGATGTCATTCCTTTGCAGGTGTTATCTTTAAATGATGTTTACTTGTCACAAAAAGACGATTCCTGAGACCTGCTAGTGCCTACCATCAACCCAATGTCTACCAATCACAATTTTGTTATTTGAGGGTAACAACAGAGGTATGTAAAACCCCTGTGCTGGGTTACATACTTTTTCACACTAACAACAAAAAGTGGGCTGTTTTATAAAAAATTAGATGAGATTTTGAGATGAAAATCTCAAATTGGACCATTGGTCAATTTCTGACCTTTTCACGGCTGTAACACATTTATGGTAATTACTGGCCTGGAATTACACGGAGGTCATGACCTCTGTTGCCCATGGTCTTGGCCTTGGTGTTTCTCCAAAACATTTCAATGGAAGTGCCCTTTGTAAAATGAAAATGGCGATGCCCTCTCAAAGATGAAAATTCCAGGCCTGTAAATAATCCCAAGAGGTTTAAGGTTTTACTAGATAGTAGATGTCATTTTAAAAAACCAAAATCAAAACCATAAATGTACATAGAATTTCTAAAAAACAAAAAGTTTTGTTTGGTATAGTTTCTTGACATGAATACCTAGTTTAATGAATTTTGTCGTAGTTGAGTTGAATAAATTGACTTTTCCAAAAAGTAATTATTCATTCCCTTAAGAATACTTTCAACAAAGCATAATGTTACAAATCTTACATCAGAATCAGTGGTCCTTAATAGTATTTCTCTATAAAATCATTATTAGCGTGTGATAGAAAAACTGGCCACACAATGAATATATGCATAATTAGCACAAAAACTGCGACAAAACACTAAACATAATTTAGGGTCAACTTAAAACATGCCCAATTAATGATGAAGTTTCACTAGCTTAGCTTCTAATAAATCAGACAGTCTTCCACAAGAAATGTGTACAGGAAGTGCAGAAAATATCAATTCTTCCAATGATTTCAAGTTTTTATCTTTTTCAGACTTATTTAATTTTAAAGTAAAAATAATGTTCTGATACCGATAATGTTGGAATGATATTGTTTATATTATGTGGAGTTATCAAATAAAATTATTCTATACATGTAGCAAGAAATTTGTTCATTCCCCTTACTTTGTGTTGTGGTTACAAGTATAAAGCAAGACACAGAGATCTGATTTGAGCTGATACCCCACACCAAAAGTCATGTGACAAATCTAACCTAGCGCAAATAAAATAGACAGGTTCCACTTAGTAAAACAGTATAAGCAATCCAGTGATGAAATAGTAGACAGGGAACCTAACAAATATGGCTGCAGTGTAACAGATCTATACCCTATTAATTTTCCAGAAAAGTGCAGTAAATTTACTTTTAATCTCCTCGGCATCAGAAGTAAAAATCCCTGCGTATAAATATGGAAAAAGACATAACCTCAAAGGCAGGGTATACTTTTGATATTATTGTCAAAGACCAGTATCCTCACATGGTGTATGCCCAACATATGCTTAAAATAACGTACCTGTGAAATGGTCTCAATTTGTCATTGAAGTTGAAAGAAAATAACGAAAGAAAGACAAAACACCATTGTTGCATAACATTGTGTACTTTCAGTTGCCTGAAAAAAGCTTCAGCTCAGATTCAAGTATTTTGGTGAAAAAATTACCTCTTTCTCTTAAACTACATTACTTCAAAGGGAGCCGTTTCTAACAATGTTTTATAATATCAACAGCTCTCCAGTGCTCTTTTCCAAGTAAGTTTTTTCTGGACATTAAATTTTGGTGTAAATACCAAAGGTATACACTCCCTTTAATCCAAAAAGTACCAAACTATTTTAACCATAAATTTTAACCTTTAACATAAAATGTACAACACAGCAAAGTAAACCATCCAAAATAATGGTCACCACTTCATTGTGAAATGTATTAAACCTCAAAAGTTTAAATGTACATGTAATTGTATTCCTTCAATACAATTTGAACTTTCCTTTAAGTCACTCCCACCCTACAGTACTTAAAAAATGATTAACAGTGTATAGACCAGTTTCACTTCTTATCATTTATCCTACAGTGAAATAACATAAACATAGGCCTAAACACAGAAAACAAGACTTTTTTCTACCCATGTACATGTATTCCATCCTTCAACACAATTAAAAAATAACCTTAAAATTAATTCCACCCTGCAGTAAAATCCCGTGAAACTTTACCACATAACAATACTTTTTTTCTACCCATGTCAAATACTGCTTCAATACATTTGACAAATTTCATTCAAAATTAATTCCAGCCTACAGTATAATCCCATGAAACTAAACCACATAACAAGACTTTTTTTCTACCTGTTTACATGTATTCCTTCAATACAATTTAAAAATTTCCTTTAAATTAATTCCACCCTGCAGTGAAATCCTAAGAAACTTTTCCGCATAACAAGACTTTTTTGTCTACCCATGTCAAATTCTCTTTCAAAACAATGTTAACATTTCCTTTAAATTAATTCCATCCTGCAGTAAAATACCATGAAACTTTACCACATAACAAGACTTTTTGTCTAATCATGTACATGTATTCCTTCAATACAATTTAGAAATTTTCCTTTTTAATCATTTCACCCTACAGTAAAATCACATGAAATTTACCACATAACAAGACTTTTTTTCTACCCATGTACTTGTATTCCTTCAGAACAATTTTAAAATTTCCTTTAAATTAATTCCACCCTACAGTGAAATCCCACTAAACTTTACCACATAACAAGACTTTTCTTCTTCCCATTACATGTATTCCTTCTATTTAAAATGTCATTGAAATTAATTCCACCCCCAGTGAAATCCCATGAAATGTTACCACATAACAAGACTTTGTTTTATTCCTGAGCACATGTATTCATTCAATACAATTTAAAAACACATCTAAATCAACTCCACCCTACAGTGAAATTCTCATCTCCAGCTAGCCATTACCCAACACACATACTACTAGTCCATCTCCCATACCCCAAGTCCAACTAGTCCTGCCCAACTGCTGACTGACTGCCCAGCAGCCTCCCAGCCCCCTTACCCAGTCCAACCAACTCAACCCACTGGCTGGCTGACTGACTGCCCGCCCAGCAACCTCCCTGGCCCCTCAGCACTTAGAAATTTTACTCCCCAATCTCAGCTCCAAGGCCCTTGGTCAGACCTCAGATCTGCCAAAAATCCAAGGGTATATAGCCAGGGAAATATTTTTCTGAAAAATTTTCCAAGTCAGGCCACTCTAATATTCATCAGGTCAAAAATCGTATGATTTTCATGAAAGCTCGGTAGCAGAGCAGTAAGAGATAGAGGCTACAGAGCTGAAGGTACCAGGTTCAAGCCCTACCCATTTTTTACAAGATTTAAAAAAAATAAAAATTTACTGGTAAAAAGGGGTCCCACCAGGATTTGAACCCCAGAGCTCACAGCCCCAGAATTCCGAAAGCTGTGAGCTAGCCCACTGCGCCAAATCGCCTCTTGAAAAAAATTGCTCGGAACTAATAGATAAACCTTAGAATGGATTGGTCCCAAAAAAAATTAAAAGATGTGTCCTTTGACCTATGACTTTTGTATGAGCCAAGAGAGGGGAAAAGATAAGGACTGTTGGTGCTAGCTTTGAGTTTATTTAATAGTCCAAGTAACAGTAAAGACAATTAAGGCTACAAACCAAACTAAAAGAGAAGGTTTTTTTATGCTAACAATTAAATAAGAAATATACTAATGAGGTAATGCCCCTTTAATTTAAGTAGGCCTATTAAGCAAAAATAAAATGCGAATCGTCTCAAAGAATTTAGTTGCGACATTATTCCCTGTAAAACAGCTTCAAATCATTGCCTGGGCTTAAAAATAATTTCAACAAGTAAAATGAAAACCTTTGTAGACTACACAGTGCTTGTTAACTATAATACACTCTAATATTTATAGCAAACTTGTTTGTTTTAAAGTTTCTCCTGGTCACTGTTAGAGGGCGCTATCACTTTCTAGCCACCCCTCAATAAAATTGCACTCAGACACATGCATCTTAAATAAATTAAAAAATTAAGTGAAATTTCTTAGGTCTGATAAAGTGGTTTTTATAATAACAAAGTTTACATTAAATTAATTTTATTTACCTAGTACCAAGTAGAATTGGGTATCAATCTAATGTTTGAACACACTGATTAAATTAAATTTATTGCAACTGAGATAATTATTTCTTTATTTTCTTATCACAGTTCCAGTATTAAATTATACTATTCTAAAACGAGGCTGCTTTTTCGCACAGAACAATAGATGCATCGATCACGTATAAATCAAAATTAACGTTTACACTCTGCAGCGCCCGTTTACAAAATCGAAACACGATTGTTTATTTCATCGACGTTACTCGAAAAGAGTCAAGATTTTTATGAACTTAAGTCATGGCCGATAGTTTTTCTTTTCAGTTTCATTGATTCTTCACAAAGATTCTTTATAATGATTTATTATCATCACAAAGTAAAAAGTTTTCATTGGTAACTGATAGAGGGCGCTACCACTATCTAGCTGCCCCTCATGTTAGTCATTCTTGATTGAACTCGGACACACACATTTCATGTAAATCAAAAGTAAAGTAATATTTCTTACAAATTACAAAGTGGTTTTATAATATCAAAGTTTACTTCAATTATATTTTGTTTCTACCAAGTAAATTGTGGGACCATTCTGATCTGTTAAACCACTGATTTAGTTGAATTTACTGCAACTGAGATAACCATTTCTTTATTTTCTTATCACAGTTCCAGTATTAAATTAAACATTTCTGAAGCAAAGCTGCCTTTTCGCACGACTTAACAGATGCATCGATCATTGTTCGGGTATAAACTGCAAATTAATTAACGTTCAATCTTTGTAGCGACCGTTTACCAAAACCAAAACACATTTGTTTATTTCATCGACGTCACTTGAGATTGAAATATACTTGTCAGTCGTAGCCCGTAGTTTCCCTTATCAGTTTCATAGTATTTAATAAGTTAATTAAATCCTTCATAGTAATTTATAATTATTGCATAACTTTCTAAATATTGATTAAATGTTGTGCATACATTGAAAACTGTTTGTTTAAAAAGGACAGTTTCAAATTCTTTTTAGTGATACACAAAACAACCTGTGTTAATTGTAGTTATTTCAAACGTGTAGGTTGTCAAAGACAATGTATGACTGAACCATTTATTGCATTTATTTGTTTTTGCATTGATGTAAGTATATATATATATCTTACCCCAAAATAGTATTTAGTAACTTTAATCCGACTTGAATTGATGTCATTGGATTATTATTATGTATACAGTTACTATATCAATTTTTGTTAAATAAAACATAAACATTTACAGTTGGGTGTCAGCCCATAGTTCATTATTGTTATTTTTCATATCAAAGTTTAAAGTAAGTTCTTAAAAACTAAACATGTTTCATGGTAGTTAGTTTTGTAAAATGTATAGTTATTCAAATTTGAAGCAAATCATTCTTAGAGTTAGATTAATGTTATTTTTTTTTAAAGTTAGTCAATTTATAAATATTTAACAATGTCATCATTAATTTAACTGAAGTAACACAATGAAAGGATTTGTTAAAGGTTAAAAACTTAACCATTAAAAATGTTAAACCTTTTTTTAAAAGATTTATCATTTATGTATTTGGGAGATAACAATTTTGATATTAAATCGTTGTAAGATATGTTCAATGTTTAATGCCTTTAAACAAAGATGATGAATTTGGATTCAAAATCTTATTTAATCATGGAATGTTAGTAGGAGACACTTAATCATATAGTTATTTTCAAATTCATGAACCAACATGCACAAAACTTATACTTTTAAGTCGATTTTGTTGTTGTAAGGACGTACATCAGTAATACATGGCGATGTGAATGGATTCATTTTTATAGTGTAATGTAAATAACTATTGTGTATTATCATTTATTTTTATTTATTTATTGTAATTTTTTTGATTACATAGCAATATGATACTTGCAGGCCTATAATTTAATGTAGTTTTAGTAAATAAATCATCAGTTGTTTTATATAACCAACCTTGTTGTCAACAAAGCCTTACCAAGAAATCATTTTAAAAATACAAAATAATAATATGAATGGTTTACATAAAAACATTTGATTATTTTTAATTCCTTTTTTGATCCCTAAACTTTGTACTTTTGGGGATACAGGAAAATTGATTTCCTCCCAGAGTCTATCTAGCCTTCTCAATAATTACGTTTTGTATTTTGGTTCAATATTTTTTTATTTTTTTGTAATCTCATATAATTTTATAATTCTGTGTATTTATGTTGTACTCTTTTTACCTACACGTAAAGCTGTGTATGTTTATTTTGGTCTGTGAATAAACTCTCATATTAGTCGCAACATTGTCAACGCACGGAGACTGTAAGTCCGCCCCAATCACATTCTAACCCATCAGCAGCAGCCTCGATTCAATACTTAACAAAAACACCTTTATTAACATAATTAAAGATAATCTTATACTTATTTATGGTCAACCACCGACTGTTACCCCGGCCAGGAGTAGGACCCCACATGCCACGTGCAAGTGTCCAGGTCCCTTTAATTATTCGGAATTTTCCGTGTTTATTCCACCATTTATTCCGAATCTCGAAACGAGGCACAACATATCGAAATCGAGGCACAACATATCGAAATCGAGGCACAACATATCGAATCGAGGCACATCATATCGGATCGAGGCACCACCAAGGCTCTAAGATCTCCACCTCAATAGCTCAAAAAACACGTAAGTGCTTACTTGCATTGGTGTACTTATTTACAAGATGTTAACTGTATAGTGCTGCAAAAGCAGCCCACAATAAGATGATAACAGAAAACATTCAAACATCAAACTAACACATCTAAATTATCTTACAATTGAAGACAGCAGATGGCTTGGTTGTTCATTCATGATTGCTAAAGATGAACAGCTGAGATGACTTGACGATGCTGATGTTTACATACACGTTGCTCTTCTTATATCCTGTAGCCTTTAAGATGTCAGTGTGGTGATTCTCTCTGCACTTGATTAATATCAGCTACATCTCTGGCTCTGAAAGGTAAAATTTTGAAAAAATGCTTGCAGGGGTTATTACAAATTGATGGAGGACAATACATATAACCGAGCCTGTTTACCTGAAATGACTCCCAAACAACATACAAACATCTTTGAATGAATTGCAATGGTACAAAAAATGAATGATATTACTTCTGTTTTAAACCAGAACAACAATAACCATTCCGCACGAAAACTAGAGCGCTTTATTTTGGACCAGGTGTTGATATTTTAATTCACTTTTGGGGAATTCACCTTTTTCTGGAGAGTGCAACTCCAAGATCTTGGGTTGGTCTTGTTGATGGTAGATGACTTTGGAGATGCTAAGCCTGACTCAAAAACATACAAATTACTCCTAGCATTAGTGTGATTCGGATAAAAATGCATATTTCCCAAACAGCAGGTACAAGAATGCTAAGATTTATGTGCGTAATATGGCCCCCTAGTGATCTACCCACAATGTGCATCACAGGTTGAGCACTACATCTTTCTCATTTTCTTGATTGTTCAAAGAACAACCATGAGATGGAGAACAGTGGGGAAGATGGGTGGGATGCTCTTTAGGTAAGTATTTGTTCATAGATTCAAACCACACTATTGGACAGTCTAATCGGCATAGTGGAATCTTGCCTTGCCTTCCACCTCTGACACCGAGGTTCAAATCCCACTATGTGGATTAGGTTTTGGGGGGATGGTGCGAGTAGTAAAAGTCTCCCACCACCCCTAAAGAAGTTTTAGGGAATGGTGAGAGTAGTACAAGTCTCCCACCACCCCTAAAGAAGTTTTGGGGAGTGGTGAGAGTAGTACAAGTCTCCCACTACCCCTAAAGAAGTTTAGGGGCATGGTGAGAGTAGTACAAGTCTCCCACTACCCCTAAAGAAGTTTTGGGGAGTGGTGAGAGTAGTACAAGTCTCCCACCACCCCTAAAGAAGTTTTGGGGAATGGTGAGAGTAGTACAAGTCTCCCACTACCCCTAAAGAAGTTTTGGGGAGTGGTGAGAGTAGTACAAGTCTCCCACCACCCCTAAAGAAGTTTTGGGGAATGGTGAGAGTAGTACAAGTCTCCCACTACCCCTAAAGAAGTTTTGGGGAGTGGTGAGAGTAGTACAAGTCTCCCACCACCACTGAAGACGTTTTGAGGAATGGTGAGAGTAGTACAAGTCTCCCACTACCCCTAAAGAAGTTTTGGGGAATGGTGAGAGTAGTACAAGTCTCCCACTACCCCTAAAGAAGTTTTGGGGAATGGTGAGAGTAGTACAAGTCTCCCACTACCCCTAAAGAAGTTTTGGGGAATGGTGAGAGTAGTACAAGTCTCCCACCACCCCTAAAGAAGTTTTGGGGAATGGTGAGAGTAGTTCAGGTCTCCCACCACCACTGAAGAAGTTTCGATAAATTGCCAGAGTAGTACAAGTCCCCCACTACCCCTAAACAAGTTTTGGGGAATGGTGAGAGTAGTACAAGTCTCCCACCACCCCTAAAGAAGTGTTGGGGAATGGTGAGAGTAGTTCAAGTCTCCCACCACCACTGAAGAAGTTTCGATAAATTGTGAGAGTAGTACAAGTCCCCCACTACCCCTAAACAAGTTTTGGGAATGGTGAGAGTAGTACAAGTCTCCCAGCACCCCTAAAGAAGTTTTGGGGAATGGTGAGAGTAGTTCAAGTCTCCCACCACCACTGAAGAAGTTTCGATAAATTGTGAGAGTAGTACAAGTCCCCCACTACCCCTAAACAAGTTTTGGGAATGGTGAGAGTAGTACAAGTCTCCCAGCACCCCTAAAGAAGTTTAGGGGCATAGTGAGAGTAGTACAAGTCTCCCACTACCCCTAAAGAAGTTTTGGGGAATGGTGAGAGTAGTACAAGTCTCCCACTACCCCTAAAGAAGTTTTGGGGAATGGTGAGAGTAGTACAAGTCTCCCACTACCCCTAAAGAAGTTTTGGGGAATGGTGAGAGTAGTACAAGTCTCCCACCACCCCTAAAGAAGTTTTGGGGAATGGTGAGAGTAGTTCAAGTCTCCCACCACCACTGAAGAAGTTTCGATAAATTGTGAGAGTAGTACAAGTCCCCCACTACCCCTAAACAAGTTTTGGGGAATGGTGAGAGTAGTACAAGTCTCCCACTACCCTTAAAGAAGTTTTGGGGAATGGTGAGAGTAGTTCAAGTCTCCCACCACCACTGAAGAAGTTTCGATAAATTGTGAGAGTAGTACAAGTCCCCCACTACCCCTAAACAAGTTTTGGGGAATGGTGAGAGTAGTACAAGTCTCCCACCACCCCTAAAGAAGTTTTAGGGAATGGTGAGAGTAGTACAAGTCTCCCACCACCCCTAAAGAAGTTTTGGGGAATGGTGAGAGTAGTTCAAGTCTCCCACCACCACTGAAGAAGTTTCGATAAATTGTCAGAGTAGTACAAGTCCCCCACTACCCCTAAACAAGTTTTGGGGAATGGTGAGAGTAGTACAAGTCTCCCACCACCCCTAAAGAAGTTTTGGGGAATGGTGAGAGTAGTTCAAGTCTCCCACCACCACTGAAGAAGTTTCGATAAATTGTGAGAGTAGTACAAGTCTCCCACCACCCCTAAAGAAGTTTTGAGGAATGGTGAGAGTAGTACAAGTCTTCCACCACCCCTAAAGAGGTTTTGAGGCATGGTGAGAGTAGTAAAAGTCTCCCACCACCCCTAAAGAAGTTTTAGGGAATGGTGAGAGTAGTACAAGTCTCCCACCACCCCTAAAGAAGTTTTGGGGAGTGGTGAGAGTAGTACAAGTCTCCCACCACCCCTAAAGAAGTTTTGGGGAATTGTGAGAGTAGTACAAGTCTCCCACCACCCCTAAAGAAGTTTTGGGGAATTGTGAGAGTAGTACAAGTCTCCCACCACCCCTAAAGAAGTTTTGAGGAATGGTGAGAGTAGTACAAGTCTTCCACCACCCCTAAAGAGTTTTTGAGGCATGGTGAGAGTAGTAAAAGTCTCCCACCACCCCTAAAGAAGTTTTAGGGAATGGTGAGAGTAGTATAAGTCTCCCACCACCCCTAAAGAAGTTTTGGGGAGTGGTGAGAGTAGTACAAGTCTCCCACCACCCCTAAAGAAGTTTTGGGGAATTGTGAGAGTAGTACACGTCTCCCACCACCCCTAAAGAAGTTTTGAGGAATGGTGAGAGTAGTACAAGTCTCCCACCACCACTGAAGAAGTTTTGGGGAGTGGTGAGAGTAGTATAAGTCTCCCACCACCCCTAAAGAAGTTTTGGGGAATGGTGAGAGTAGTACAAGTCTCCCACCACCCCTAAAGAAGTTTTGGGGAGTGGTGAGAGTAGTATAAGTCTCTCACGGCCCCTACAGAAATTTTGGGGAACAGAGAGAGTAGTAAGAGTCTCCCACTACCCCTAAAGACGTTTTGGGAATGGTGAGAGTAGTACAAGTCTCCCACCAGCCCTAGGAGGAACCCTCGCAAGTTGCAAAAGAAGCAAACTCAGGGGAATTCCTTTGCCTGAAACAGTTCCCTTAGGGATTTGTGCTTTTGTGGTATGAAAATTAAAAGAATACTTCCTGGGAATTCACCTTTTACTGGAGAAAAACTGGAGAGCTCTTTCATCATTGGCCATTCTTGGGCACTTGTTGAAGGGTAGATATCTTTGGGGATGCTAAGCCTTTCCACAACTAAAACAAATCAATATGTGTTTACAAACATTATCCATCAGTGAAAAAGTTAGGATCAGATTGCTGTTACCTGAAATTTTTTCAATACTTTAAATCAAAATTAAATGAGAAAAAACCCATTCAAAACAGCAACAAAATGGTTAGACGAACTCATGCACAACAGGTATATTTTGATGGTTGCAATAAAAAAGCAACAGTAATTTAGAGGGGGGGGGGGGGGTCAAAAGCCTTAAACAGTTTTCTTGAGGATTCATGCTGATATGAACTTTAAAATGGCATAGCAAATGACATGCTAGCAAATGACATACCAACATTCAAAGTTCCCAAAACCAAGAAATTGTATTGAATTGTGTTTAACATGAAGCATCCAAAGGGACTTTCCCAAAGTTTTCAAAACCACTAAAAGAACAAACCAACAACTGAACCTGTCAACTCTGAAATAATTGCCAGATGTACCAACAAATATTTGAATGAATTGCAAACATATTTGAATGGAATGTAATGCTACAAGAAAGTGACCGATACTAACTTCTGGTTTACCCAATACAGCAATAAACATTCTGCACATTTACTAGAGGGCTCTTTTTAGGACCAGAGGTAAACATTAACATTATTCTTTATGGGAATTCACCTGTAACTGGAGAGTGCAATTACTCTATCATAGGCCAGTCTTGCACATGTACTTGTTGATAGGTAGATGCATTTGGAGATGCTAAGCCTTTCTGCAAAACAAACAAACCGCACAATTTGCAACAATAAATGTTTAAAAACATTATCTATCAGTTAAACAGTTACAATCAGATACTTCCCAAGTCATGTGAGGGTTGAAGTTGTTATTCCGGTTGCCCACAGCTTAGCAAGTTCTATTAGTTTTATATACCACTTTGATCATATTTCATCAGCATACTCTCCCTGCCTCAGACCTCATCATTCAATTAGTTATGACATCTTGACTGTGGGGCTGACTACTAAGATCATCCCTGATATATTGTTATCATTTCATACAAGAATAAGTTAAGAAAACAATACGGTAAGCAGCCAAAAAGTGTTTGGAGGAACTCATGCATTTCAGGATTATTTTGATCATTGAAATCAAAATACACAACAGTGATTTTGGAGGACGCCAAATGCCTGTGGCGGTTCTCTTAAGGATTGGTGCTAGTATGAACTTTATCATCAGTGAGCTCTCTGTCGTTCTCAGTATCAAACTTGTCTTATTATCTAGCAAAATTTAAAAAAATTAAATCGCCAAAAGTTACTAATTTATATTTATATTTGTATTTAACACCCTTAGGGACTTTCCTCAAAAATCTTAAAAACACGGGGGAAAACCAAAAATAAAACAACAGCCTTCCAACTCAGAAATTGTTGCCAAACAGAGCATACCATCTTTGAATGAAATGTAATGCTACAAGAAAACGACTACCTTAACATATGCGTAAACAAAAGCAACATTGGCATTTTGCACTATTATTACAGAGCTCCATTTGGGACCAGGGGTAAATAATAAAGTACACTTTGGTGGAATTCACCTTTTACTTGAGAGTGCAGCTCCTCCATCATACATGTAGGCTGGTCTTGGACATCTACTTGTTGATGGTAGATGTTTTAGGAGATGCTAAGCCTGACTGCAAAACAAATAAATATAAATGCACAGTTTGTGACATTTAGTGTTGAGAACATTACCCATCATTAAAAAAACAGTTAGGTTCAGATAACTTGCTTTTACATTTGCAATATTGTTATACTTTCATACAAGAATAAGTTAAGAAAACAATTCGGTAAACAGCAAAAAAGTGATTGGAGGAACTCATGCGTTTCAGGATTATTTTGATCATTGGTTCAGATTACTTGATTTTACCTTTGCATTATTTTTATAATTTCATACAAGAATAGAACAAGTTAAGAAAACAATACGGTAAGTGTAACAGATATTGATCAGTTATTGTGTGATGTAACAGCGCCCTCAAGCGATGTTGACGCCATCTTTTAAGATTAACGAAAACGTTGTACCTGAGAAAGTTTGCTCAAAAGGGACACTTAATTCTTCCTTCAGAAAGTGTTATTGCTGCGAACAAAGCGGCATGGAGGTATAGTAAAATGTCACTTGTCATTATGTATTTGATAAAAGGTTTATTTAAAGAGGATTTGCGGTAAAACTTGAAGTTTAATATTGTTATGAAACTACTTACTTTTCCATGTGCGAATCGCAACTTACGTTAGACCACTTTGGTCTCAGACATTCGAAACTTAACCAGTGCCGATTTAATTACCCTTAAATGAAACCTGTTTGCTGAGTAGAAATTAATCACTTAAAGGAGAGTTCTTTACTGACTTGATTGTTTAATGTTATATGACTTGTGGAAAGTAGGTCATGTTCATGTAGGTTGCTGTTGTATGAATCTAGGTCAAAGTTCAGACATACTTTCAGTGGTTCATGTACATGCTCAGTTATTATTGGTAAATGTTGCTCATGTGTTAGGCTCTATTACCTTAAGAGTTTATTGTTATGTTCTTGTTCTATTTCAAAGGTTTTCACGGAGTGAAAGAAGTGAGATATATGGAGGATATATGCGACAGATTGATAGGAGTATCATACATTTGCTGCTGCTGCGAATGAACCCTAACATTCTGAATAAATAAGAAATCTGACACTTCAGTGAGAACATCTGTTGAACTTTGTTTTTATTGCTTAAACTCAATTCCGATCTCGGGGACAGCTACAGTGAAAACCTCCGGCTTCAAACAGAACTGAACCTATGCTTTTCGACGCTGAACTAACTTAATTGCGACAGCGAATATGTCTACTGAAGAAGCAAGTAGAGAACACAAGCAAACTGAAAAGGGGGTTCAGTGGCAAGCAGAGGTGAGACGGAAGGAATTCCGAAGCAGTTTGACATCGTGGCGCAGGGCAGGGAACAAGTTGAGAGCTCTGCTTTGTGACGATGAAGAGATTTCTGCTATCAAGTTACAGAGGGATGCAACACAAGAGGCTATGGACAAGGCCATTGAAATGCAGAATAATCTGGCCAAGTTTTTATTGAAATCAAACCTAGATGATGACAGCTTGGAAGAACTTGAAGATGAAGAGATAGAACATGCCACCTTAATGAAGCAAACCCACAACATATTTGCTAGCAGAAAAACAAGTTCTTCATCAGTGAGCTCCGTCAGATCCAAATCAACCAGATCATCCTTGTCCCCCAAATACCCCAGGTCAGTAACATCCCAAAGACTTAGCGACTGTGAGCAGTGGGTGAACAATATAAACACCTCTCCCCCTGCAGAGAATGAACAGTTGGAGCCTGTATCCCAGGAGATAAAGGTACCAGAGGGAGACAAGATGACTACATGTCTTGCAGATAGTTTGATTGAACAGTTGAGGATGAACAGACTGCCTCCACCAGAGCCAGTTGTCTTTTCTGGAGACCCCATGCAGTATACCAACTGGAAACAGGGCTATGAAATTCTCATCGAGCTCAGAGGCAGACAGGTACCTCCTGCTGAGCGTTTCTTCTACTTGAGAAAATATCTCAAGGGTGAAGCATTGGAGCTGGTCGAGGGTTTCTCTCTTGTAAATGATGAGACGTCGTATATTGAGGCAAAGAAAGCACTTGATAAACGATATGGTGACCCCTTCCTTATTTCGAATGCATTCAGAGATAAATTAGACTCTTGGCCCAACGTCGCCTCCAGAGATGCACATGGTCTAAGACGATTGTCAGATTTTCTCCGTCAGTGTGTAACTGCGATGGAAAGGAACGGAAACCTCAACCACCTAAATGATGAAAGAGAAAACCGAAAATTGTTGGCCAAGCTACCCGAATGGTTGATTGTGAGATGGGGACGCATTGTGGCTGATTGGAAGGACAAGAAGAAAATATACCCAACCTTTCGAGAGTTTTCTTCATTCCTGGAAAAGGAGTCAAACATTGCGTGCGACCCTGTGACCTCTCTTAATAGTTTGAAGAAAAGACCATCAACCGGAACAACTGGCGCAAGATCTTTGTCAACCAGTGTGTCAGGTAAAGGGAACCCCTCCAAACAACAGACAGAATACAAGACCCCAAACAGTGCCTGCATTGTTTGCTCAAAATCACATAGTCTAGACAGCTGTGATGTGTTTGCTTCAAAAACCCTTCATGAACGCAAGATCTTCATCAAAGAAAATGGTTTGTGTTATGGATGTCTTCGCAGGGGGCACAGATCTAAAGAATGTAAGAGAAGAAACACATGCGCTGTCTGTAAAAGACGGCATCCCACACCTCTCCACGGAGATGGAGGTAAGGCTCCCGATGAACAAGCAACTTTGAAGCAGGATACCTACCATGAAATGGCAACTACCCCCAGTTCAAACATGATGGTGTGCCATTTCAGCGAAAACCAAAGCAGTTTGCGGAGCACTATGGTGGTTCCTGTCTGGCTGTCACACAAATCCGAGCCAAAGGAGAAAATGGTTTATGCTCTTCTTGACACACAGTCAGACACAACCTTCATCCTTGAATCTACAAGGTGCTCAATGGGATTGGTAGGAGTGAAAGTCAATCTACTCCTCTCCACGATGACAAGCAAAGCTAAAAGAGTCCCAAGTGAAAAGATTGAGGGACTTGTTGTTCGTGCACACAACAGTGACAAGAAGATTTTACTGCCAGCCACATACTCGAGAGACATTATGCCTGCCAACAGAAACCACATTCCGAGTCAAGACATGGCAAGCGCACATCCACATCTATCAACTCTGAAGAAATACCTACTCCCGGTTCAGCCCTGTGAAATAGGCCTTCTCATCGGATATGACTGCACTAAGGCCTTAGCTCCACGAGAAGTAATCCCACCGGTTGGTGAAGGGCCTTATGGGATACTGACTGACTTAGGATGGAGTATTGTTGGTGAGACTTATCCGAATAACCACGAAGGTGACGTAGAAGACGTGATTGGGGTCAGTCATCGTGTCACAGCCTGTGAAATTCCCACTGACATAGTTGTAGATGACAGATCTAAGAAACAAGTGGTGTTCTCTCAAAACATCATAACAAAAGAGGAAATAAGTCCGCCTCAGGTGACGCGTCTGCTGGAGGCGGACTTCTCTGAAGCGAGAGATGAAAGCTCGTCATTTTCTCAGGCGGATGTCAAGTTCATGAAAATCATGGAGGACAACATTCATGTCACTGAGGGCGGTCACTATGAGATGCCTCTGCCATTCAACGCAGGTGAGCCCAAGTTACCAAACAATAAATTTTTGGCTACCAAGAGACTGGAACACCTCAGAAGCAAGTTCATTCGAGATCCACAGTATTATGAGAGATACCGGAAGTGCATAGATACCCTCATTGAAAATGATTATGCAGAGTCTGTGCCAAACTTCACTGGTAACAATTCTGTTTGGTATATTCCTCATCATGGTGTACAACAACCAAACAAATTGAGGGTAGTGTTTGATTGCAGTGCACAGTACAAGGGCGAGTCACTTAACAGTCACCTGCTCACTGGACCAGACTTGACAAACAAACTTGTGGGAGTACTTTGTCGGTTCAGACAAGAAAGAATCGCTTTCATATGTGATGTCAAAGAAATGTTCTACCAGTTCAGGGTGGACGTTCACCATCGAGACTATTTGAGGTTCTTGTGGTGGCCGGATGGGAACTACCGTCAACATCCCAGTGAGTTTCGCATGAAGGTACACATATTTGGAGCGGCCTCATCACCCGGATGTTCAAATTTTGCTCTCAAACAGTTGGCCAGAGATCATTCTGTTGAGTTCGGCTGTGATGTGTTGAACTTCATTCTTCATGACTTCTATGTAGATGATGGAGTAAAGTCAGTTGCCTCCACTGAAGAAGCAATCAGTATGATCACAAGAACGAAGCAGCTTTGCCAAAGAGCAGGACTCCGACTTCACAAGTTTGTATCAAATTCAAGAACAGTTTTGGATTCTGTACCAGCAGATGAGCGAGCAAAGGGTTTAAAGGAGATAAATCTTCTTCATGATGATCTTCCCCTTGAAAGAGCATTGGGCGTACAGTGGTGCGTGGAGTCCGACTCATTCAAGTTCAGAATTACACTTCAAGACAAGCCACTTACACGACGAGGGGTTTTATCTACTGTTATGTCAGTCTACGACCCACTGGGCCTGCTTGCACCTGTCGTGCTGGTAGGGAAAGTGATTCTCCAAGAACTGTGTAAGGGATCAGCTGAATGGGACGACCCTCTGCCGGAACAACTGAGGACGAGATGGGAAAGGTGGAGAACTGACTTAAAAAACCTTGAATCTCTATCCATAAAGAGGTGCTACAAGCCAAGCGACTTTGGGGACATCCAAAAAACCCAACTTCATCATTTCTCAGATGCAAGCAGTTTTGGATATGGCCAGTGTACCTACTTGAGGATTATCAACAAAGACAAGCGTGTACACTGCACTTTGGTGATGGGGAAAGCTAGAGTTGCACCACTGAAATCTGTTACAATACCACGCCTCGAGCTAAATGCGGCTGTCGTTTCGGTCAGAGTTAGCTCCCTCTTGCGAAAGGAACTTGACTTCGATTGCGATGAAGAGTTCTTCTGGACAGACAGCACTGTCGTTCTTGGATACATCAACAATGAATTGAAGCGATTCCTCGTCTTTGTTGCCAACAGGATCAAACACATTAGAGACAACTCTTCTCCGACCCAGTGGCATCATGTTGACACTAATGATAATCCAGCTGACTCTGCTTCCCGAGGTTTGACAGTCAATCAACTCAGCGAAACATCAATTTGGTTGTCAGGGCCGAGTTTTCTTTGGAAAGAGGAACTCCCACAGTTTGGTGACAAAGCTAAATGTGAAGTGCTGTTAGACGACCCCGAGGTGAAGAAATCACAAACCCATGCTACACATTCCAACACACCAGGGTTTGACTTGGATAGGTTGAGTCGTTTTTCCACCTGGCACAGCACCAAGAGAGCAGTTGCAAATTGCAAGCGTTTCACTCAATGCCTCAAGAGGCGGTGCAGGGAGAAGCATCTCAAGACTACATCATCTTCTCCCACTGTTCCCCAAGTAACAGTAGAGGATCTACATCTTGCCGAAGTGGAGATTTTAAAATCACTGCAGGAGTCGTCCTTTGCTGATGAAATCTCCGTCCTGAAAAATCTGCAAAACAGTGACAAACCAGAGACAGAGAGACAGAACAGACGGCGTAGCAAAGGGAGTAACCGTTTACACCGCTTAGATCCATTCATAGATGAGTATGGTCTACTTAGAGTGGGAGGACGCATCGGAAGAATGGACGAATCCTATGAGCTCAAACATCCAGCTATTCTTCCCAAGAAGCACCACATAACTGAATTGATCATTCGTCATTATCACCAGAAGACCGCACACCAAGGACGTGGTATGTCACTCAACTTAATCAGAGCCAGCGGCTTTTGGATAGTCGGGGGCAGTGTTGCAGTTTCTAGAGTTATCCGAAGATGTGTGACTTGCTCCAGGCTTAGACTCGCAACGCAGACACAGAAGATGGCTGACTTGCCAATTGACAGAGTAACACCAACTCCCCCTTTCACTTATTGTGGCATGGACTGTTTCGGCCCCTTTTTGATAAAGGAGGGCAGAAAGGAGTTGAAAAGGTATGGGCTCATCTTCACTTGCTTGGTTTCTAGAGCTGTGCACATTGAGACTTTAAATTTAATGAACACTGATGCCTTCATAAATGCCTATCGGAGATTTACAGCCTTGCGTGGTCCAGTGCGCCATCTTAGATCAGACAGAGGCACTAATTTTGTAGGTGCAGAGACCGAGTTCAAGAAGAGTTTGGCCGAAATTGATCATCATCGAATCAAAAATTCTTTACTGGAGGAAGGATGCGATTACGTCCAGTTCAAATTCAACGTTCCGTCTGCAAGCCACATGGGTGGTGTATGGGAACGACTCATTCGGCCAACCCGCAGCATCCTGCTAACCTTGTTGCATCAGTCAGGGCAACAACTAGATGATGAATCCCTACGCACTTTCTTATGTGAAGCAATGGCTATCATCAACAGTAGACCGCTGACAGTTGACCCACTAAGTGACCCGAGTCATCCGGAGCCTTTGACGCCAAACCACTTATTAACAATGAAGTCAAAGATTCTTCTTCCACCACCGGGAAACTTCCAGAGAGAAGATTTGTACTCTACAAGCGTTGGAAGAGGGTGCAGCATCTCACAAATGAATTCTGGACACGTTGGAGGAGAGAGTTTCTTCAAGGTTTGCAGGCACGTCAAAAATGGACGCATCACCAGAGAGATTCCCACGTTGGAGACATTGTGATGCTTAAGGATGATGATACTCCACGAAATCGTTGGTCGCTAGCACGTGTTGAGGAAGTTTATCCATCGGATGACGAGCATGTTCGGAAGGTGAAACTTGTGATTGGTGATACAGACATTGATAACAAGGGAAGACGGATCAAACCACTAAAAACTCTAGACCGCCCAATCCACAAACTAGTTCTCCTTCTTCCTGTAGAGACTTGAACATTAAAGGTATGTCACTCAGAGACTGAGGATTCCCAACCGAGGAACCAGAACAATTGTGTGAAAATTTAAATCAAAGTGATCATTTATTCGGTTTCCAAGTTGGATCTGTGTTTATTTCTTCAAAATGAGAAGAACTGTAATTTCAAACATTGAACATTTATAAAAACTTGTTCAAATTGAAATTAAGTGTTTATAGACATTAAAAGTTAAAATTCATTACTGTGAAAGAGTGATAGTTTACTCGATAAGTTCGTTCGTTTGAAGAAACAAGTATTATGCAAATTTCGCAGAAGTTTTGAGCTTTCTAGTGCTAAGGTGAACTACTTTGTATGAAAGGTTAATTTACTGTAAAAAATGATTGCTCCTTTGAGACTGTTTAACTGCAGGAGAGGACAAAAGCAGCAGATGTGAACTTGTACAAAGTGATTCTCTGTAATTGTGTGTTTCTACTTGGAGGTAAATTTAGTATATAATTTAGAGGAGCCATGTAACAGATATTGATCAGTTATTGTGTGATGTAACAGCGCCCTCAAGCGATGTTGACGCCATCTTTTAAGATTAACGAAAACGTTGTACCTGAGAAAGTTTGCTCAAAAGGGACACTTAATTCTTCCTTCAGAAAGTGTTATTGCTGCGAACAAAGCGGCATGGAGGTATAGTAAAATGTCACTTGTCATTATGTATTTGATAAAAGGTTTATTTAAAGAGGATTTGCGGTAAAACTTGAAGTTTAATATTGTTATGAAACTACTTACTTTTCCATGTGCGAATCGCAACTTACGTTAGACCACTTTGGTCTCAGACATTCGAAACTTAACCAGTGCCGATTTAATTACCCTTAAATGAAACCTGTTTGCTGAGTAGAAATTAATCACTTAAAGGAGAGTTCTTTACTGACTTGATTGTTTAATGTTATATGACTTGTGGAAAGTAGGTCATGTTCATGTAGGTTGCTGTTGTATGAATCTAGGTCAAAGTTCAGACATACTTTCAGTGGTTCATGTACATGCTCAGTTATTATTGGTAAATGTTGCTCATGTGTTAGGCTCTATTACCTTAAGAGTTTATTGTTATGTTCTTGTTCTATTTCAAAGGTTTTCACGGAGTGAAAGAAGTGAGATATATGGAGGATATATGCGACAGATTGATAGGAGTATCATACATTTGCTGCTGCTGCGAATGAACCCTAACATTCTGAATAAATAAGAAATCTGACACTTCAGTGAGAACATCTGTTGAACTTTGTTTTTATTGCTTAAACTCAATTCCGATCTCGGGGACAGCTACAGTAAGCTACAAAAAAGTGTTTAAGGAATTCAATATTGTTGCAATTTATACAAGTAAAAATGCTTTTGAAGGAAACCAAATGCTGTGACAGTTATCATGAGGATTGGTGCAGGTATGAACTTTATCATCAGTGAACTCTTTCTCTCAGAATGAAACGTACCCAGCAAACAACATACCAAAATATAAATTACAAAAAGTTAAGAATCTGTCTTCATACTTGTGTTTAACATGAAGCATCATCACAGACTTTCCTCAAATCTGTATAGCCCCTACACACACAAAAACAACCAGCCTTTCAATTCCGAGATGATTGCCAAAAAAACCATACCAAGATCACTGATTTAATAAATTTGAAATGAATTGTAATGACAATTATTAACTTTTGTTTCAACCAAAGCTACAACATGCATTATACACAATTATTACAGAGCTCCATTTGTGGCCAAAGGTAAATTTTAAAAGAATTCTTTTGGGGAACTTACTTTTTACTGGAGAGTGCAGCTCTATTTTTATAAGCTGTTCTTGGACATCTACATGTACTTGTTGACGGGTTTATGTCTTTGGAGATCATTGGTCTGACTGCAAAACAAACAAAATACACAGTTGGCAACATTTAGTGTTTGTGAACATTACCCATCGTTAAAACAGTTTAGCTTGCTTCAATGTTCGTGTTTTTAAATACTTTAATAAAATATAAGTGGAAAAACAACAACATCGTAAGCAGCAAATACCTGCAGAGATGCCAACATTTCAAATTCAAAAAGAGTAATTTGCCCTCAGGCAATATATATAGCATTTAACAGAGATCAGTGTCATACATGTTCTGTGCTTTTTGACGATGTCGTATGCTCCGGCGCGCTGTGTGCAATGTTGATGTCGAGTCACAGCGACCGCGAGCAGATTTCACTATGAAGTTGTAATCCTCTATAAAATCATGTTGTAATGAATCCATCGTTGTACTCCAACAAGCGAAAAACTAATCAAACTATTGTATTATTATATTGGTTTTACCTGGCACGCGTAAACAACGAGCACCGTAATAAACATGATTTTAACAACAGTGTAGTACGACGAGCAAGACTACACGTGGTTTTCTCAAACGCCCCAATATCAACATCAGTATACCTGGGGCGATTTGGTTAGCAACTGACCATGGCTGGTTGCCAGTCTTCTAACACACATTGTCTACGTGTAAATCGAGGACACCAGCCTAATACTTATTACGCCCAATTAGGCTCTTCTACCGTGGGCGCGTTGTTTTCACCGGTCGTTTCGAAAAGGGCCTACGTATGCGCTGTTTCATGCGCTACAATTCGCACAAAAAGTCAGATACCGAATACATTTTAGTGATACGCGCTATGAAAATAAATAGGATTCAAGACACAACACGTACATTAAATGTTTTATTACTAGATATTTATAAAATCGTAAAGAACGAGGCGATGATCGTATTGTCGTAATTTGATAAATAAATCGTACAAATTACGCCTAAATCGTAAATGTTGGCATCTCTGTACCTGTTCGCAGAATTTATTATTATTGCAATCAATACAATCAACAATCATTTTGTGGGATGTCAAATGCATGTGACAGTTGTCTTAAGGATTGGTGCAGGTTTGTATTGAATAATTTGTATTGATTACTGTGTTTACCATGAAGCACCCTCACGGACTTTCCTCACATCTAAAATAAAAACCATCAACACAACCCAGCCTGTCAACTCTTAAATGATTCTAAAACAATTTGGAATGAATTATCCTGCTACAATTTGTTTTTAAACCAGAGCAAGAACAAACATTCTGCACAAACATAACAGAACTCCATTTGGAACATGGGGAAAATTTTTAAAGTTTATCTTTAGAGAATTCCAACCTCTGTCATAACACGCTGGTCTTGGACATCAACTCATTGATGGGTAGATCTTTTAAAGGTGGCGAGTCTTTCTGCAACAAAAACAAATCACACAATTTGCAACATTTAGCTAAATGTTTTAATTATCAACCATCATTAAAAGTGTGTTTCACACAACTTCCTTTTACCTTTGGACTTTGTCTACACTTAAAATTAAAGCTAAGTTAAGAAAACCAACATCGAAAATAGCACCAAAATGTTTGGACTGAACTATTTCATATCAAGATTATTTTTATTGTTGCAATAATGCTGCGTTGTTTTAATTGTTTGCTATAAAAATACACAACAGTTATTTGGGGGAACTGTCAAATGCCTGACACAGTTTTCTTGAGGATTGGTGCTAGTATGAACTTCATTATCAGTGAGTTCCTCAGAATGAAACTAATCTATCAAATGGCATTTTCATAACAAAATCTCATTTCAAACTTAAGGAATTTACCTTTTACTGGAGAGCGCAGTTCCTTTATAAAAGACCAGTGTTAGACATCTACATGTTGACGGGTAGATCTCTTTGAGAGATGGCTAGCCTTACTGTAACACAAACAATTTGCAAGATGAGCAATTGAAAACATTACAAATCATTTAAACAGTTTCAGGGAGTGCTTTAACCTTAGGATTTTGTTGTTACATTCACTCAACAAATTATTGCACAACACCAACAATGAAAACAGGAAAAACTATTCAGAAGAACTTGTGCATATCAAGATTGTTTCGATTGTTGTAATCAAAATAAGCAACAGTGATTTGGGGGATGTCAAATGCCTGGAACAGTTCTCTTGAGGATTGGTGATGGCATGAACTTTATTGATCCGTGAGCTCTCAGAATGAAGCAAATCTGGCAAATGACACGCTAAATTTAAATGACCAAAAGTTAAGAATGTGTCTTGATAATCAAGAGGCACCCGCTAAGGGACTTTCCCTAAATGTTTAAAAACAGTAAACAGGAAAAACACAAGCCAACCTTTCAACTGTACATTGATTGACGAACAACATACAAATGTGTGAATAAATTGTATGACTACATCAAAAAGCCTTTGCCTCATTCCAGTCCCAGAAGGTGGTCCGCTCATCACCTGCAAAGAATAATACAACAATGCCACAATAAAGACTTAAAAAACGACCATTAATTGAATGCAGAAAAGAAAAGAGAATGCAGAAAGAAAAAAAATATTATCTCTCTCAGCTGGAAGTGAAATGGAAATTGCAAGGGCATCCTAAAGGCACCTGCCCTTGAGATAAAGCAAAGATTTAAAAACACCTGTTGAGTATTGATCTGAGAGAATAAAGCTTAACAGCAACAGTCCAATTATTTCACTCACTGATTTTATTCGGGAGATTGTCTTACCTGTGAGGATAGTTCATCCAAAGTATGTTTCAGCCAAACAAAAGGTTCAATTGGAAGGCCGTTATCGTCAATATCCGGAATCTACAAATAAGTCAAGATCCCTGTCCGTTTCCCCTGGTGACCATTTCCATCCTAGTAGGAGAACATCTCAAGTGTGTGGATGGTTCGTCTAATTCACCTTGCCAAAAAAGAGGTGGTGGACACCTCAGACAGCCATCTGAAAGGAAAAACTCAAAACTTTTCAAATGGACGATAAATAGTAAAAGAGTACACTCATTCTGATCCTGTTCAACACGTTATACAAACAACCTGTGAAAATTTCATTAAATTGGTCAGTTACATTTTCTATAAAACATCAATTATCACATACATTTTGCTTGTTTATACATGGAGTACTTTTTGGACTGCTACCACCAAAATGAACAGATGGTTTTGGAGGTCTTCAAGTACAAGTAAGTTATGCGTGAATCTGTGAACATTTATATTTTTACTCTTACCAACGTTACAAACACCGTTTAAGGGGATGGTACAATTTTTTGGTTATTGTAAAAATGCATGAGTTCAAACTTTCCTAGTTTTCAGTTCAGAATTACCCACATGGATGTTGGATAAAAACAGAAACCTACATTATGTAAAATAAAGTAACACAACTGAGTAAAAGTCTCTTGACTGAGTTATACCCGACTAAACTTAAGTCTACATGAACACCCAACTCCCTTTGAAATGAGCTTTCCATTTTGGCAGCATCACAAGAAGGTTTACACCTTGTTCTCCATCTTGTACAGCTGTAGCTCTGAGGGATCTGGATGTTTTGTTCTTCATGCTTGATCTCACATTCTGTTGTCGTGCTGAGACTCTTGTGTTTCAGCATAAAGCAGTCTGGTGCCGTTCCATCACACTGCTCATCTTTGGTTCTTCTTGTTTTAGCTCCATTGTCTGCAGTCAAATCCTTCAGTTTTACTCCTGTCTCATCATCTGTTGCTTGGGTCACGATGCTGTTGTTACTCTCTGCTGAAGGCTTGCTTGGAACTCATCAGCAACAACACTTGGCCCTCACCTTTGGTCCTAATTTTAGCTCCCTTGTCTGCAAATCCTTCAGAATTACTCCTGTCTCATCATCTGTTACTCTCTGCTTCTGCTGAGGTTTTCCTCTGATGAGGGTCAACTGTTGATTAGTTATCTGTGGATGACGGTCTAAACACCATCTGAACACACATATGGGCTGTTGGGATTTTAATGCTGCACAAGAACAAACATGACACTTTAGGAGAACAATATTGATTTTAAACCTCAAAGTTCTTTATTGATGACTCTAATTTTTAAATAATAATTTTAAAAAACCAATTGGACATTTGTAGTGTGCCATGTCCGTTAGAAAGACACTCCTGGCACATAGATAAAGATTTCTGCTAATGATGGAACATAAACCCAAGACTGAACAAGAGTGTCTTCAAGTTAGTTTTGAAGCTGGAGAGAGTGTCTACTAGTCTGAAGTTCAGTGGAAGAGCATTCCAAAGAGATGGTCCAGCATGTGAAACAGAACGGTTTCCCCAAGTGTGTTTAGAACAACTGATGTTGAGAAGCAAGGTGTTTGTAGAGCGAAACTGTCTTTAAACACTTAGATATGTAGATATGCGCTGGTTGAGGTTCAAATTTGAGTCTATGACGACACCATTTATTTACCAATACGCAATTTACAGGTTACAGAAGTTCTTATTATGTAGGTTTGTACGAGGTATGTATACCATTGTACCAACCCCAACCCTAGACACCCTGCTGGAAACAGTCTCACCTCCAAAACCAACCAACATTGGTTTATGCAAGGTGCCTATACTGCCTCAATCCTCAAAAAATAACCCAAGTATATGAGTTGTGTGGGGTTCCCTGTACCTTCATGTAGGTGCATGTCAAATATGAACCAATGCTCCAACTCAGATCTTCACGGGTACTCCAATGACCAATTGGTCATTTGTACAGGCACCATGTTTGGAATTGAAGTACTCTGCTCACTTTCCTTTCTGTTTTGTGTCAGCTTTCAGTAGTTTCTTCTGGTTGATAGGTTTTGGACAGAGATTATTTGGTAGTAAATTGGTAGAGTGCACAGCTCCCTGCCCATCAAAAGTTGTGCAGGACTCAACCCCGAACTTAGAAGGAGTCTGGCACGATCCATTATCGGAGCTCATACTGGAGAGGTCAGTCATAGGATGGACTTTGCAACATGAACAATTTTCCCAGCCTGTCCATTTGGGGATAGTGTGGAATGGTGGTTATGTAGAGCAAGCAGAGAGTCTCTTGCAAACTGACCGCTGTACGTACATGTCGTTTGCGGTGAATCTCAATATACTTAGAAAAATTATTAGCTACCACCAGATACTGCTTCCCGTTCATACTGGCTAGATCAAAGGGGATGCGTTGCCAAGCTCGATGTGGCAAGGGTGTCTAAAATAGAGGTTCTGCTCTCTGCGCTGGCTGCATATCTCTGCAGAACCGCATAGCTGGATGCAATGTCTGTACCAATTCCAGGCCACCATATGGTTGGTCTTGAACACACTATGGTCCTAGGAGTTTTTCTAGCATCTCTTGTTGCAGCTTCCATGGTACGACGATGCGGTCACCACAGGTGTTAACGATGTCATTGATTTGGATTATTATCTCTTGTTCCTCCCAATGTCACTGACAGGTTCAACGTCTTTGACGTCTTCAAGCCATCTACTTTTCACATAGGATGCAATGATGTGCTGGCCACTGGCTCATTACCATGTTGACATGAGGTGTGATTTCAGCTTCAAGATCTTCACTGGCTTCTGCTGTCTGATTGGTATAAAATGGCACTCATGACTTAGTAACGGAATAATGAATATTTATGAGTGCAATTGGTGGGAATATTTTCTTGAGTTGAAAGATGGAATGCTCCATTCAACGAGGCAAAGCTGAATACATCCAAAATGCACGCTTAATCCTACATGTATGCCATGAATAATAACCAATGCCATGTGACCTCCAGTCCTCCAATCAAATGTCAAGGATAGATCCTTGGGCATTACATAATATCAGCTATAACTTGTGTCTTACCAGTGAATAGACAGCAGTACAGTGAAACTTCATCAGGCACATCAGAAGGCGTTTGCAATGTAGTGGTGCATCACAAAGATCCTTTGAATTAATCAAAGACACGCAGTAGTTTGTGATCATGTCTTGTAGTGTCACTTAGTCCTCTAACATGACCAGACACTAGTCAAAGTTGTAGAACAGTAGGTCGCTGTTTTCCAACTGTTTCTATTCTGTTGTTTCAAGATGATGCAACCTGTGATACCATAGCTACTGGCATCAGCAATGACCATGGTCATTTCTTTGGGTCATAGAAAGCAAGTGTTGGTGATTTTGACAGGAGTGTTTTGAGGTTTCTGAAAGCACTTTTCTGTAGTGCTCTCCACATACACTCAACATTGTCTATCAAAAGGTCTGTAATTGGAGCAGCAACCGACGACGAATGGTTGGATTAGCATGCAGCCATCTTTGTCAACAACTGGAGACCGAGGAAGGTTGCGCGCTCCTGTGCAGTTTCCAAATTATCTTTATTAAGTCACAATCCAGTGCTCCTGAGTACTGAATTCAGTCTGTCATCATGCTCTACATGTATCTGTGTAAGGATGGTACGTTTCTGGTGCAGATGTCATACCATAAGGTAGGCGTGTGCTACAGAAACGTCCAATTGGAGTGAGGAATGTCCCTAAGTGCAGACTACCACTGTCTACAAGGAAATTGCCAAAATCCATGCTTGGCATCAATAATCGAGTACCCTTGCGCTCCTCCAACTTTCCCTAAAACTTCCTTAAGTGTAGGAATCCTGAACTGCTCTCTCTCTGTGGCAACTGCAAGAGATCAACGCATACTCTGATCTTAGTGCTCTTCATTGGTACAATCACTATCGGAGCACACCAACCTGTTGGTTCTGTGATTCATTTGACAATGCCTTGAGTTTCCATTTTCTCTGCTTCATATGACTGTGGGAGAAGTGGCAAGGGAATACAACGAGGGGCTGCCACACAGTAGGGAGTGGCAGTGTCTGTCAGCTTAATATGAACAGGTGCGCCCTGGAGACAACCAGTACCGTCAAAACCACAGTCTGGCTTCATCATCACATGGTATAAACTCTCTGTAAAATCAAGGGTTTCACACAGGTTACTTTGTCTAGGCCTGGAAGACCTTTGTCAGGAATATAGAACACAAGCTGAGTATGTTTTGTTCTCTACTTCACACGTCATCTTCTTCTGACTAATAGGCATGACCTATGCCCCCGAAGTAGCCTAGCAAACATATTGTGGTTGGGTGTGAAGTATGGTCATCTTGCCTACCCTGCTTATAGTGAATCATAGGGAGTGGGCAAATCATTCACAGAGCCTGTGTCAAACAAAAAGCGAATCATCTGACCATTCACTTTGATGGACAGTTGCCACACATCAGGCTGTCCCATTGCGGAGCACAGCACCGATGAAAGCTGGGGACATCTTTGGTGAGAAGATCCCACACACATGCAAGCCTGTCTCGCAAGGCTTCATACAAAAATAGCCAATTTTGCAGGTACTACTGGCCAAATTCTGCAGAGCCATAGCATACTGATGAAGTGATAGTTTCTGACCTCTGTTGATCCCTTTTGTAAAATCCGAGTCTCTCTGACATGACCAGACGTTTGGGGCCATAATGGGCAATCAACAACTCACAAAGTTCTGGGTGCGTTTACTCAGTAAGTGGTGTAATTTGCTCTGAAGAACTCTTTGTTGACATGGGACCCACAGCACTAACAGAACAGCTGTCTGTTTTCCTGGAACGATGTCCCGATCATTGGCATGAAAATACAGATTCAAATGTTCAAGGTAGTTGGGAATGTCTTCTACCTCATCATAGCCACGAGGCGACCAATCAGCCGTGCAACTACAGTGCGCCCTCTATAGAATGGCAGGTTGTGTCATCAAGTAATTTATGGAAATTGAATGACCAAATAAAAAAGCCTTATTGACATGTCCCCAGCTAAAAACTTTGTTCAAAATCTCGGCAGGTATCAGATACCCAGCGCTGATGTAATGAATATCTGGACTTAATCTGTTTGACGACGTCGACACAAGTAACTCGACCAAGACACGCCTGTGTAAGGATACTGACTGTGCCAATGTTGGTACAAGTATTACCAATAGCTCAACAGGTCAAGGGTCATCCAGAATGACATACAGGAACATATTCATAACCAAAGTTGTACAATAAAACAAAATAATGGAAACTCAACAAGTAAACACTTACAAATTGTATCTGGTGTTTATTTCCCTTCATGACAACCATTCACAGTTGGATAAAACCCACATCCAAAATAAATTACTTGACACAGATTAAAATACAACAGACTTTATGTCTTTAGACAAAACATATTTGAGAACTCTGTCCATGGAATAAATTGGTGCTGGTTTAAAAAGTGATGAAAGGAACAATGGAAACTCAACAAGAAACACTTGATTGACAAGTAATACGAGTTGTTACTTTGCCTTCAAGTAAACTATACATTGGGAAAAACACACATCACAAAAAGACCGAATAAAACCAGTTGACTAGTTGGGGTCATAGGTTTTGGGGGTCAAATTTATTTCCTGAAAGGTGGGGTCATACTTTGCTAACGACACTGAATAGAAATTGTGTAATTTTTATCTGAAAGCCCACTTGTTTTAAAGGTGGTAATTGTAGTAAACATCCTAACAAATGATTTTGTTTGAAATTCCACCATTGATTTGAAATCAATAAAAGTCCAAATATCGCCCGCAGGTGACTTTTGGAAATATCTGTTGTGTCAGTTCTTAAATAATGCCCTCAATACAGAGATGCAAATACCTGCAGTCAGCTCGCTAAACATGGATGGATTCAACGTTTTTGAGGAATATATCGTGATAGTTTGTTTTCTGTTTTGCTAACAAGTAGGCACTGTATTCAACTGGAGCTTTCAGGTGTCTTTTATTGTATATTTCTTGATAATTTTGTCTAATCAGCATTGAGTTGACAAAAAACAAATTGATGGCCCTACATTTGACCTACAAAAGGATGGTACATAACATTGTCATGGGGTCATGATTTCTAAATACTTCACAAGGCTCATGTTTAATTCCACAGTGACATGAATAAGTTTGCATGTTTGATAATTACCCAAATAAAAAACTGAACTTCATTTGCACTGAGTGATCACAAGGTCAAAACTTTCTGCCATTGGCCTTTCTAAGCATCAACCGATTTAACTTTGGAAAGTTCTGAAGACTATCTGTTGAGACTCACCTGTGTTATTTCAGGCTGTAGCTGGACACGCTGTTCATTGTGGTTGCACATGCTTCACACTGCATGGAGGGACACATACTGTGTACAATGTAAACAGCAAACAGATGTGTGGTAACCGGCATCATTCATGTTGTTCAAAGTTCGTGGACACTGTTACAGAAATAGTCAAACAGTTACTGTAGGGCCTACAATAACAACGTGCATGGAGGTCTATCAGCTAAACATGTTGAAAGTAATTCAAATTTGTTCATAGTTTCAGGGGGGGGGGGGGCAGGGGAGGTGAAAATAAAAAAAACAATTTGTTTTTATTTTTTTAAAGAGTAAGATGCTGACATTTTTTCTTTTTCGCCCGCCAAGTTTCTCTGCAAAGTAATCTAATTCAACGTCAAATCCACACAGGAAAGTAATGACAATTCATTCCAACAGGCATCCCTGAACAAAGATATTGACAAAGTACGGAAACCGCCAACATTCATTACTTTTTAGTAATAGAAGAGCAGCCAAGAGGAGTTTCACTCTGGGGTCTTGTGCCCTCCACAGTGGCCTCCCATCGTGACCATTGGTGGCGATTGGTGACCATAGGAAGAGAAAATTGTCTCCAGAGGCAAGTTTAAGACATAGGAGGGCAGGGGGGGGGGTTCACACCCTAAAATCTTGCTAGTTGTGTATGCTCAAAAAGCATTGATTTTACCCACTATATTCGTAATTGTTTTCCTGCAAATTCAAAAGGAAGGGTAGATAGATAGATTGATTGATTGAATTTATTCAGATAAAATACAGCAAGAACATGGCAAATATACATACACAACAACTGGAGGAAAAGATAATGAAATAAAATAAACCAAAATAGAACACTTAAGAAAGAAAAACTGCACAAAATTATCCAAGGGATAGCAACAAGCCAATAACTTAGACTTATTTCCATTGGGGTCCATTGGGTTTCCACAGAAAAAACGGCAAAAAACACCAACAAGAAATGGAAATACAAAAAACAGACGAACCTAGTCAAGAGCAGAAAGATGAATTATTGAAAACAAAGCAAGAGAACATAAAATATATTTTTAAAAATCATTCTGTGTCAAATCACCCATGGGTTAAACCCTACCCTCTTCAAATTTGCTCAAATTTGGTAAATGGGGTGATTGCTCAAATTTCAAATGTTTAGCTTCATCCGATAAACGGTCAAAATGAGTGTGCCCGCCAATATTCAACCGACCATAATTTGGGTCAAATTGGTTGATATTGATATTTTTGGAAAGGGAATTGCATTTACAAGCAATCTAAATGTGTCATTATTTTTCTTGTAGGAACATGTTAAGGTATAATGACCTTGTGACCTTTATTTTGACCTTGAATTTGACCTTGTGGATCACGCAATTTGGAGATGAATTTTGGTGAAAATTTACCTTTGTATGTTTTCTCTATAATATCAAAAAATTTGAGATATGATATTCTTGTTTTCAAGCTCTGCTCAAAGTTACCATACTTAGCACAAATGTGGTGTTCCTAAATGTAATGTATATTACATACGTTTTTGTACATACATGCAAGGAGTATGCAACAAGTACAATAGACCTTATGCATTGACGTCACCAAGCCGCCATCTTAGAGGTAAACTGATGATGAAACAATGGAAACGCGCTGATTTGTACGCGCGGCGCACAGGACTGACCAATGAACATCTTCCTTTTGACCTCTAGGTGAGGGCACCCTACACAAATGACGTCATATGCATAAGGTCTATACAAGCACTGAGCATATTTTGTAATCTTATGGAGAAGATGAATAATATAGCATTTTAAGAAACAATAAATTACATGTTCCAAATGGCATTCAGGGTGACCATTAGAGTACAGTCCACCATCTGGTGTATTACTGCATTCAGGGTGACCATTAGAGTACAGTCCACCATCTGGTGTATTACTGCATTCAGGGTGACCATTAGAGTACAGTCCACCATCTGGTGTATTACTGCATTCAGGGTGACCATTAGAGTACAGTCCACCATCTGGTGTATTACTGCATTCAGGGTGACCATTAGAGTACAGTCCACCATCTGGTGTATTACTGCATTCAGGGTGACCATTAGAGTACAGTCCACCATCTGGTGTATTACTGCATTCAGGGTGACCATTAGATCATTACCATAGTTTATGTTTGAAATGATCACTCAGCTTAATTAACATGATTAATTGATCATATGATTCAGTCTGGGTACATTAACTCTTGAAATTCTTGTGCCGTCATTTGCTGAAATGTACTATACTTTTCTGAAGAGGTTGGATGTCAGCAACAGGGTGTTAACTTTATATAAGTTATTGGTTTCAGTAACCCAGCATGCCACTTGAACTCAGCTTGGATGGTCCTTGAGTGTGCATACAATTAATATAAAAGTCACCAAACTCCTCAAAAATGTTCTCCACCCCATGCCAATCCATGGAAAGCCATCATATAAATGCAGTATACAAAGTTTTGTTGTGTTACAATCATTCAATTCTTGTGCTGCTTCTGGTGCCAAGTTTTTTTATGTGTCACAGAGGAGGTTACAAAAACTGCATCGCTCTACAAACAAGACAGATTTGACACAACAAAAACAGTCAAAGGGACTCACAATTCCCCAGGTTTGTCCCAGTCTCCAAATCAATGCTACAATACAACTTCAAGTGTACAAAAAGTAATGAAAGTAGTCCGGTGAGCCCTCCACTCTCCAGACGTACAAACAATGTACCAATTTCACAGCACCAGAGTGAGAGAAGCAGCACTAGTAGAATTGGATGTAAATACAACAAAACTTTGTCTGCTGCTATTATTATTATTATTATTATTATTTATTTGACCAAAACAAACAACAAACCAAGCTATGATGGCTTTCCAATGATTGGCATGGTGGAGAACATTTTTGAGGAGTTTGGTGACTTTTCTATTAATTGTCTGCACCCTCATGGACCATCCAAGCATTTCAAGTGGCATGCTGGGTTACTGAAACCATAGAGAAAGGATTCTCTATGCTGAAACCAATGTTTTGTTTAGTCGGCGCCATTTTCGAAATACTATTTTTTCGCGAAACATTAAACTTATTGTACTCTGAAAAGCTGTAGTATGCAGGAGTGTCAGTTTAAATAACAAACAAGAAACATATAAAGATAAGTTATTATCATTAAAATAAAGGAACAATTATGTTAAATTAAGACAAAATGGAAATTTACCTCACAAGTCCCCTTTCTCCTTCTTGTCGAATTCTTGCCTCGTTGAAAATGCAAAGTGCGTGCGCAGCAGGTAGATTTAAAGATACTGATTCCGGGGGATCCCCTCTTGATGCGGGTCTCAGTTTGGCGCCCTCTTGGACTAAGCAATGCGTTAATGTTCATTCTTTATTTTCAAAAGCTTTCTTTTTAAAAACTAATTAGATTTTGATATATTCTGAAGTGACTCGTAAACATACAATATTTTATTCGTATTACAAAATGAAATATTATTTTACTTCTTGAAGAGCACCAAATAAATACCTGGGAAATTCCTCATATCCTGGATCAAAACGCGAATCCCATCATTGAGGATGTCTTTTCTCATTACCGAGGTTTTTGTTTTGTTCAAAATTTACAAAATTACCCGAAAGTCTCATTCCGATTGTATGGTTTTTAAAAACAGATTAATTTTCTTAATGCATATTGTTTGGATGACTATATTAATTCCCCCTTTTGTGAGAGGGAGTGTGTTGAATAAGTAGTAAATGAATTTCTGCAACTTTCAAATTAAAAAAACCCCACACTTTTAATGCAGAACTACAATCCACTGAACGAGGAGGGTCCGTGATGGGCACCACTTTCCTCTTGGGCTAAACAATTAAAGGTATTATACAGGATTGGTAGAGCTGACAAAATAATCACAGAATGTGTTCATGTTTTGTGTAATCAACCACATACATGAAATAACAAACCTGTGAAAATTTGAGCTCAATTGGTCATCGAGGTCACGAGAAAATAGTGAAAAGAGACCTTATGTGTTTTCTGTTTTTCAAACATCGAGTTTATTATCGCGCGCGATAAAAACTATTGTTTTACTCATTTCTCAGAAACGATAGCATTTTAGGCAGAAATATGTTAAGGAACCCTTTCTACCATTACTTACTTTAAATCATGTAAATGTGTGAATCTGTGAACATGTGTTTTTCGATCTTACCAATAGTGTACAGGGCCTTTAACACGTTAATTCTTTATTTTTTCTAAAGCTTTCTTTTTTTAAACTGATTATTAGATTTTAATATATTTTCTAAAGTTACTTGTAAATAAACAATATTTTAAGAGTCTCAGATCTCTAGAGTAATCAAAACTGATGTGTTCATGTTATTTATAGTGAACATGTAATGTAAAAAAAAATTAAACACAAACAAGATTGAAATTAATATATAAAAAAAATATATAAAAAAAAGGAATTCTTATTTTACTTCTGAAGAAAATAAGTAAATGGCCGAGTACCAAATAATTGCTTGGGAACTTTGCCCATATCCTGGATAAAAACGTGAATCACATCGTAGTGAGGGTCTCTTTTCTCAACAATAGGCCTAGGGGTTTTGTTTGTTCAAAAGGTGAAGAAGACCGTCTCATAACTTTATGGTTTTTAAAAACAGATTGAATTTCTTTTAATGCATATTGTTTGGATCTCCCTCCCTTTTTGTGAGAGGGGGTGTTGACTCAGTTGTAAATAAACTTTTGTCTGCAACTTTTTAAAAACACCCCAAAACAACAACTTTTAAGAACTACAATCCACTGAACGAGTATACCGAGTTGACAACTTTCCTGTATTGAATTATCGCTGTTTAACAGTGTATGTCCCCCCCCCCCCCCCCCCCCCCCCCTCCCTACCTAACAGTCGACATTATTGTTGCACGCTGTGCAGGGATCCATGGTGTTTTGTACACCCGAGGGGCAAATGGCAACCGAGCGAAGCCGAGGGTGCCATTTGCCTCCGAGAGGAGGCGAGGGTGTACAAAACGCCATGAATCCCTGCACAGCGTGCGACAATAATGTCAAACAATGAAAACGTGCACGCGTGTACGCACTGCGCACGACTCTCAGCCAATGATAGCTCTTCATTAACCTCACCATAGGGGTCTTTTTTTTGGGGGGGGGCTGTTTGTGACGTCATACGCAAGGGGTCTATAGACCTTATGCATATGACGTCATTTGAGTAGGGCGCCCTCACCTAGAGGTCAAAAGGAAGATGCTCATTGGCCAATCCTGTGCGCCGCGCGTACAAATCAGCGCGTTTCCATTGTTTCATCATCAGTTTACCTCTAAGATGGCGGCTTGGTGACGTCAATGCATAAGGTCTATTTGTAAACAAAAGACACGTTGACTTTAATGACGTCATTAAAAGGCATTATTACGTCACACAAACTTATTGAGCCCCAACCAACGGAACAGCCTATATCAACAATTGACAATAGAAAACGTTGTCATTTTGTATTATGCAAAATTTCTCCGAGTGCAACTTTTGAGTGGTGAGCTTTTATCTCTCAAAATTATGCGATTCAAGGCAAAAAAACAACCCACTTTTACACCTGATGTGGAAGAGTTGGAAGAAGGACCCATCAAACCATCTTGTGGTTTCTTTCGACTGTGGAAAACGCTCTTCTGGAAGCACAGGCCACGTGTTGACCCGGCCGTAACACCTACGGTTATTGAGAGTCTGGTGGCCCGTCGACTGACCAAGGAGCGTGTGAGTAGATCAACTGGCATTGACGAGTCCGGAGATGGGGACTACCTTGTCACTAATGATAACGACTATAAGAAATTCGTCGATAAGATCATTGACAAGACCAATGTTACAGTTGAGGAGGAAGTAGATCTGCTGCTGGATAGACCAAGCACTCCAGATCTATGCCTGAGCGGGAGGGCCATCAACCCCCGCTTAGTGGATAAGATGAAGTTGTTCAAACCAGACAGTGAGCTGTCAGCCAAGGAGATCTCACAGATGCTCGATGTAGAAAGCCAACTCAATGGCCTCCTCAGCGACGTGAAAGGACTCTCCCGGCGAATGGACAACGTCATCTCTGATGGCCGTCAAAACAAGACCAAGACAAGACCTGCTGCCCCTGCACAGTCCGAGTTCACACTGTACGGTCCGACCATGGATCGTCCCTTCGAGGAAGACGACACCGATTCCTCCGTGGACTTGAGTTGTCATTGCAGAGACAGCGACTCCGATGCTATCTCCTGGGAATCATCTTTCTCATCACCGGAACCCTGCGGGAACTTCAGAACGATCGGGCGAGGCGCCCATCGTGTCGAGGTGTTGCGTGTGTGGGATTAACTTTAACCATTTAGTATCGGATGTCACAATGATTTTTCTTCTAATGGTCAGTTCTTACGTCATCAGTGGACCAAGGTTCGACCCCAGCCATTCTTGGTGATTCTGGTCGAGCCCCATTTCTCCACAAGGGAGCCTAGCTTGATTTCAAGTAAGACGGCTAACCAAGAACTGACCATTTGAAGAAGATAATCTGGTTTTCTAGCTCTGACCTCAGCACCAGCCGTTCTCTATGAAGCTAGCCTCAACGATGTGTCCATCCAATATAGCCGTTGAACATGCTTTAGAGGACGTGTTTTATTACATCTAAGTGTTGATGTTTTTAGAACTGGAATTTGTATTTAAAATGTTTTATAAAATATGAGTTGAAATCATTTTGTTTTCCTTTTCCGACAAATCGTGAGTATTTTGTAGAGAGGTGGGTTCGAACCCAGCCGTTTTAGGCGATTTTGAACGTTCCCACCCCTTCTTCCAGTGCTCACTGCATTAATTAATAAGTAGGGAGACTTGATTTCTTTTCAGAACCTCTCTGTTTCTATTGTTTAAGAATGGATCAATAAAAACAAATTAACAGTGATGTTTAAACTCTTGGCTTGTATTGTGTGAGTTTCTTCAGTAAACAGTTTTTAGTGGTAGAAGGCTACTTTCTCAAACTAAGTTCATCCCATTAGCATTACATATTAGTCCCCTGTGGGTATATCTAGGCGGTGTCCGAAATAATGGCTTCCAGCAGTGGCTACGGCAGGGTTGCTGAAAGGCATTCTTGTCGCTGCAGGCAATAGCCATAGCCATAGCTGGAGTCGCTTGAGTCAGACACGGCCGGCCCTAGACGTGGTTGGGAGCATTCGGCTCGCTTATTGCCTCATGCGCTGGGCCTTTACACGAAAGTAAGGTTTTTGCTTGGGCTCGTATCCAGTCCAGTGTCAACAGGTTTGTGGATTCTTTCGACAATTTGCTTGAAAAACTTGGAAAACATGGAAAAGAAAATGTTTTCATCATGGGTGATCTTAACATTGATCTTTTAAAACACAATGTTCACAATCCAACTTCCCATTTTGTAGATTGTCTTTTCAGTAACTCTTTCTTACCCAGTATCTACAAACCCACTCGTATTACTGATTCCACAGCTACACTTATAGACAACATTCTTACAAATTGTTGTGATTTTCCATCCAAATCGGGAATCCTGTTTTGCGATGCCTCAGATCATCTACCCATATTTCTAATGACTCGGTTAAAGGATTCTTGTATCAGTAAAGAGAGAGCGCTAGTCACTGAATCCTTCAGGTGTATCAACCAAGGAAACATTAGTCGATTTCAATGTGATTTAATGAAAGTAGACTGGATGGCAATGTACTCATGTAAAAACCCTGATTCTGCTTATGACACCTTTATTTCGACGTTTACTCACCTGTGTGATCACCATTTTCCAATTAAATCGACTAAGTTTAATAAAAAATTAGAGCCATGGATGACCAATGGCATTATTCAATCTATCAAATTCAAGAACAAACTGTACAAGATTTTCCTTACCAAACCGAATAATGCCAACAGAATTAAACACAATCAATTTCGTAACAAACTCAATAGTCTAATAAGGGTGTCAAAGCAAAATATTATGCAGATAAGTTTTCTGGTGCTAAATCTAATATCAAACAAACCTGGAGCATAATTAATTCTGTTCTGAAGAAAAACTCAAAGGGCAACAATCAGCAGGACTTTAAATTAAACGGTCAAGTGCTTAAGAATCCTGCTGTAATAGCCAATGCTTTCAACAATTACTTCACTCAGATTGGGCCAACCTTGGATTCAAAGATAAGACCTGCACATCATGACTTCAAACACTTTCTTGGTAATCCTAATTCCAGCTCGCTGTTCTTGAATCCAACCTCTCTTTATGAAGTCTGTCAAATTGTGAAATCTTTTAAAGACAGTGCCGCAGGTCTTGACAACATAAGTCCAAGGGTTGTCAAATCAGTTATTTTGCATCTGTGCGATCCATTGTCTCATATTTTAAACTTATCTTTATCCAAAGGTATTTTACCTAGCAAACTTAAGCTGGCTAGAGTTACACCGATTTATAAGAAAGGTGATCCATCTGAAAAACTGAAATCGACAATTACAGGCCTATCTCAGTTCTCCCCGTGTTTTCAAAACTGTTTGAAAAGATTGTCTATGAAAGAACAATCAAGTTTTTGGACAAATTCAAGATACTTTTCCATGGTCAGTACGGTTTCCGACAAAAACATTCTACTTCTATGGCACTGCTTGACCTTACCAACAAAATTATCAGCGGCTTCGAAAAAACCCATTACACCGTGGGTATTTTCATAGACTTGTCCAAAGCCTTTGACACAATTAACCACAAAATATTGCTACACAAACTAGATCATCTTATGATTGACTCACAATCAGTTCAGGCAGTTCCTGTGGCTCGCAACCTGGGTGTTAGCATTGACAACCAGCTCAACATGTCAACTCACATTAACAATACCTGTAAAGCAGCCAACTTTGCTCTCCGGAAAATTGGTCAAGTTCGCAAGTATCTTGATAAAACGTCCGCAGAGATCCTTATCCACGCATTTGTCTCCTCGCGTTTGGACTCCTGCAATAGTATTTTGTATGGTTTACCAGACTATGAAATTGCTAAGCTACAACGTGTACAAAATACTGCAGCCAGGATGGTAGCTCGTGTTAGAAAGAGCGAACATATAACACCCGTACTGCATCAGCTGCATTGGCTGCCAGTACGGAAACGTATAATGTACAAAATATTATTGATCACTTACAAGGCAGTACATGGGCTTGCACCGGATTACATTGTCGACTTAATTTCAGAGTACAAGCCCACACGCTCGCTTCGGTCTGGTAGCAAACACTTACTCACCCCAGCGAAGATATCTACAACCTATGGTAGTAGATCCTTCGAAGCTGCAGCTCCAATACTATGGAATGTTTTACCTATGTACTTGAAACTTTCTGAGTCGGTCGAGTCGTTCAAGTCATCATTGAAGACTTACCTTTTTAATTTATAATAATATCCTTAGAGGTGACTGGTTTGTAGGTGACGGCTGTGCGGGGGAGGTCTCTTTTGTGGGGGGTGGTGGTTCTGATGGGGCTGGGGTTTGGTTGGGTTGACTCGACATTTCATTTGTATGCTCTGTTCGTCTTCTGGGGAGGACGAGCGGTGTATGCTCTTTTCGGGTCGGCTCACTCGGGTCCTGGTTGTTTTGGGGCCGCCGCTTCCTTATGGGAGGAACTGTGTTTCTGCATGGTTGTTGCCTGCAAGCTAGATACTTTTCATTTCCACTATGTATCTTACTTGTATTTTATTGTTGTTTTAACTGGTAATATATATTTATTCAGCTGGTCTGGTATTTTATTACTGATTGTTTTGATTGTATTTTTGTACCTTTTAAATTGTGAAGCGCATCGAGGGATCTTCGATTCACAATGCGCTATATAAATGCTGTTTTATTATTATTATTATTATTATGGTATTCGAGGTATTGCGCATGACTGGTTCTGCAGCTATTTATCTAGTCGTTTTCAATGTACTAAATACATGAATGTTACTTCTGACCTTTCTAAAATCTCTTATGGAGTACCACAAGGATCTTTGCTTGGACCCTTTTTGTTCATCTTGTACATCAATGACATTTATCGTTCTTCCGAGAAATTGTCTTATATTCTTTATATGCCGATGACACTAACGTTTTATGCAGTAACAATGACCTGCCTTCTTTATTCAATGATGCTAATAACCACCTTTCTAATGTCTGTGAATGGTTTCAAGCGAACCGGCTGTCACTTAACCTACAAAAATGCAACTACATGATCTTTTGCAACAAGAAAAAGAACTGTGATGTTCATAATCTTAAAATCACCATTTCCAATCATGAAATTCCCAAAGTTGATTTCACAAAGTTTCTTGGTGTATATATTGACAGCCGCCTTACTTGGAAAGTTCACATAACCGAAATTTGTAAAAAGATTTCGAAATCAATTGGCATAATCTCCCGGCTCAAATATGTTTTTCCTGATGAGATCTTGCGTACACTGTATTGTTCACTTATTCTTCCTTATATGTCTGTAACATTGTCTGGGGGAATACCTCTCAAAGTAACTTATATAAAATGAAGGTGTTGCAGAAGAAAGTTATTCGCATTATTGCCAAATGTCATTTTAGAGCTCATACTGCACCCTTGTTTAAACAATATAATTTATTACGTTTTCATGATATTAATATTTATCAGCAATGTATGTTTATGTACAAGTACTCAACTAACCAACTTCCCCATCACCTAGTTAGCACATTTCAGGTTAATAGTAATTTTCATAAATATAAAACTAGGTCCGCATCTCTATTTCATCTTCCCAAACATAGAACAACTGCATTTCAACACAGTATTTTATGGTCTGGGCCGTGCAACTGGAACAATCTCCCCGCTTATGTAACTTCTTGCAGGAACACAGTTGCCTTTAAACGCAAGCTCAAAGCACATATTGTTCAAAATATCCTCTAATTCACAGAGCTTTCTCTTAGTTCTCACCTTAGTGTGATTTCTGTAGTACACCTGTAGGCCTATGCAGTGTTATTGTTAATGGAACCCTCACGCCCTGTCCTATGTGTATTGTTATAAGTTGCATCCCTCTGACTTCACCTTAGTTTACATAGAGTCTATTCAGTCTTAGAAGTTAAATATCGTACCTACCCACACTGTACTTGTTAGTCTATTTATGTTTTTGTTTGTCTGGGCAAACCAACCACAAGCTTTGGCTTTTCTGGCTATGCCCCCATTTCCAATTATTCTCTTACTGTTCTTTGATATTGTTATGATGATTATTTGTTGGAATGGAAATAAATGTCTTGAAATGAAATAAATCCTTTCATCGCCTCTTTTTTATAATTAATTTTAACGGTGTTACTTCTTTCTGAAATGCTCGAGGAATATATAAAACGGACAATATAGCGCTTGCATGCTGCGTCCAACACCCAACTCGGCCTATCGTTGGATGATAATTATGGGCCACAGAAGCGCTAATTATTTTTCCTTCCACTTTTGTTTGTGTGATGACAGCTATTATTATCTTCAAGCAAGCTTGAATCTTAGATTCTGATTGGTCAACCCATAGCAAAAAGCCCATTGCATTGGCTGCCATCTTTTGATGTCAAACAATGGAAACGTGCACTCGTGTACGCACTGCGCACGACTCTCAGCCAATGATAGCTCTTCAATAACCTCATGCATCAGCAGGCCTCATCTGGGGGATCTTTCTGGGGGCTGTTTGTGACGTCATACGCAAGGGCTGTCAGCCAAGGAGATCTGACTCACAGATGCTCGATGTAGAAAGCCAACTCAATGGCCTCCTCAGCGACGTGAAAGGACTCTCCCGGCGAATGGACAACGTCATCTCCGATGGACGTCGAAATAAGACCAAGACAAGACACGACGTGCTTTCAATGATTCAAACAAATATCATTTGAATGGGACCAAAATATTTACAACTCATATACACTCGAAAAATTTATAGTTGAAAAACAAACACTAAAACGTAACATTGGCTATTATAGGTCGACACAATTAAAAAATATATTTTGAAATAACTTAATCTAGCACATGCAGATTTTGTGTGAAAATACTTAAGCTAAATGGTAACAAATTGCCAAAGAATATACATAACCAAAAGCTTGAAGTATTTTAAAATAACTACATACAACAATGCGATGCGAGGAACCAGAATATAGATACCACACTAAAGTTCAAAACAAATTCAACCGAGGCAAGGTTTTGTCAAGAAATTAGTTGCGAAAACAAATTGAAAACTGCCAGTATTTCTATGTGGCTACTTTTAAAAGAGAATTGCTCAGGGTCAATTTAAAACAGGCTCGTCAATTGAGCAAACGACAAATTCGTGCCACATAAAAAGTGACATTTGAACCCTGTACTGAGGATCTAGGACGCAGCTGTGTGTCAGCTCAGTCTAAAAATAGTATGGGCGCGCGCGCGCGGTATTTGAAACGCTCATTAAATATGCAGCTAGGCTACTTACAAAATACTGTTAACTGACTGAGTAGGCCTAGCCTAGCCTGCTGCATGCTTGAACAGTGTAAACATGATCCAAATACACCTCGTTCACCTCTCTCTTCTTAGTGAACACCTGTCATACGTAAATTACATTATTTTAGTTAATGCAGTGAATTATCCCGCTCCAGAAAAAATCAATAAATTGCGACACCAAAGTCACCCTATTACTAGGTTTATAGGTGTAAAGGCAGGCCCAAGGGCAAAATAAAACGTTAAAAAAACCATGATAGAATTTAAATATGAATATTATTTCATTGCCAATAGTGTATGACAGGCCAGGAACGATCAACAGATGCGCACAATAATTGTTTATGAGTGACAAATATATTTGAAAAACTAAACATGTTTGAAAATGTATACGGTCGGTCTAAACGTTCGGGTTTGAAGATGGAGTTTCTGCAATCGTACATTTTGACACGAGTAGGCCGAAAGGTCAAAGCATTGTTTTCCTTTTTAAGTCTACAATTATTGTGAAACACAGCCTCAAGTCTGCTTCAGTCTATGGCGACGTCACTGTAGTATAATACGAAAGTAAAAGGCCGCCAGGGCTAGGCCTAGCCTACACTTAGGGTGCGTTCGATTAGCTTCCCCGGGTCGACCCCGGTCTGCTCATCCGGGTGAGCCCCTAACCATGAGCTAATCGAACGCCAACTCCCCCAGCATTCACACCGATGCATCTTGGGACAGCCGACCGGAACTACTTCCATTTTGTGCCGTATGTTCGATACTTTCCGTGGATTCACGAAAACATCGTAAAATAATTATTCTCAAGGTAAAACTGCAACATTAAACAATTTGTACAACCCCACAGTGATACAAAGGTACCCGGCTTTGAATAAAAAATACTTATTGCTCACAAAAACGCTGTTGTAATGGCGAAAATGTGTGTCAAACTTCCTAAAATGTCCCGCTGAATTACAAACAAAATGGTGGCCATTGAGAAAGTTTTTCGCCGTGACGTCATGAACCAGGGGCAGCCCCAAGTGACCCGCTCCACAAGCAGGGCACTTGGGGCCGGCTGACCCGGGTGAGCCCCGCGAATGACGTCAAAGCTATTCGAACGCACCGGGGGAAGACCTGGGTCGACCCGGGGAAGCTAATCGAACGCACCCTTAGGCCGTGTCCGAATTGGCGGCTACAGCTACGGCTACGGCTAGATTTCCGCGTCATCGTGCATTGAAGTATAGGACGTCCTTAGCAACACCCTTAGCAACAGCCGTAGCCGTAGCTGTAGCCGCCAATTCGGATACGGCCTTAGTATAGAAGTGTCTCCGGGTAACTGGGGGAACAGAGAGGGACACTGCAGGCTCTTGTCTTACAAACCAAGTGGTTTCAAATTGGATAGACGTAATGCAATGGCGCTTCAGGAGTTCGTTTGGCGACCCAAACCATGTTGGACCTTTGAACAGTGGTTGAGCGTTTTCGAATTTCGCGTGTTCGGTTGAAATGCGGTGACGCGGCTGTTTTGACCAAACCGTAACCGACTTGTTGGCTCGGTTAGGCTTGGTTTCAAGATGGCGGACTCTAAAAAGTATCGAAAAATTTTAATGGAATTCTTTAAAAAAATGAAATACTCTAAAGGATAAAAACTAAATAATGTTAGGGCCTAATAAAATTACAAAAAAGTCCATGACTGAATATTTTAAGAGCATGAATTTTCAAGAGATGTAGCTATAGGCTCTGTATTGACCGGGTTCTGTACCATGGAGGAAGGAACATTTTTGGGCCCAGTTCCAAAATGGGATTTTTGATAAAATTATTTTTGGGGGGACAAATTTTCATAATTCAATGGGAATGTCTGATCTTGTTGAAACTTTCAGCAGAGCTCTTGTATGACATGTTCTACATCCAGTAAAAAAAATATGGCACAATAACACGAAAGTTGTAAGCCAGTTCCAAAAGTCCCAACCCTAACCCTAACCCTAACCCTAACCCTAACACTAACCCTAACCCTCACTCTGACCCTAACCCTATAACCCTAACCCTATAACCTTAACCCTAACCCTATAACCCTAACCCTAACCCTATAACCCTAAACCTAACCCTATAACCCTAACCCTATAACCCTAACCCTAACCCTATAACCCTAACCCTAACCCTATAACCCTAACCCTATAACCCTAACCCTATAACCTTAACCCTAACCCTATAACCCTAACCCTATAACCCTACTAACCCTAACCCTAACCCTATAACCCTAACCCTATAACCCTACTAACCCTAACCCTAACCCTATAACCCTAACCCTATCCCTAACCCTAACCCTTACTCTTAACCTCTTTTACGTCAGAAAACTTGTTTCTGGTCATGGTCGCCAAAACACGCCCCATCATGATACTACACTTACTAGTATTTGTGATGTATTATGACAATGCAAGGTCAAATGTTTAAAAAGACCAAAAATGTGTTACAAGTCCTAGTTCGTGCTGTATGGGTAGAGACATGGCCGTTTTGGATTTAAATGGCACACACCAAAAAGTTGCAGCTTGTTGTACTAATGTATAGGTTTTCTCGGTCAATTTCGGCAAATGAGCAGCCAATTTAACCACCACGCTATTCTATTTCGCGCGAAATCGAATGCTACTGAAAAGGGTCATTCGATTTCGTTTTATGACTAGTCAAATGTACTGTTGCGTCATTAGATTTAACAAAATAATCATTCAATTTAACGATTCATCAAAGCAGCATTCAAATTCGCCGGAGCTTTTTGAGGCGTGTGTTTAGTCATTCAAATTCATTTTTGGGCAGTCATTTCTGTAATTTGTGCAATCTAAAAAACGCTTTGTTAATAAGGCATACTATACGGTTCACTTATTTGCACTTGAGTCACTTTGTACTTCGAAGACGAGCTTTTGCTACAGTTTTACACGCATATTTCAATATGTTTGCAGCTTGTGGTACAACCATACCTAAACATATACGCCAAGATGTCTTGCACGCCAACAGATTGATGGTTGAGGAAGAAACAACATAAACAACAAAAACCAGGAAAAACATAAAGAAACACCCCATTCAAACACAATACAAAATTAGGCCAGTTAACCAATAAAGATCCCCCCCCCAAAAGAATATAGGAGAAAACAAAGAAGAAAAAACATCATGGGCCCCATGTAAAGTCTCCTGGAACCATAAATAAAGAAAATAAGGTTTGCCTGAATTAAAGTGAAGATACGAAACAGTTGCCTAATACAGATTATCTGTTTATTCGTATTTCTTTAGTCGTACTTATTTGAATTCTCATTTAGCGAAATTGATTGCCTCTTTACGAAATTGAAAAAAATTAAACCAGTAAAATCTCCAGTCGAACCAGCTTTGCTAAATTGAATGATGATTGTGCGTCACGAAAAAGAATGACGATATGCTAAATTGAACACAGTGCAAAAGGAATTTGAATGCCTCAATACGAAATTGAATGCCCGAATTTTGAATTTGAAACGCAGTAACAACTGGAGAGGCAAAATAGCTTTAATTCGAACGCACGAAAATGAAATCGGCTGCTCATTTGCCGAAATTGACCGAGAAAACCTATACAGATTTATCTGTTTATTCGTATTTCTTTAGTCGTACTTATTTGAATTCTCATTTAGCGAAATTGATTGCCTCTTTACGAAATTGAAAAAAATTAAACCAGTAAAATCTCCAGTCGAACCAGCTTTGCTAAATTGAATGATGATTGTGCGTCACGAAAAAGAATGACGATATGCTAAATTGAACACAGTGCAAAAGGAATTTGAATGCCTCAATACGAAATCGAATGCCCGAATTTTGAATTTGAAACGCAGTAACAACTGGAGAGGCAAAATAGCTTTAATTCGAACGCACGAAAATGAAATCGGCTGCTCATTTGCCGAAATTGACCGAGAAAACCTATATTATCATTTCAAAGATGCTGGGCTATTTTTCCCGTTCAAACGATTAATTTTATTAAGTGATTTAACTAGATTTAGATTGTATGGCTTGAAAAAAACATCTTTTAATTTATCAAGAACGTACTTATGGGTGGTGGGGCGGGGCGGACCGCGCCCGGTCGTTTGCTCATTAGAAACTAGACGAGGAATTTATGGAAATCCTGTCCAAACAACCGCCTTTTGTAACAGTAAACTGTCGAGTACGACTAAACGATTATAAATGAAACTATATTCTAATTAAGAAACATCTACCATTTGGGAAATTGACCAATATTACTGGGGTTGATTAACGTGCCACTCCCAAGCTGTGAGTGAGAGCCCCGCCCCTCCAGTATGAATGCTGCCCTCTATTGATGATGATGAAACTGACTGGCACCCAAACGTATACATCATTTTTGCAATGTGTTTAGTAGGGGGAACCACACGGCTACAATGAAACGTACACAGAAAAACAACAGAACAAACGAGAAGGCAAGTGTACTTTTTAACTAAAACAGGCTTATTTAGTGTTTTCTTGTCGCTAATAACAACAACTAATAAGAATAATATGAAAGGGATTATTCTGCCCTTTTTACTGCTCGCTATACGATTACTATGCTGGAATGAATGCAGTGCTTTCGAAGCCAACGATAGAGATGATGTGAGGCTCGTAAGACGAGATGATGTGAGGCTCGTAAGACGAGATGATGTGAGGCTCGTAAGACGAGATGATGTCGCCGGTTCACAACCGATCACCACCCCTGCGACAGCCTCTGCAGACGGCATCAGTGAAGAAACATCGTCGGTCAATGGAACGGGGTAGGAAATCTGCTTCAGTTAACATCCATATTTTCCGATGTCTTTGGTCGCCAACTGTCAGAAGTCTTAACCGTATACTGACGTGTAAATTAGCCAGAGATCAAAGATGCAAAATAATTCGAAATTTTATTTTTATAAAATAAAAAAATAACAAACTTTATAACTAAACTTCTAGATAAAGAAACAAAGAGAGTTAAATAAAAATGAATAAACAAACAAACAATAAATAAATAGTTGCTTAAAACTCTGTACAAACATAACCTAATGTAATAGTATACACATCTATATCAAACCATAGATCAAGGCCTTGCTCTATGGTCAAACATACCCATGCTAGTACTTGTTTTGTTTTGGGGTGTTTTTGTTTTGGTTAGACTGCAAGACTTTCAATCACAAGGTTGTGGGTTCGATTCTGCCCAAGCTAACTGCTGATTCTACAAAACAATAAAGATTGTCGTCTAGTTACTGAATCACAACTTATTGATTTGTTCAGTAGATTATCATAGATGTTAAACCAATGTTTGTATGAGAGAGATTGGCTGATTGCCAGCTTGGCGTTTATATCCCCTTGTTTGAGCTTTGCTAAGTTCCCTTGTTTGGAAGATCATCTAAACAAACAATGGCTCTTCCCAAATCTGAAGAAAACAAATCAGAAAGTTGTTAATGAAAAAATGACCTGACGTGCCTTTAATACTATATAAACATTCAAATCCAAGCCAGAACCAGTTTTAAATGATAGATGTTCCCCACCAAGCACTGAGGCTGCCTTGCATATTCATGAGTTTTTTGTTAGTTACATTTTGTGTTGTGAGCAGGACCACGTCGAACTCTACTCAAAGCACTTCAACTGAGGTTCTTTCCACGACAACAGTGCAAGATCATCAACTACCTGCTGGTAATTCAGCTGAAGAGGAACACTCCAGCAGCTTAGCGCTGTTCTTCATTCTTCTCATTCTGGGTAAAATTATGTAACACCCCCAACTTAGCCTCGTAAATACTGCTAATCTAGTTTGTCTCCCTGGACTTAGCAGTGAGAGTGTGTCACACCAGGGCCCAATTTCATAGAGGATGCTTTTAAAGCAAATTTAAATGTTGCTTACAAATTTACTGTTTAACAAAGAAAAATTTACTAGAGCAGGATTTGAACCATTGACCTCCGGATTAACAAACTGGTGCTCTGCCAACTGAGTTTAAAATAAAAATCTGCTAAGCAAAAACTAGCAGGATACCAGTCACAAATTGTAGATGTGACATGGTATTAGCTGGTAACCCTATTACTGTTGTGCTTATTTACGTATGTGCTTAAGCAGCTCTATAATATTGGGCCCAGACTTTGCATTAAGTACATGTATGGCTTTACATACGCTGGCTTACCTGATCATAGTAAACTACTTGAATGTTCACTAAGTGCAATGGTGAGAATTCAACGATTATAGACCTTTCTTTTGTTGATAAACAAAGTGCGCCAGTTGGCATGGACGGCCGAATGTTAGCAAAACATTCAATCGTGTTAAAAAATGTTGACCAAATTCAACATTTTCTGTAAAGATTCTTGAACTGAAATACCTTCCATGATTGGTTGATTTGTTTCCAACAAATTCAACACTATTTTTGAATATTTGTGTAACACTGCTACAAACTGTGGCAATCTGTTTTTGATTTGCAGTTATGGCTTTCCATACTTTTCCAACCTGGGTTGGCAAAAACTCGGGCTGTGACGTTGCAAAAGAAAGGTCTATAGAGCACCAAAGGCACAAGATGGGCACAGGACGCCATTTTCAGCAAGCAACTCTTTTGATGCATCAATAGATAAGGGCAGACAATGACCATTGATATTTATAACAAAACATTTGCTTGCTGAAATGGCGTCCATGCATACTTCATGTTTCAACAATGGATAGAGCTCCAGTTCCCAATCTTGCGCCTTCGGCACTCTATAATCTTTGGTGAGAATACTTTCAGAGAGTTGAACAAATGGAATTCTCCATTCAATGAAGCAGAGTTAGGGCGTAGGATATGAAGTCCCCATTTATGGGGTTAGCCCCATCCAACTGTAAGATCACCCAATTTTGTGGGAATTTTATGGTAGACAAGTGACAGGATTGTTAAGTAGCTATGTTTCTATAGTCGAGAAAGTTACAAATTTTGCACTGGATCACTACAGAACTTAATGCTGCTTCATTGAACTGAGACTTAAATATCATCCAATCAAGCAAAGTTTATAACGTTTTTTATGTTTTTTAATTCTCTGATGACAGCTCTGTCCATCATTCTCGTTCATCTGCTGATTAAGTTCAAGTTTCATTACCTCCCGGAGAGCGTAGCCGTCGTTGGTCTGGGTGTACTCATCGGATTGGTGTCTCTACTCACCAGAAATGCAAAGTTCGCTGAATACAACCTCACGGTGAGTAGCCCTTGTTTATACAGGATTCCTCAGTCGTTATTGTTATTATTTTGTGATGAAGCAAAGGAACTTTCAAAAGTGCAGTGTAAGGTCCCTTAGGCCTGAAGATACCTGCGAAAAGAAAACGCTGAAAGGATTGTCAGTTTTAGATGTGGGAGGAAAACCCCAACTGGGGGAAACCCAGGTAGGGACTTAAAACCCAATCCACATGTAAGGTTCCGGTCCAATGCCAGATTTGAACTGGGGTCCACAGAGGTGAAAGGGAGGGTATTAAGCCAACCTCTAATGATTGAAAATTCAGTGCCCGAGTCCAATTTGGAGCAAAGTGATGATTTATGCAAGTTAATACAATCTGAGAAACGTTTCATGCAGGAATGTTTCTCGTGCATGAAGAGTTTAATAATTAGCCTTTGATGTTCTTCAAAGACCCAAGGTCTTCTCAGAATTACAAGGTTGTTGTCGTAAGGAATGCTTTTGAAAACTGAAACGTGATTTGGGTAAAATTATACACAAGCTTATATGCCAGCTTTGGAGTCTGAAGCCGGGTTTGCCCTTAACTGTTTCAGTCACTATCCAGCAGGACCAGTTAGCTTGTCTTTCCACTGGTCCCCCAGCCCTTTCACTTGTCTATACTTTATATTAAATGGCATGCTTTTCAACACTGAACTAGCCAGTCGTTCCACTTGGAGTGGATTTTGACTGGTCCTCAGTTGTTTTAACTGGCATTTGGCCAGCAGATCACTGTTGAGGGAGAACGCTGTGAAGTAGCAACAACTTTGGGCAGGCAGTAGATACACACACATGTGACCTGGGCCCAATTTCATGGCTCTGCTTACCGTAAGCAATGAGTCGGCGCTTATGGAAGCAGGGAATTCCACGCTTACGTCAAGCGTATTTCACGAGTTAGTAGGGAATTTTTGCTTGTGCGCTTGCATAGTCCTGTTACTAGGCATTCTACGCTCACACAGCTAGCGCAGAAATTTGGCGCTTGCTCGGTAAGCGGAGAATGGTGATTGCAAGCGCAGAATTCGGCGGTAAGCAGAGCCATGAAATTGGGCCCAGATGATTTACCAATACGATGAATAGTGCAAGGCCTGCATAAATGTCAAGACTTGTTTCTTCTTTAACCAGGATTATGAGATGATGGACCCTACGATGTTCTTTCTCATCCTCCTACCACCTATCATTTTTGAATCGGGCTACTCTTTGCATAAGGTAAGAGCATTAACCCTTTAATAGCCACAGCAGATAATCGGCCATGGTATGCTGGAATCTCGGACTTATCTCAAATGCCGAATACAATGATAAACAAAGGTGGCAGCCTACCCATCTCTCGTAATCTTTACACAATAACCCCCAGAAAAAGAGAGATTTCAAGCATTAACTCCAGCACCCTTTGTCCCTCTTTGTACAAATCGTAGCACAGTGAGTGCATGTCTGTGCACGCTACACAATTGAATGTCCATGCATGTTAATACGTCACCCGATTTTGACCTCATTTCAGGTGTGTACAAAACAGTGTCTGTAAAAAGTTGGGTGTGTGTATGGGTCTTTCCATAAATGAGGGGGCCAAAGCGTGACATGGTGTTATATCTCAAGAGATAATGTACTTTCTATATTCTTTGCATGTTTAAGTGGTGGGGATAGCTCATACGTTTAATGTATAACTTCAATTTCTCGAATCAGATTTTTTGTTTTCATATACGATCCAAAACTATCCATCACACTGTAACGGAGACACCGGAATCTCAGTTTCCAGTTACAGTGGGAAACTTGTGACTTGTTTTGCCAAAAATTAGTAGGTTTTCATTGAAAATTAAAATTTCAAAGGGTAATATGTAAACATCATTGGTATACTGTAATTCAGCTATTTTCAATGAAAACCTTCAAACGTAGGCGAAGAAGTAAAAGCCGACAGTTTCACGCGTAACCGAGAGACTGGTGTCTTTGTTACACCGTGACTCAAAAAGTCTTCTCTCCCTTATTATGCATCATAAATGTCTGAATCTAGCAAAGTGCATAGTAATACATGCTACATACATGTAGCAGGTATTACATATGCATTTTGCACGTTTCCCACTGTAACAGGAAACTGAGATTCCGGTGTCTCCGTTACAGTGTTGATGGATAGTTTTGGATCGTATATGAAAACAAAAAATCTGATTCGAGAAATTGAAGTTATACATTAAACGTATGAGCTATCCCCACCACTTAAACATGCAAAGAATATAGAAAGTACATTATCGTTTCAGATATAACACCATGTCACGCTTTGGCCCCCTCATTTATGGAAAGACCCGTATACACTACTTCTGGCATTAACCGGTTGAAGGCAAAGTATACCTTTGGTTTTTGGAACCGTTCGGTTTAAAAAAATCTATATCAATGTAAATATCAAATAATCAACCATAAGGGAAACTGACTGGGTAAATTTAAATTGATTTTGGGTTGAACAAAGACAAATTGACTAGACCGGGATTTGAACCAATGACCTCCCGTTTAACATGCCAGCGCTCTACCAACTGAGCTACCTAGTTCTATGTTGGCGGTCTCCCTATTTTTTTCAATATGGTTGAACAAAGAAAAATTGACTTGAGCGGGATTTGAACCAACGACCTATATTGACAAAATAGGGAGACCGCCAACATAGGGCTAGATAGCTCAGTTGGTAGAGCGTCGGCACGTTAAACCGGAGGTCGTTGGTTCAAATCCCGCTCTAGTCAATTTTTCTTTGTTCAACCCAAAATCAATTTAAATATATACAATTAAACTAAGCTGTGAAAATTTCATTTGAAGAAGTGGTAGTGTTTTTGAGATATCGCCAAAAAATCTGGAGTGGCTATGTCCAGCCGGGAACAACAATCTGAGAAACATTTCATGCAGATACATTTCTCCGATTGAAATGTTTTTGAATCCCTCTCTCTAAAACCACATTGCATTGAAGGGAATTGTTTCTCAAAATGTTATACATTATCAACAGCTGCAGTTGTTCTTACCAAGTAAGTTTTTAAGGTCATTTTGGGGGGAAGGGGTAATTACCAAAGGTACACCCTCCCTTTAAACGACAATTTTTATATATATTTTTGTCCGTCATCAGGGTAACTTCTTCCAGAACATCGGCTCTATCATGGTATTTGCCATCTTTGGAACAGTCATCTCAGCGAGTGTTGTTGGAGGGGGACTATATCTTCTGGGACAGGTAATTAATTAAATGTGATTTACAGGATTGGTAAACCTGACAGAATAATTGCAGACAGTTTCCATGTTTTGTGTGATCAACAATAACACATGAAAATTTAATATTAACCCTTTCCTTACCATTGGCGACTTTAGTCGACTGCACTAATTAATACCCCCTCTTCCTTACCATTGGCGACATTAGTTGACCAAGCTTACACACAAAAAAGCACTCAAGTCTGAGCACAAAGGCCATTTGTAATAAAGCTGCAGTTTTGTCCATGTTCACCCTCCATACCAAAGCTTACCATCATTGGAAATGGAAAGATCGGATCTTTCCAGTGATGGTAAAATAATTTAAGGTTGCTATTTTGAAATTTCTTCAAACTGGAGTTGAAAGATCCGAAATGCCAAACACCTACGGAGCGCTGTTAGGTTGTGTACAAAAAAGTGTTTGAGATTACAGATCACACCAAGGAAAGAAAGACAAAGAACTTTGACATTTATTGACCGATCTCAAAGATTTTTGAATTATATGAAAGGGAATTCAATAAGTGAGAACTTGTGTATTACTTATTTTGCTGTAGAACAATATCTTCAAGGAGATAATGGAGTTTGTAAAAATGGCCTTTGAACAAAAGCTTTCTGTATACAAGTGTAAGAATGTGTGCTTCATGCTTGGGTGGTCAAACAATGCGGTCACCAGCAGTTGTTTATGTCCAAACAATTCGATAAGGAAAGGGTTAATCTGTTGTGTGAGTTAATAATAATAATAATAATAATAATAATAATAGTAAAAATTTATATAGTGCCAAATCCATCGAAAACAATGCTCCATGGCGCTTACAGAGTAACATTTAAAAACAATAACCCTATAGATAAACACAAAGTCATTAACAGAATTAACAAGAAGGTATAAAAATAAGTTTAAAATCAGCAAAAATTACAAGCAAAAAATTACAAGCAATTATAGAAATATGCAATATTTTAAAATGTAAAGGTAAGTAAATGTAAAAACAGACCAGCTGTGACCACAATAAAATTTGTAAAAAAGAGACATACACCAAAACTTAACTCCAGAAAAAAAAAAAAAAAAAAAAAAAAACATAGGAAAAAACATAGAGGAAAACCACGCACGATTTTCAGCATAATAATAAATAATAACGTAAACTTATATAGCGCCAAAATCCGCCTAAAAAGACGCTCAAAGCGCTTCACAGAAAAACAGTTTAAAAAGCTACGGCCAAACACAATTAACAAAGCAATAAACCTGAGAGAACACAAATTCAAAAAAAAATCAGTCATTAAAACAATTAATGAAACCACATTGTCCTTAATTTTGGTTGTAACAACCGAAATCAGCTGTTGCATTTTGTTTAGAGTTTCAGATACAGTTTTCTGGAATATGAATGGTTCTAGTATGAACTTCATAATCAGTAAGCTTTCAGAATAATGTACATTTAAAGTTAGACTGTAAATGACAGTATCAGTCTGAAATTAAATTGCACATGTTCATCGAACTTAAAGGGACACGTTGCCTCGGATTGGGCAACTTGGGCTATGAAAAAGCGTATGAAACCGTTTGTTATGAAATGCATATGGTTAGAAAGATGTTTTAGAAGTGATAATGATCCACACAAACATGCCTCGAAATTGTGTGGTTTTCCCGTTACTTCGTGAACTAACTTGGTCCGCCATTTTGTGGAGTCAAAAATTTGGCTCTTCAAAATAGATAATTTTTGGTTTAAAACTTTGTACGAGAAATCAATTATCCTGAGAAGAATTTTGATGAGAAATTCTACCATATGTGAAAAAAACATCGCCCAATGTTTGATTCTTATTTTGCTTTTGCGACATTTGATTGAACACAATAAAACTGCACAAACTGCCCGATGAAAAATTAATTATTGAACGTAAGTCAATCAGCTACTGTCACCCAACACCAAAATGTTTGGTCTTAGACCTTAGCCGAATGGCATGGTGCTGCTTACCAAAGCATTAATGCGCTTACATTGCCCTGTAAAGCACACTATTCTATAAGCCATAAGTCCAGAACTTCACAGTAAACAGAGCCTTGAAGTTAGGCCCAGATTGGCAGGCCTGGGCCCAATTTCATAGAGCTGCTTAACGGCCGATTCTGTGCTTACGTACAAGTTTTTATTTCATAGCGCTGCTAACCGTAAGCACGCGAAAAGGCATGCTAACCTTCCGGTGCTTACTGCATGAAAAATGAATGACGTAACAATGCAAAACCATTGTGAACGCGCAAGATGGCCGCCTTATTTTCTTGCTAACCTGTGAAATACACTTGTACTTTTAAATGCAAATTTTTCTGCTACAGTTAGCACAAAAATTTGCTTACCGTTAATTAAGCAGCTGTATGAATTTGGGCCCTGGCTTAGTGATAAGCAATTCATGATTTGGGCCTGCAGTCCTCAGTTTTCCCCAAACTTCCCGCAATCTATCTACAGCTGTCTGTTGCATTTTAATCGCATGCGAAAATTCAAAATGCAACTTGTCAAACTTTGAGGGCAGTATGCAACTTTAAAGCAGGGCAGCTGCAGGCGGCAAGGGTTAATAAGGAACAAATCCTGCATTGAGAAGTAAGAATAATAATAATACAAATATTTAAAATTTATATTGCGCCCCTTACATACAAAATGATCAAAGGCGCAGAACACATGTTAAAAAGCACAGAATGGAAGAAAACGACAAAGAAAAAAGACTGGTCACCAGGCCAGTGCCCAAACAAAAGTATGGGGATACGTCTGTCCCGCCAACAGAGAACTAAAAGTTACTTATCACAATTAGGCCTGTCCCTGCTGGCATCAGTAATGTTTTGACCTTTTCAGGAGACAGACGCCTCTAACCCTATATATGCAAAAACTCTAAACTAACTGGCAAGGTGACCATAGAAGAAAGACAAACAAAAGACACAAAAGAACAAAACCATAAAAACACACTAAAAAGCGGCTTTATAAAATGAGGGCTTATGCAATCTCCTTCTCCTGCCCATCCAGGCCGGGGTAGCCTACCAGCTAGACCTGGTGGAGAGCTTTGCGTTTGGGTCACTCATCTCGGCCGTGGATCCCGTGGCGACCCTAGCGATCTTCTCAGCCATTGACGTTCATCCGCTGCTCAACATGCTTGTGTTCGGTGAGAGTATCCTCAATGATGCTGTATCCATTGTAATGTCTGAGTGAGTTGATCTTTCAGTTACTTTTGTATTATAATTTATTTATTTATTTATTTATTTCGGTTTCAAAACAAGGCCCGTAGTATCACAAGGTAATACTAAAAATGAAAGCTTACAAAATCAAACATCAAGTATTACAAAGACAATAAAAAAATCATACACAATATTAACCCTCCTACTGTTGGTTTTATTAACCATCTCTGTCCTCACAGTACCTGATTCCACTAGACACCACTGATGCTTCGGTTGCCATGTAGGCTTATATATAGCATGCAAGTGATATGTACTTGAGAGATTTGATAACTCTTATAAGAGTAGAGAGAGTCCCTCTACTCTTTAAAGTGGGCGGGTTGCGTGCAACATCACCCTAACCAAAATGGTCAGTCAACAAACATCAAACCTGGGCCCAATTTCATGGCTCTGCTTTACGGTAAGCAAAGAATCAGCGCTTACGGAAACAGGGAATTTCACGGGATAGCAGGGAATTTTTGCTTGTGCGCTTGCGTAGTCCACGTTACTAGGCATTCTACGCTTACACAGCTAGCGCAGAAATTCGGCGCTTGCACAGTAAGCGGAGAATGGTGATCGCAAGCGCAGAATTCGGGCGGTAAGCAGAGCCATGAAATTGGGCCCTGGATACTAAGGCAGTGTCTGATTTAAGTGACTTCGGCTGCAGCAACAACATTGGAAAACATGACTTTTTGGCAATCCGGCCAAAATAATAAGAAGAATAGTGGCTTCTTACATAGCACTCAAATCGGTCACTCAGTGGTGCTCCAACATTATTACCCCTGGTCACTGGGGCAATTATTTCATTCCTTAAACCATCTCAGCTCCCTTGAGAGTATTACAGCCTGTGCGGCCAAGTTTGTAGCGCACCAAGCTAAATCATTCACAAGAAACATCTCTGCCCTCACAGGTACCTATTTACCCCTGGGTGAAGAGAAGCAATTAGAGTAAAAGTGTCTTACTCAAGGACACTATTGTCATGACTGGGATTTGCACCCACATCCTGATGACTTAACCATCAGAACTTGGGTCCCATGCACTACACCCCTCGTCCACACCACAGCTGAAGCCATCCATTTGGACACGGTCTAATGAAAGGGGATGGTTTATTACAATGGTGGCGTGTCGTGGCCGAGCGGATAAGAAGCTCTGGTGTTTCTGATCAGCAGAGTGTGGGTTCGAGTCCCGGTCGTGACACTTGTGTCCTTCAGCAGGACACTTGACCATTATTGCTTCGTTTTTCGGATGGGACGTAAAGCCGTAGGTCCCGTGTGTTGTGTAATGCACGTAAAAGAACCCAGTGCACTAATATCGTAAAGAGTAGGGGTTCGCCCCGGTGTTCCTGGTTTGATTGGCTGCATATTGCGCCACAGCACCTTGTAAACCATTACATGGTGCTGTGCAAAGGAATAGGTCTCATACTTCAACATGGTCACTCCACATACATGTACCTTGTAGAAAAAATACTGAGTACTTTCAGATACCCATCGGGAGTATAAAGCGCTATATAAGAACTGCGTATTATTATTATTATTAATGATAGCATTATATTATCTTGTTTTTTTTTCTTTTCTATGACAGTACTGTGATCATGTTGAATACACCAGCGATGGCTAACGTTTCCTCGACGGAGGCCTTTGGTTATGCCGTGGGCTCGTTCTGTGTCATGTTCAGTGCGTCAGCTGCAGTGGGCATAGCTCTTGGACTGATCAGCGCTCTCATATCCTTTGCAAAAACATCAAAGATTCTGAAAAAAATACTTGCTTTTTGATAAAGTGCTAATTATTCTGACATCATTTTGGGTTAAGCAAAGAAAAATTGACTAGAGTGGGATTTGAATCTGCGACCTCAGGATTAATGTGCCAGCACTCTACCAACTAGGCTATCAGTAGCCCTAATATTAGCTGTCTCCCTATTTTGTCGATATCTTTGTTTGGGGTGCCATTCAGAAGCCATTCAACCTGCAACTGCCAGGGATCACACCCTAGCTTATGATACAACCTGGGGCCGATTTCACTAACGCGTTTTGATCATCGCAAACGCCGAAACCGATCGCTAAATCCAAAAACCATCGCAACTTAGCGATGGATTTTGAATAACGATTTCACTAAATCTTTGCGACGAACTTACTCATCGCAAAACAATTATTAGCGATGAGCAACTTGCGATGACTCGTTAGTGTCCGCAAAGTATAAGTTCATCGCAAATTTATGATAAATTGCGCCGTTTTGTGCTTAGATGTTATTATTGGTGTACGTCTTGACGGTAGTTTGTCCGTGAATTAAAGAGTAAAATTGCGTTATTTTCATTCCCAGTCTTTTACTGGGAGACTCGGGAAACCCTTAATCTCTTAACGAGAGGAGCTTAAAATCGGTAAAAAGGAGATCTCCATCTATTGGGTTCAATTATTTTAGCCAGCATTTTGGCCTAACATTAATGTAGGCCTATTGATATTGCATCAAGAATTCAGCCTTTCCAATTTAATATCATGTACCAATTTTCGGTGACAACACTTTTGACGTTATCTATACATGATTTAACCAGTTTTGTCAAATGGTCATAAATCTCTACGTTACATTATTATTATTTACAAAATGTTATAATTTTAATTATATTAATAGGCCTACAAATGAAACAAGTTGAATATGATTTCATGTGAACCTTTTTAAATGAATGCTTAAACATTAATATAGTCCACCTGTTGTTATTTTTGATGCACCAGCATGAACATTATTTACATTTAAACTGCAATTTATGCATTTCGTTTTTAATCGAACCGCGGCAACAACATTTTGACATTAAGACGTCCACCATGCGAGGACCGACGATTTTTTGGCGGGCTATGTCAAAGGTCACTACATTTAGCCTCGTACAAAACATTTATTTTCCTTTTAATATCATCGCAACTGCGATGACTTTAGTGAAACGCAAAATCATCGGCGTCGCAAGTGCGATGGATTTGCGGTTTGCGATCTCATCGCAAGTGCGATAGCGATGATCGCAAATGGGGACTTTAGTGAAATGGGGCCCTGGGAAGCGACAGCAGAGGGCTCACTGTATAGATAGTTCCCAGTAGACGCCATCTTTACGGGCAAATTGCATTTTGGCATGCAGGCGCGTCAAGCGCTCTAATTATTAACGCAGCCGCGTCGTTCACTGACCAATCGTGCAGTGAGTTTTGTGAAATGTGCGCGTGTTGCACGCCGTTCTCACGCGAAACGCATGACTGTGTGTTCCAAACTGCCCGTAAAGATGGCCGACTTACGTCATACTGCAACCTATCTATAGGGATGCGACTTTTCATGTCAAATATTAAGTAATAAACTGAAGGGAAACTGACTTTTTAACTATTTGCTAAAATTATTTTGGGATTAATACATTGGAAAATGTCAATTCATGACTTTTACTATGACCTGGTTGAGCATGTGGCTGCTGTAGTCAGAACTTACAGCCGTAGTGGTAGAGAGTTTTAGAGTTTGGGAGCAAATACAGAATAAGTTTGATCGCTGTAGGATGTGGTTGTTTTAATAGGAAGTACCATCACAACAAGCGGTCATCTTATTTTGGAAGTAATACTGATGAATGAGTAGTTGCTTTTTTGTTATGGTAAGCAAATTTGTTATGGTAAGCAAATTTGTTATGGTAAGCAAATTTGTTATGGTAAGCAAATTTGTTATGGTAAGCAAATTTGTTATGGTAAGCAAATTTGTTATGGTAAGCAAATTTGTTATGGTAAGCAAATTTTTTATGGTAAGCAAATTTTTTATGGTAAGCAAAATTTTTATGGTAAGCAAATTTGTTATGATAAGCAAACAGTTACCATTCTTTTATTTCTAAAAAGTTAGTGAATTTTAAGAGAGATAGTTGTAATAATTGCTTCTTTTAGAATCAAGCTTTAGATCTGTTGACTTAATTGCCAGAGAAGTTAAACATATGATATCCATGATTTGAGGATACTTCTATGGAGTTTGACCCCTGAACCTTGCCCTCTGACCATTGACCTTGACCTTAAAGCACCTCCTGAAGCATGCCGACCTGAGGAAGACCCCGTCCCTTGAGTTCGGAATCATGCTGATCTTCTCCTACCTGCCGTACGTTCTGTCAGAAGGACTCAAACTCTCCGGTAAGTGTCGCCTCCTGAAGAAATTGACTCTTGCTTCAATGTCAAGAACTGCTACTGTCTGCTTTGCTGGCCATTTCGGGAGTCCAATACACCGATCCAGTAGGCCACGCCCATTATAGCAATTGCCTAGCAGCGACCAAACGTGTCTCAAGTCTGGCACATGTTGTACACAGCCAGACGAGTATTCGGCCCACCGTACTAACCTAGCGAATACACTTTTTTCTGTTTGACCTCGGCTTTGGGAATGGCCAAAAATATACATTCCCTCTCTTGTCAGGATATCGGAAGTCAGAATTACAATTAGGATACGAACACCGCTTGACCATGGTTAAGGATAAAAATCAAGTTTATAAAAGAATTGCCTTGAACAAATGACACAAAAGCAAATTCAACGAAATGTGTGTAGTAAACAATACCAACAAATCAGATGGCGGCAATTTGTCAGACCTTTAATGATGCATTGTGATTGGTCAAGAGGTGCGTGAGCCGCGTCGCTGAAGCCTGAGGGGTGGTACGACACTCAAAGAGCAGACAGTAACACACAGGTTGGATTCAGAAACAACCCAAACAAGAATACACAATCTGACAAGTGTTTCTGACAGAAACCTTTCTCAGATTCAAATTTGGGGGCATACAAACTGATAAATGTTTACATAACCACAAAACTTCAAAGTGAAATGTTTCTCAAAATGCTTTATACTGTCGAAAGCTGCTGTAAGCTTCTAACCAATACGTTTTTATTGCCATTAATTTTAAGAGTGATTACCAAACGTATACAGTCCCTGTAAGTGTTCAGCCTCTCCTCACATACTTTTTAAACTTGTTTCATGTTTGATTTTCCTTTGGTTTATCCCTTGACTCTCTTAGGCATCATGTCAATCTTGTTCTGCGGGATCGCCATGTCACACTACACTCATCACAACCTCTCACCCATCACTCAGATCAATGTTCAGCAGACGTTCAGGACCCTGGCATTCTTGGCAGGTGAGTTGACAAACTGTGGGTCTGCAAACACTTTTTTTGAGTTTTGCGTTTCTTGATTGTAGACCACAAACCATCAGCCACATCATGTGTGACTGCACTGACTTCAGACCAACAAAGGCGATCAGGGACTCGTAGTCCTCGGCGAGGACACCATCAAGTGGCTTGAAATCACTCAATTGCCAATCTGATGACATTCAATGTTCATATTTGTCCAGAGATCAAACAGAAGAAGAAGAAGCAAGCATCATAGTGTTTAAAGTGGAAGGGGAAATGACCAAATTCAATTTTGTGATGTACTCATTTATCGAATGCAATGGCAATTTACATCATTTTAACGTGAGGTTAGAGACTTGCTATTTTTTCCCCCAACTCACATGAGGACTCTTCTATTGGAAAATGAGTATGATCACAAAATTGAATTGGTCACTTCCCTTCCTCTTCAAAAGCCGTAGGGGTGTCTTCAAAAGGAGTGTAATTTCTCAGGATTTTTCATGACTTCAGGATTGTTTTCTCAATCCTTCTGGAGTCTTCAAGTTTTCGTGAAAGAAGTAAAGCACCCATCAAAGGGGGGAAGAAGTAGTCCGCATTGTGTCCAAACCTGTAGTTTTGCATTTCTGGTGATGCACAGAGTCTGTAAACCTCCTGAATTGTAACATCTGAGATTTATTGTGGCCAAGTGATTAAAGAGCACGGGACTGAAGCTCTGGTGTTTCTGATCAGCAGGGTGGGGGTTCGAGTCCGAGTCATGGCACTTATATCCTTGAGCAAGACATTTTACCATAATTGCTCTATCCTTCGGAATGGGACATTCAGCCGTAGGTCCCGTGTACTAGGATTGGTAGTGCATGTAAAAGAACCCAGAACACTTATCCTGGAAGAATAGGGGTTAACCCCGGTGTTCCTGGTTCACATGGCAAGCACCCTTGTCTACAGGTTTCCTCAGGCTTGCAAGCTACAGTGATTAAGTTCACTTATGAGGTATCCTTGGTTTCATTACCAGAAATGTGTAACAATAATGACAATCAATAATAGCTAAATAGTTAGACCCTCTTTTGGTATTTGTGATAATCATCATTCAAGAGTGTTAGTTTACGAAGTAAATATAAGTTGATTATGACGAAGTTGGAGGCAGATGATCTTTGTTGCACTGGAGTTGAAATGAGTTGATTGCCGTTTCTTCTTTGTTTCAGAAACTTGCGTGTTTGTGTACCTAGGTCTGGCTATCCCAACATTTAATCACAATTTTCAGCCGGCGTTCACCATCTGGACATTAGTAAGTGGAAGAATTTGTTTCTGTTTACCCTTTAAAAACAATAGGCTTAGGTGAAATATTCACAGCAAAAACAGCCCTGTGACGTCAAAATTTGCTTCGGAAGTATGAACCGGGCTTAAGAGAGTCATTTTGGCATTGTGAACATAGTACCCTTCTTCTCTCCTTGTTATCAGATCCTGATCCTGGTAGGCAGAGCCCTCAACATATTCCCGCTGTCGTTTCTCTGCAATAAATTCAGAGAGCACAAGATCACCTTGAAGATGCAACTGGTCATGTGGTTCAGTGGTAAGAACTCATCTAGGGGAAAATAAGACGGACCCATGTTGATAATAATAATAATAGTGGCTTCACTCAGTGACGCTTAAGAAGCTTCAATAGTTAGTATTTTCCTTAGAGGCTTCCTTATTGATTGAAGTTAGGTGCCAGAAGCCACTATGAAAGTATCTACTCCAACTGAATGTTAAGCGGTCAGGGTGGCGTAGTGGTATCTTTCCTCGCCTTCCACCTGTAGGACCCCAGTTCGAATCCCACCAGGGGGACACTGGACTGTTTTCTTACGACACTTATCCTAACAAGATCTCCTTAAAAAACCCGGGTGTTTTTTAAGCAGTTGTGTTTCTGTTGGTTGTCAGGTTTACGGGGAGCCATCGCCTATGCACTCAGTCTCCACTTGATGTTTGGGAACGAGACGCGACACGTCTTAGTTACGACCACGCTGACCATCGTGCTGTTCACTGTGGTGGTCATTGGAGGCCTCACAATGCCATTACTGAAGGTACATTGACACTCCTGGGCCCAATTTCATGGCTCTGCTTACCGCTGAATTCTGCGCTAGCGATCACCATTCTCTGCTTACCGAGCAAGCGCTAAATTTCAGCGCTAGCTGTGTAAGCGTAGAATGCCTAGTAACGTGGACTACGCAAGCGCACAAGCAAAAATTCCCTGCTAACCCTGTGAAATACGCTTGAGGTAAGCACGGAATTCCCTGCTTCTGTAAGCGCCGATTCTTTGCTTACGGTAAGCAGAGCCATGAAATTGGGCCCTGGTGATTGACCATTTAATATCATCCACTGTGGTTTTGAATAAGGAAATAAAAGAGTGGCGGCAAGGTGTTAACCGGCTGTTTAAAACTGGTAGGGTCTTGGCCGTATGAAGGCCACGACCCTGCAAGGTTTTAATTGGCTGGTTAAGACTGAGTCACTACTCTTTTGTTTCTATTCATAAATGCCCTTTTTTTTTTTCAACAAGCGTAATAATGTTATAATTTGGTTTTACTTTTACACCGATGTGAGTAAAGCACTGTATACTCGGCACTTTACAGAGTTCTGTGAACAAAAATCCACAGGCAAATCACTCGGGTGGGATTCGAACCCACGACCTTTGCATTGCTAGAGCAGATGTCTTACCAATAGACCACCGAGCTAGCCAACAGTAATAATGTTGGAAAATCTGTGAAACGTTTCTGTACATAGACAAAAGTTGCGCAATCAAATTGTTAAGAATCGGCCAAGCCTGGGTATACAGGTGGCATCCATACAAAATTAACTTCCTCCATCAACACTCCACTCTACAAAACAAAGTTTTGAAAAATAAAAAATAAGTCACCACAAATAAGAAGATCTGATGAATCGTTGTACACTTTCTGTATCCATCTCTTAATCCAGTTCATCAATCCAGGATCGGATAAAAAGAAGAAGGAAATCACCCTCAGCAAAACGGAAGATCTGGTGAGTCCCATAACACTTTGTGTCTGTCGCCCTCAACATTCTAGAGTTGATCTACCAACCACTAGTATTATTTATTATTACTTATTCGATCACAGCATTCTAGAGTTGATGTACCAATCACTAGTATTATTTATTATTACTTATTCGATCACAGAATTCTAGAGTTGATGTACCAATCACTAGTATTATTTATTATTACTTATTCGATCACAGCATTCTAGAGTTGATGTGCCAACCGCTAGTAGTATTTGTTATTACTTATTCGATCACAGAAGTTTAGAGTTGACCTACCAACCACTAGTATCATTTATTATTACTTATTCGATCACAGCAATGCAAATAAATGACAAGTTCGAGGCAAATCAAAGAACTATAGAACCAAAACAGAAACAACAAAGCAAGAAACTTAGGCCTAGCCCAAGAAACATACAGAATAGCAAAGTACAAAAAGATGATGACAGGAGGGTAACTAGACAAGCATGTATGGGATTTGAGGCATATGCTTGGTGAGGTATCAATGTATATTTGGTTTGCGGTAAAACCGTGTGAATATCTACTTGCTAGGTAGATTTTGTTCTTTGAGAACTTGTCTTGCTATTTATTCTACTGCCATGGAGTAGATTATTCAGGAGACTTTGGGAGACTTCTCAGTTCTAGACAAACATGAAGAACAGCGAATTATTATCACGGGCAAAATGAAAAATGAGTGTATGAAGGGAGCATGCAAGTACGTGAAGTCAATCTGGGGAAGGACACAAGAAAAAATTGCCCCAAAAAGGACAAAACAATGACAACAAAGGTAAACTAAATTACTGTTGCTCAGAAACATGTTATCCGCCAGCGTAGAGCACCAAACTTTCCTGGTGACAAGAGGCCAGTTCTAATTCAGTACTTTGCAGCGAGTACCGTGAATGTGATGTAATAAATGCGTTGATGATTTTGAAATTCCAAACCTGTGATCATGCAAATTTGTGTCATCAAAAGTGTGGACATTTTTTGTTTGTTTTTGTTTTTGTTTTTGTCATAACAATGAATGGGGGAATGTTAATTCAGTGAGGTTAGTAATCCTCTACTGTTTTTGTTGTTTGTTTATTTAGGGGAGTGCTGTGGACACAGAGCATTTGTCTGAACTGACGGAGGAAGAGTACGAAGTCAACTTCGTCAGATCCCACTTGACGGGCTTCATAAAGTGGGACACCAAATACTTTGTGCCGTTCTTTACACGACGTTATACAAACAAGGTGAGATTCATGCACAGAAGGAGCTTAGTCTTATTAACCCTTCTCTTGTGCTTAGTATGCAGTAATTATTGTTTGTGGAGAGGTCCGTCATGTTTGTGAGTACAGCGTCATGTTGTGGAGAGGTCTGTCGAGTTTGTGGAGAGTTTCGTCGTGTCTGTGGAGAGTATGTCGTGTTTGCAAGTACAGCATCGTGTTTGTGAGTAGAGCATCGTGTTCGTGGAGAGGTCTATTGTGTTTGTGAGTGCAGCATCGGGCTTGTGGAGAGGTCAGTCGTGTCTGTGAGTAGAGTGTTGGTTTGGGGAGAGGTCCTCGTTTTTCTGGAGACATGCCCATGTTTTTGGGTAGAGCGTCGTGTTTGTGGAGAAGTCCGTCTGGTTTGTGGAGAGGTCTGTTGTTTTTGTGAGTAGAGCGTTGGTTTGAGAGGTCCCTCCTTTTTTTGGAGACATGCGCGTGTTTGTGAGTAGAGCGTTGTGTTTGTTAAGGTCCGTTGTGTTTGTGAGTTAGGCCGTCATGTTTGTGGAGAAGTCCGTTGTGTTTGTGAGTAGAGCGTCGTGTTTGTGGAGAGGTCTGTTGTTTTTGTGAGTAGAGCGTTGGTTTGAGGAGAGGTCCCTCGTATTCTGGAGACATGTGCGTGTTTGTGAGTAGAGCGTTGTGTTTGTTATTAAAAAAGGTCCGTTGTGTTTGTGAGTTAAGCCGTCATGTTTGTGGAGAAGTCCGTTGTGTTTGTGATTAGAGCGCCATGTTTGTGGAGAGGTGCATCGTGTTTGTGGAGAGGTCGGTTGTGTTTATGAGTGCAGCGTCGAGTTTGTGGAGAGGTCAGTCGTGTCTGTGAGTAGAGTGTTGTGTTTGTAGAGGTCAGTCGTGTCTGTGAGTAGAGTGTTGTGTTTGTGGAGAGGTCAGTCGTGTCTGTGAGTAGAGTGTTGTGTTTGTAGAGGTCAGTCGTGTCTGTGAGTAGAGTGTTGTGTTTGTAGAGGTCAGTCGTGTCTGTGAGTAGAGTGTTGTGTTTGTAGAGGTCAGTCGTGTCTGTGAGTAGAGTGTTGTGTTTGTAGAGGTCAGTCGTGTCTGTGAGTAGAGTGTTGTGTTTGTAGAGGTCTGTCGTGTTTGTGAGTAAAGCCGTTATGTTTGTGGAAAGGTTTGTCGTGTTTATGAGTAGATTGTTGTGTTTGTGGAGTGGTTCATCATGTTTTTGAGTAGAGCATTGTGTTTGTGGAGAGGTCCGTCGTGTCTGTGAGTAGAGTGTTGTGTTTGTAGAGGTCAGTCGTGTCTGTGAGTAGAGTGTTGTGTTTGTAGAGGTCTGTCGTGTTTGTGAGTAAAGCCGTTATGTTTGTGGAAAGGTTTGTCGTGTTTATGAGTAGATTGTTGTGTTTGTGGAGTGGTTCATCATGTTTTTGAGTAGAGCATTGTGTTTGTGGAGAGGTCAGTCGTGTCTGTGAGTAGAGTGTTGTGTTTGTAGAGGTCAGTCGTGTCTGTGAGTAGAGTGTTGTGTTTGTGGAGAGGTCAGTCGTGTCTGTGAGTAGAGTGTTGTGTTTGTAGAGGTCTGTCGTGTCTGTGAGTAGAGTGTTGTGTTTGTAGAGGTCAGTCGTGTCTGTGAGTAGAGTGTTGTGTTTGTAGAGGTCAGTCGTGTCTGTGAGTAGAGTGTTGTGTTTGTAGAGGTCAGTCGTGTCTGTGAGTAGAGTGTTGTGTTTGTGGAGAGGTCAGTCGTGTCTGTGAGTAGAGTGTTGTGTTTGTAGAGGTCAGTCGTGTCTGTGAGTAGAGTGTTGTGTTTGTAGAGGTCTGTCGTGTTTGTGAGTAAAGCCGTTATGTTTGTGGAAAGGTTTGTCGTGTTTATGAGTAGATTGTTGTGTTTGTGGAGTGGTTCATCATGTTTTTGAGTAGAGCATTGTGTTTGTGGAGAGGTCAGTCGTGTCTGTGAGTAGAGTGTTGTGTTTGTAGAGGTCAGTCGTGTCTGTGAGTAGAGTGTTGTGTTTGTAGAGGTCCGTCGTGTCTGTGAGTAGAGTGTTGTGTTTGTAGAGGTCAGTCGTGTCTGTGAGTAGAGTGTTGTGTTTGTAGAGGTCTGTCGTGTTTGTGAGTAAAGCCGTTATGTTTGTGGAAAGGTTTGTCGTGTTTATGAGTAGATTGTTGTGTTTGTGGAGTGGTTCATCATGTTTTTGAGTAGAGCATTGTGTTTGTGGAGAGGTCAGTCGTGTCTGTGAGTAGAGTGTTGTGTTTGTAGAGGTCAGTCGTGTCTGTGAGTAGAGTGTTGTGTTTGTAGAGGTCAGTCGTGTCTGTGAGTAGAGTGTTGTGTTTGTAGAGGTCTGTCGTGTCTGTGAGTAGAGTGTTGTGTTTGTAGAGGTCAGTCGTGTCTGTGAGTAGAGTGTTGTGTTTGTAGAGGTCTGTCGTGTCTGTGAGTAGAGTGTTGTGTTTGTAGAGGTCAGTCGTGTCTGTGAGTAGAGTGTTGTGTTTGTAGAGGTCAGTCGTGTCTGTGAGTAGAGTGTTGTGTTTGTAGAGGTCAGTCGTGTCTGTGAGTAGAGTGTTGTGTTTGTGGAGAGGTCAGTCGTGTCTGTGAGTAGAGTGTTGTGTTTGTAGAGGTCAGTCGTGTCTGTGAGTAGAGTGTTGTGTTTGTGGAGAGGTCAGTCGTGTCTGTGAGTAGAGTGTTGTGTTTGTGGAGAGGTCAGTCGTGTCTGTGAGTAGAGTGTTGTGTTTGTAGAGGTCTGTCGTGTTTGTGAGTAAAGCCGTTATGTTTGTGGAAAGGTTTGTCGTGTTTATGAGTAGATTGTTGTGTTTGTGGAGTGGTTCATCATGTTTTTGAGTAGAGCATTGTGTTTGTGGAGAGGTCCGTCGTGTTAATGGATAGTTCATCATTTATGTGTAGAGGTCCGTCGTGTCTGTAGAGAGGTCAGTCGGGTCTGTGAAGTGAACTGTCTTGTTTGTTTGTAGAGCGTCATGTTTGTGGAGAGGCCCGTCGTGTTAATGGATAGTGCGTTGTTTTTTAGGAGAGGTCCATTTGTCTGTAGAGAGGACTGTCGGGTCTGTGAAGTGGTCCGTCCTGTTTGTGAGTAGAGCGTTGTGTTTGTGGAGAAGTTGGTCCTCTTTGTGAGTAAAGCCGCTGTGTTTGTGAGGAGACCGTTGTCTTTGTGAGGAGACTGCGTGTTTGAGAGTAGAACCGTTGTGTTTGTGTACTCACGCTGTTTGTGTCTGCCACATGATGAACATGACGATGTGTGGGGAGAGTAGTTTAATAATCTACCCAGAAATTGAAGCCCTGGCCCAAAAGTTATGCTCACCAGAATAAGGTTACCAGCCAAAATTCTATATCACATGTACAATCCTCGCTACTTTTTCTAAGCAGAAAATTGTTCAGCAATATTTTCTGCCTAATCAGCTCTCTGAAATTGGCCCTGATTGTAGCTGAAACGAGCGCCAATAAATTTGTTAAAGAATTCACAAAAATGTGACAAAAATAACTTGTTTTGTTTTCTTTCAGGAATTAATTGACGGCAGAATTCAAATGCGCCATCTTGCCAACCAGTGGTACTCCGAAGTCCGGGGAACAAAGTCTGATACGGAGGAAGAGCTGGAGACGAGTCTAATGACAGCTGCTTTGGCCAAGTAACCAATCAGCAAACCTCATTGTAATAGGACGCAGTCTCATTGGTCTGCATAATCTAAAGTGGTACTGTCGCAAAAAAACAGTTGCGTGTGATACATCTTTTTGGGGGGGAAGAGTTCATTTATTACTTAACGTCAAAAACTTAACAGAAGAAAACATTGGATTCCGTTTTCTAAATGATTTCTGTACCTTCATGATTGGGATTCTTATTTTGATTTGCCAAATTGAAATAAGAAGAGTTTTTGGAGGGAAATATTTCTCACAAGAATGTGTTGGTATAAGCATAAAGTTGTGTAAATGAAAGTGATCTCTCAAATTAAGAATTGTTGAATTTGTTAGAATTTTTTTCTGATCAGTTCAATCATGTGTCACACCTTTTGAAATGAATTCCATGGTTTAGCAATTAATTTGGGTACTTTTTCCCACGTTGTGTGAACTAAGTGTAACTGAAGTTTTCACGAATTAACTAAGCATACAACGAATTTCCCACGCATACAATGTATAAAAACAATAAAAGCAGACAGTGTGGATTGTAAAAGTAAAACGCTGCGAAAAAAAACAATGCAATGATAGTATTTTTAAAGAAACTTTTTAAAGCTGTTCGTGGAAAGAAAACCTGCAATGTAACATCCAGGGAGGTTTCTCTTTGTACCACTGTAGTGTAATTTAAACAAGTACATTGAAGTAGACCATTAAACGGTTATAGATAAACGAAAGTGAACAAGTGCTCACAAAGGGCTTGGATACCAATTTCTACCAAAGCTGGAATGCAATATGTAACAGACAGTTGAAGTCTATGATTGCATAACACCGTGCATCTATCACAAACTGTTCGCTTAGAAATTAAACCACTTTAAACGAGTCTCTCGAAATTACACAATTTAGGTTTACTATAAAAGCCAATAAAATTGAAAGTGCAACAATTACGTGTGCCACCAGCTTTTTTTTTGGAAGGCTGTTATTTTCAGTACTGAAGCTTTTTGGTCTTCATAGCGGGCCTGATAAGTCGTTCTTGGCCATAGGACTATCATTGACCATAGTTCAACTTAGTTAGCCTGAACTCTGTCTAGTCGACGATAGTTGGACTAGGCTAGTCAACTATTTGGAACCAGCCTACGGGGCATGGTCGCATCGCTGGTTAGCAATAGCCGTTGTCATAGCACAGTGCAGAGTGGACCAGTTATAAGAATTTGATAACGTACGTTATGTCAGTGTTGACATGACATGACTAGAGTCGTCTGCACTACAACTTCTGTGCGCATGCTCTACATACGTCACTAAACAACCACCAGTTAACCAATGGCCTTGCGTGAACTTGGCCCTTTTGAGGGCAAGGCAGTAAGGACATCTTTCTGTAGTAAAGGGCACCTTCATTAGTGGAACATTTTTAAGGGCACCAAGGCAATGGATGGGGCATGGAGGCAATAGATAGATCCTGATATATGCCATCTCTACGGAAAATTTGGGTTTTGGCTTTGAGCTGTGTGAAGTATTGTACTTGTTCTACACAGCCAAGTTGATCCCTGACCAATCATGAAATAAATTTGATTAAACTCTTTCATGCCTCATGTTGTCTTTACACATAATGCATAGTTGTGCGTTCAAAAAAGGATTTATCGTTGTTGTAAACAGGGCCTACTTTACACTTTGTGATGTCAAGTTGGAACTATTTTACCTCCATTGCCTCCAGAAAGTCTCATGTCTGCCATGGCAATGGCCGTCAACAAAGCCGGAAGACAAATGGTCTTATATTGAACTTGGTGTAACTATTAAACTTATGAATTATTTATAATATGTAAATTTAAAAGATGTTTATGTAAGTTTTTCTAATAATAATATTTTGTTATTTTGGGCAAAGTTTTATTATTTGTTTGTCAGGGATTGTAAAATTCATACCAGAGTTGCTTTTTCAGTAGAATGGTGCTCATTTGTATTAAAAAAAAACGGTTATGTATTATTTTTGATGTTTTTGTTTTTTAATATGCATTTTTTTATGTCATTGTGATATTTTCTTTGATAACTGTGGGGAACATTTTTTTATTTATTTTTTCTTAATTCCTTTTTCTCAAAATTTCTTTTTCTATGTACTAAAAATGAAACTTTTCTCAACTTATGTTGTTCTTTAAAGGCAAAGTATACCTTTGGTTTTTGGAACCGCTCGTTTATTTTAATCCTATATAAATGTAGATATATACAATGAAACTAACCAGTGACAATTTAATTTCACAAGGTGGTCACGTTGTTGAGATATAGGACTATAAATTTTAAAATGTTTTGTTTTTAAAGGTTTTTTTATTCAACACATGAAGGATTTCAACAAAGCAAAAAATAAATGAGCAAATCTCAAAACACATTCCAATTAAGATTATAAACTCCAAGAGCTGGACTAAAAATATGTTTTTGTTCTGATGCAATGAAACACTTTTTTTAGGCTAATTCTTGTAAACTTTGGTTTCAATAGTAGCCTCATCGGACCACTGTACTTGGTGAGTAGGCCTAAGGATACTTGAGTTTATAATAATATTAATAGTAATAATGTTGTGTATTTTCATGTATTAGGCACTTGTTCAAGCCAAGTTAGGCTACTCAAAACATGCAATATTAGTACCCTGCTCATTGTGCCCTAAGCATTCCTGAAACCATGTCAGCTCCTTTGGAGTATGCACTACCGGAAGCCAAATTGGCAAATTCACATCAATGATGTCAAACCTTGGTAGATACCAATGTACTCCTGGGTGATGAGAAGCAATTATAGTCCAGTGTTTCACTCACGAGTGACATGACATTTGAACCCAAACTCGATCGCTTTCTCACCAAAACTGAGTTTGATGCATTTGTCTGCTCGACCATGACACACTATTTTGAGTGTATTCTATGTTTGAATCTCCACAAGTCACACTTTAGTTTGCTGTTGGGTGTTTTGGCAGGCTTATGGTTGTGCAATCTGGGCTGTGATTGGTCTATGGTTGTGCAATCTGGGCTGTGATTGGTCTATGGTTGTGCAATCTGGGCTGTGATTGGTCTATGGTTGTGCAATCTGGGCTGTGATTGGTCTATGGTTGTGCAATCTGGGCTGTGATTGGTCGTTTCATTATGATCAGGGCTTAATGGAGCTATGTATTACTCATAATAAGTATGATACAACTATTGTGATAATAATATGGTTGAGTAAAAGGCCCTGTTTTTAGTATGTATACATGTAACTCTTCAATGAGTTCTTCATGGCTGTGACACTGTGTTAAGAGTCTTGGGGGAACACCCCAAAAGCACAACATTGCACTGTTTTGTAAATATAAATAAAGGTATATATTATAACTATTTCTAAGGTGCAAGGCTGTAAACTATTTGTTATTTTAATAAATTGGATGAGTTGGAAAACATTTCTTTATCCTTGTCTGATTACTGTAAAATATAATTGTTGTGAAAAGTTTCTCACATAGTTGCAGATTTTATCGCGATAAGTATTCCAGTATTTATGAACGTTTTATGAACGTTATATTTTGAAGAATAAAGTAATTTCCATCATAAAAGTAAAAAACGATGCCACGCCCCCCCCCCCCCCCCCAAAATAAATAAATAAATAAATCGCAGAACAACGCCCTCCTGCGGTCGGGGTGGTGCAGAAACGTTTGACAAGCGTCTGGTTCTAATTCCAAGCTAGGCGTAATAGTTTCCGCTGCTTGAAGACGTCTTGGTTTCAGACGTGCAGCAGGTGTGTAGGGCGGAGTGTATAGATTTTTCTCCGGATATTTTCCCCCAGTTTTTGCTCTAAACTCAAGTAAGTTACGTTTGTTTCGCATGCGATTGTAAGACTGATCAAGTAGGCAGGACTTAGTTTGCTTTGTGACTGTAATACTGTTTGATTTGATTAGAATGGTGCTGTTTTAATGTCACTCGAATCACTTGTCAGATGTCTGCTTGGAATTTTGAAATGTAAACATCACTGCCACTCCACTAAAATTACCTACCGATTCGCTGGGGCTCAGTACGTACTCCTCTTTTTTTAATTTTGACTTTGACGGTCTTACTACTACTCTAGTGGGGTAATTTTCCGCAGAATGCCACCACTATATCTCCCTTAATGTATGGCCAATTAGTACAGTTGTTTGACCAGTTCCGGATCATTTAAACTTTGCAACAACCACATAATTAAATTGCTTCTCACATTATTACCAATTAATTCTGTTGATACATCATCATCATGTGAAGAATAACATCCAATTATGCTCAGACTTTATGAAGTACGACACAGCAAGTCTTCTGATTTTCTGTCACAGTCTAAACGCTGTTTTTATTTAAAATGCCGGATACCCTTTGCCAAACCGACCACCTCCAATGCCGGATACCCTTTGGCAAACCGACCACCTCCAAGCCCAATATACTGTGTAGCCAAACCGGCATAACATTAAAAGTGTACTTTAATATAACTGAATGATTTCAGTACAAGCAACATGTGTAATAACACTGTTAATTATATACGAAGTACAGTTGCGTTTCCACCGATGAAACATTCGGTCGGAATTATAGCCTCCTGATACTCGTGAGCGCTATTGCAACTGTACCCCATAATAACAATTATACAATAATAAGTAATGGCTCATAAAGCCCTCATTCCAACAACCGGCTTAATGATCACAAAAAGCGCCCAAAAGTGTGTGTACTGACTGTCTGACCGAAATGAAACTGCCTTATGCATTACCTGATTCCACCCAAAAAAGATTTTTCTAATTCTTGGGCCCTTCTTTTGTCTGAAGCCTGTAGGGGAAATAATATGTGTCAGAGCCAGCTAGATCGCACACTGCAAAAGCAAGAGCCTCGAGCCAAACTAGTATTAGTAAACTAATACATCTTGATCAGCCCAATTGTACTCACTGGAGAATTTAACCTAATCCAACTATATAATAAAGGACTATCACTGGAAGAAAATACATAGCGCCCAATCAAGATTATTATAACTGAAATGCTCACCATGGAGAAATATATTCCTGACACCTTTTATAATTAAACGGACTCACGATGGAGGAATAAACCACGAGCCCAATGGCTCACATTGGGGGAAACAATTCTCGAGCCCACTAAATAACAAAGGACTCACAGTGGAGGAATAAACCTCGAACCCAAATACTCACATTGGAGAAAAAATTCTCGAGCCCACTAAATAACAAAGGACTCACAGTGGAGGAATAAACCTCGACCCCAAGGCTCACATTGGACATAAAATTCTCGAACCCACAAAATAACAATGGACTCACAGTGGGGGAATAAACCTCGAGCCCAAAAAACAAAAAACAAAGGACTCACAGTGGAGGAATAAACCTCGAGCCCCAAAAAACAAAAAAACAAAGGACACACAGTGGAGGAATAAACTTCGAGCCCCAAGGCTCACATTGGAGAAAAAATTCTCGAGCCCACTAAATAACAAAGGACTCACAGTGGAGGAATAAACCTCGAGCCCAAAAAACAAAGGACTCACAGTGGAGGAATAAACCTCGAGCCCCAAGGCTCACATTGGAGAAAAAATTCTCGAGCCCACTAAATAACAAAGGACTCACAGTGGAGGAATAAACCTCGAGCCCAAAAAACAAAAAACAAAGGACTCACAGTGGAGGAATAAACCTCGAGCCCAAATAACAAAGGACTCACAGTGGAGGAATAAACCTCGAGCCCAAATAACAAAGGACTCACAGTGGAGGCATAAACCTCGAGCCCAAAAGCTGTAAAAACAGGTGGTACTTAAGGGGTGGAGGTGGGAAAATGTTTGACCTATGCGTTAGTTGACTGTAACGAAAGTGACAGCTATAGCGCCAAGAAAAACTGCCGCCGTTAAAGCGAGAGACATGATTGGCTAAATGTATCAATTTTTTAATATCCCGCCAAATAAATTCAATACGTTGAAAGCAACAACACTTGACCTTGAAATCAATGTTTATAGTAACGATCCATGACCTAGAATTTGCTTTCAAGAACAGCACTGCGCGCGCGCGTACGTGACGTATTCTGATCTATAAATAAAAGTGGGTCAAGGCCAGTCCGGCGACGCAGCCGCAAAAAGGTGTACCTCGCTGAGCATAAGGCATTTTATCATTAATAAATGAACGATAAAAGGAATTATGCTAAGACTTTATGAAGTACGACACAGCAAGTCTTCTGATTTTCTGTCAGTCTAAACGCTGTTTTTATTTAAAATGCCGGATACCCTTTGCCAAACCGACCACCTCCAATGCCGGATACCCTTTGGCAAACCGACCACCTCCAAGCCCAATATACTGTGTAGCCAAACCGGCATAACATTAAAAGTGTACTTTAATATAGGCCTAACTGAATGATTTCAGTACAAGCAACATGTGTAATAACACTGTTAATTATATACGAAGTACAGTTGCGTTTCCACCGATGAAACATTCGGTCGGAATTATAGCCTCCTGATACTCGTGAGCGCTATTGCAACTGTACCCCATAATAACAATTATACAATAATAAGTAATGGCTCATAAAGCCCTCATTCCAACAACCGGCTTAATGATCACAAAAAGCGCCCAAAAGTGTGTGTACTGACTGTCTGACCGAAATGAAACTGCCACACGCGCCAAGCGCGCCCACTAAGGAAAGACAGCAACCACACAACCATGAAAATCCCTTTAGAAACAAGATATTACTGCCCCACAAAGGCAGGCGCAAATTGTAAACAAAAAGCCGGTTCCCGCGGTTGGATAGATGCACACCATCATATTGGTACAGGGAAATATCTGACCCCACAAATTGCGGGTGCTGCAAGTAATGAGCGTGATTTGCCGCGCACTGTGCTTTCGCCCAGCGATTGATGGTTCGGCGCTTTCGTTCCAAAGCAGGTTGAGACCGAGCACCAAAAATAAAAAACGCCCGGCAGAATTTCAGACCACACCAAGGCGATCTGTGGATAAGCAGCACTGAAATCACTAATGAGCACCGCAATTTGCTGACACATGGCATATTCATCCAATGAAATGAGGTCATTAGTGCCGAGATGAAGAATAATTAAATCTGGCTTAACCAAGTCAGACCATAAACCTTGAAATTGCGCAAGACCAGCCCCGCCTTTCCCTTTCCAGGTTCCGCCCTACGAATAATTGAATCGCCTATGATCCATATGGAACCTAAAAACAGGAGATAAAGAATAAAGACCCACTGTATACGAATTGGACAGCGACTTATTTATTAAGTGCAGATACCGGGATCGGTCTGATGTAGCTTAGAAAAGTATCTGAACGCCATCGACCCATCTGGCGTATTTCACTTTGAGAGCTACCCAAACTGGCCGCGGTGTAGAAGCTGCGCCTATCCGAAATGAATGAATGACCGCGAATATGCAACCCCGAGAAACCCGCCAAGTCCACCGCCTTGCGCAACACTGCATTGAATTGGTACTGAGTAAGGGGGCGGCCATCAAAGTGGCAAAACACTGGGCCAGCAATGTCTGGACGAACTGCAATGAAATCTAATAAAGCTTGCACGGGGCAAATTGACTTGTCACGATACGACGCTAGACGGATAAATTGTGGTGGGCCACACTGATTATTAGCTGTTCCGACCTAGCTGTCGGAACAGCTATTGTTTTCGTCGAGATTTTTATTATTTTTATTATTATTATTATTATTATTCTTTGTTTCTGACCTAAATCCCATAGCATTTGTACAGGTTTTTTCTTTATTCTTAATATCCTAAAGCGTAAATATGAAAGAGTTAGATCATATATGAAATTGAAGCTTAGTGCATAAACTTAACTCAAAATGTAATAAATGTAAACATTCTTAATTAATTAGCTAATTACAGCGAGGTGAATATTTAATTAGCCAACCTTGTAAGCACCATATCTCAAAAAGTATACCACCGATCGTTAAACTTTTTTCAGTTTTAGATTTCTGTGATGCAGTAGATGTGCTTTTAGGCCTACAATTACGGACGACGTCACAATGACGTCATTTATTGCGCATTTTCGCCCGTGTACAAAACAAATGGAGATAGTGAAAACAAATCCGACTTCTAGAAACATAGTTTTTCAATTAAGCTCAAATTTAACGTCGTAGATTACACAAATATTTCTGAAAACAAGAAAGGTTTTATAGACAATCAGTTTAAAAGCATCAAAACGTATTAAAACATTGTCAGTAGAAAAAAACCCCAAAATTCTCAGGCAAATTGAACGCCATGGGTACTCTGACTTGAATTTGATATGTGTTTATTAACGACAGAGTAAATTTTCTTTCTGTTTTTTAAAGTAAAAAAAACCGCACCGTTAAACTCGTATAGCGCCCTCAATCTTTCTAGGGTTTCCTAGATTCGTTCAAGTCCTAAACCCATTTATGACCTGTGTTGCTGACGTTTATGTAGAATATACATAGAGTCATCATTCCTGTCGCCGACTGACACAAATCAACGTTCATTCACAAAAATCGAAAGGAATTTGTCTTGCTATCAGCGCAGTCGTGTAATCAGATAGTTATTCAGATAATTTTCTGCGTGGACGTAAAGAATAGAGCGCCGCGTTCTGGCGATTTTTCTTGCCTGGCAAACTTGTCTGCGCTTGGGTCTCGTTCGCTGGAAAACGATATGTTTAAAGTTTCTTGTGCAAAGGAATGACTTCAGTAAACCGCGATGAATCAGTTACAAAACTTGATGGCGGTTGCAATAAATAATAAAAAGAGCTGATTGAGGAAAGGTGTACAACAGAGAAATTACCTTGCTAAACGGTCAGTGCTAGATTTGGGGGTGAAGAACAAAAATTAACAATAGCCCAGCAAGAACATACTAATCGTTACAAAGACACAACAATAGTGTTTTATATTATAGAAAACTGCAAACAAGGTAAACAGTTTCTGAAACAACCAATATTTACAATAATTTGTTTTTTAATCAATCTAATTACATCAGGGCCCAATTTTATGGCTCTGCTTACCGTAAGCTTAGGATCGGCGCTAATTACTGACGAAGCAGGTTATTCTGTGCTTATGTCAAGCGTATTACACGGGTTAGCATGGCATTTTGTGTGCTTGCGTAGTTAACATTAGGCATTCTACGCTTACACAGCTAGTGCAGAAATTCTGTGCTGCTTGCTCGTTAAGCAGAGAATGGTGACCCCTAAGCGCAGAATTCAGCATTAAGCTGGCCATAAATTTGGGCCCTGCGTTTTTTTTTCCTAGGGACTATATTATACTAACAAAACACTCTTCAACTATTATCCGAACCGTACAAATGTAAACGATTAACCGGATGATCTGTCACTTAACCGTGTAACTGTCACAGGCTTACGTATAAGCCCGCACACTCATATATTTTTTTTAAACGTGTAACCGTTTTCTGACACTAAATAGTCACAATTTTCGCAGCACTTCTCAAGTGAATTTGTTTACGCTGATCCCAATCGTTAACATTTGAACGATTAACAAGATTATCGTTTGGTTAACCGGGTAACCGTGCAATCGATTTGTTTTGGAACGCCCTCTAGCGTTCAATGTTTCTTTCAACTAATGCCGCACGCAAAGTGATGAAATAACGAAGAATTAAGCCTGTAAATTGGAAACGGTATAGGTGTGGCAATAATTATTATGGTCAGCATTTCGCAGCACTTCGCAGCACTTTTCAAGTGAAATTTTCAACGTTTATCCGAACCGTACAAATGTGAACGTTTAACCGTAAGATTCGTCACTTAACCGTGTAACCGTCACAGGCTTACGTATAAGCCTGCGCATTCACGGTTATTTTTTTTTAAACGTGTAACCGTAATTCTGAAACAGTTAATGACCCGTGTAACAGCAGTTTCATAAACAACATTTCATGTAAAAAAAACTGTTTACACAACCAGCATGTGATCAAAAACATTGTGTCTAATTCCTTCTTTATTGCAGAATTTTGACTTTGCGCACCTGCAAAAGCGAGCATGTTGCGCAATCGAATTGTTGTGGAACGCCCCCTAGCGTTGAATGTTTCTCACAAATTGCTGCACGCACAGTTGTATTGAAATAACAAAGACTACGAGTCTGTAAATTGGAAATGATATTATGTGTGTGTGTTTTATGGGATATTGTGCTGTGAAAATCGTGATCGCAGTTATTATGGTCAGCATAACACGGCACTTTTTAAGTGAATTTTTCAACGTTTATCCGAACCGTACAAATGTGAACGTTTAACCGTAACATCTGTCACTTAACCGTGTAACCGTCACAGGCTTACGTATAAGCCTGAGCATTCACGGTAATTTTTTGTCAACATACCGTTTCTGAAACAGTTGGTGACCCATGTAACAGCAGTTTCATAAACAAAATTTGAAGTAAAAAAAACTATTTACACAACCATGCATGTGACCTAATATCCTAAGCGTAAAAGTATGAAAGAGTTACATAAACTTAACTCTCAATGTAATTTTTTTTTTATTCTTAATTAATTAGCCCATTTCCAAACTTTTTTCAGTTATAGACTCCTCGGGCATTGGGCATTGGAGATTAGCCTTGGGTAACCGTGACCCCATGTTGACCTTTACTTCCAGGTCAACCGGAAGTGGGACCAAATCTAAAGAACTACACAACCATTTTTCAAACTTTTTTCAGTTATAGACTCCTTGGGCATTGAAGATTAGCCTTGGGTTACCGTGACCTCATGTTGACCTTTGCTTCCGGGTCAACCAGAAGTTAGACCTATCTCAAGAACTACACAACCGTTTTTCAAACTGTTTTCAGTTATAGAACCATTGGGCATGGGAGATTAGCCTGGGCTAACCGTGATCCCATGTTCACCTTTACTTCCGGGTCAACCGGAAGTGGGACCATATCTCAGGAACTACACAACCGTTTTTCAAACCTTTTTCAGTTATAGACTCATTGGGCATTGGAGATTATCCTTGGGTAACCGTGACCCCATTCTGACCTTTACCTATGGGTCAACCGGAATTGGGACCATATCTCAAGAACTATAAACACCTGATTTTCATTTTCTTTTCAGTTATAAAACCTTTAAGCGAAACAATAATACACGAAACAGCTTTGTGTTTGTTCACAAACACCTAATGTCTAGTTATTATTATTATTATTATTATTATTATTATTATTATTATTATTATTATTTTATTTTTTATTTTATTTTAATTTTATTATTAGGGGCCTATTATTATTTTATTTTATTTTTTTAACTCAAGCTTAAACAGGCCCACAATGGAGAAAACAATATTCTCGCGCCACTCATTAAAAATAAAGGATTTACACTGGAGGAATAAACCTCAAGCCCAAATAGGCCCACAATGGAGAAAACAATATTCTCGAGCCACTGAAAAATAAAGGACTTACACTGGAGGAATAAACCTCAAGCCCAAATAGGCCCACAATGGAGAAATAAATATTCTCGAGCCACTCATTAAAAATAAAGGACTTACACTGGAGGAATAAACCTCAAGCCCAAAATAGGCCCACAATGGAGAAAACAATATTCTCGAGCCACACAAAACAATAAAGGACTCACACTGGAGGAATGAACCCTGAGCCCAATGCATAAAAATTCAAGGCCCACACTTGAGAAAAATTTTCTCGAGCCTACAAAATAAAAATAAAGAAACACTCTGCCGAAAATTATTCTCGAAGCGGCAAAATACAAAAGACTCACACTGGAGGATTTAACCTCGCCCAATCAATATAGGCAACCACCGAAGAAAATATTTCTGAGCCAAATAAATATTAGTAATGCACTCACATTGGAGAAAAACTTTGAACCCTATCAAATAAATTGAAGGCCCACATTAGACTTTTACTTAGTTTTGCAACATCCATTTGCATCCCCAGTTAGGCCAGGCATAACCATTTGCGCGAAATGACTGAGGCCCACCCAAGTGTTACCAGACATGATCTAACTGAGGTAGATAAAGAGCAGAAAAACGCATGTCAAGTAGGAAAGGTTTCTCAAACAAAACTAGCTCACCTCATGGCTTTCGTAATTTTTTGTCTAGGTTTGATTGGACGAATTCCAGCAGTTTATACCCAAAATACACGTAATGTCAGCGTTAAGCCTTGCTCACTCCCTGGAAACCCAACTCACTCATCTGACTTTCCATACAATATAACAAGGGCTTGTTACTAACATAAACCACATTAAAACAAAGGATATTGACATCGCACATCATCATATACTCCGAGGCACTGGAACGGGGTTGACCAGACTCGCTCCACAGCAACAGATCAGTATGACGCCATGTTACTTGTTCACAGATCATGACAGGGAGAAATAAAATAAATGAGCGTTAAAATGTGCCGATCAATTTCAAAAAGAATGTACCGATGTAGCTCATGACAGCACCCACTTTTTCAAGTTAAGTATGAGCCACATTATTGTTAGCCTTATAAATTCCTGTGCTACATTGGTAAATATCATGGAAATTAGAACTCAAAATAAATGTCAAAACAAATTGATTCAATTGAAGGTTGCTAGGTGAACAGGGCTGAAGTCGACACTAATGCAACTAAAATAGTAATAAAACACATACTATCTATCATTAAAAAACTTCAGCTTCAGATCAATAAACTTGCCGTTGGACTTATTTAAACGTAAGCTTGAATTTTGAAAACGATCCTTTTCTAACCGCTTAGCTACCAACAAGCCCAATGGGATCTTAATACTAGTACAGACATGTGACTTTACATGCAAGTTTGACAATAAACGAAGATTGTTCTTCCATGTGAAAACTATAATTATTCCATCAAGGGTATAAGCAGAACTTGGCAATGACCCAGAACATGGATTTGTTCACAAATAAACAACTCAGTTCTACAATTTATTTATACAGAACGCAGAAATGATGGGAGTTTTGGGGTATTTTCAAGCGCAAATCTCGCTTTCAATGTACAATGGGGGATCAAACTAACGAGACATGAGTAATTATTACTTCTTTCGTGTTTAAAGCCAATTTCATACGTCACTTCCCAAAAGCAGTTAACAAATGTTAAGGTAACATTTCAAATAAATCACTCTGGATTATGAACCTCAAAATCAACCACAGAACATATTCTATTGTCCCATCCAAAATGTTTAATTTGAACCAGCATACAAAAAACCAAACGAAAAATCAATACATATGGACGTCAACACATCCACACAAGTAAACATACACCCGACTTAAATTTGTAAAACTCCCTACTTAAGTCATTAATGTACATGTAAGTTGACCCATGTTTATGATGTTAGCAGGGCAACACAACTCGTCTTAAAACATCTTAAAAAGTAGGTACCTTGACCTACTCATTCGCGTTTATTATAACTCAACTCTTCACTGCATACAGCTTTAACGAAATCATGCCATGGCCCATGATCATGAAAAATTGCGACAAATTAAAAAACCCATAAATATGTCCACGTATTTAAAAATAAAAAAGGACCACGTAAATAGAATGAAAATTTAAAACGGCAAACAGTTTAAAAAGCGGGCTTGATAGTGGTATTTTGGTTTTTTGGTTTGAGTTCAACCCAAGGCAACCCAACAGCCAAACACGTTATAGTTTGCATGCCATCAAAATTAAAATTTCACTCACTCAGCTTTTACTAATACTGTATGAAGTGTAGTAACTATAAAGTATTTTTGGTATTCAAACCATACCACCCTCTCTATGAAGAACGCCTCCAAGTGAAAACAAAGTGGCCAATGGTGGCGTCAAAACCAGAACATTATTTCAACTTAGCTCGTTTTTTAGCAGAACGTGTTGACGTATTCCAGCGGAATCCAAGCTGGTCACCGTCCTGCTCAATTGTTTCACCAAACGGCATCATTTTGACATTATCCGACCCGTTCATCATGTTCATGGACGGCACAGGCACAGCTTCCATGTACGTTTCTGCATGGACGTGCCGTCTCTCCTTCACAAACAACCGCGGGGTGGCGACGTCTCTGTACATAACGACCATATATACATAACGATGCCCCCCAAAAAAGAAAGACTACGTTATGCTGCAGGCCTACTACTATAACAGCATAAGTAATAAGTATCCAAAACAAGAAACAACACCGCAAAATAAATGTCTAAACGAATAACAAAAAATGTTTGACCTATGCGTTAGTTGACTGTAACGTGACCTATGCGTTAGTTGACTGTAACGAAAGTGACTAGAGAGTGGAAAAAAGCTTGATTTTTGTTTTCCTCCCAATTTTAGGATTTTACAAAAAATACATTGTTTTTAAATCAGTCCCCTAATGAAAACTATTTATTTTACATTTTGTTTCATCCTCAGGTGTATATTGATATATGTATTTATTTATTTTTTTAAACGACCAGAAGGTGGTGGTAGGCTCTGGGGTTTTTTTTTCTCTAGTGCCGCAGACATGTGCAGACTGTGTTCCGCCAATTTACAATCACTATGTTAGTTCCACACATCGCCTTTCAAAAAATTGCCCAAACCCAAATGACAAAAAATGCATTACAAAATAATATAGCTGGAAAATTGCATAATGG